>CM061141.1:60123426-60462247 GCA_030789695.1 Scilla litardierei | reverse complement strand
ATATGAACATTACTTGGTATACCTATTTTTACAACATCAAGATCAATATAAACAATGCCAACCATCCAAAGAAGTGGATTGGACATATGCTACCATTATTCGTATACATGTAAATTAGACTATGTTACAATTGGTAGGTACTAATATTGCAGACATTATTGCCCAACATTTAAAGATTGTCAATCCAAATCATCCGTCGGACATCAGCTGACACTTTAAACTGCCCATAAATGAAAAATTCATATGCTTTCAATGTGTTTTAACCATTAAAATGATGGGGAAAAAAATCAATGCTTCAAAATTGTCATAAAATTAATTAACTTGTTACCACTTGATGTATGGATAAAATACATCGAAATCGCTTGAATTTCATATATATGTAGTATAAATACATTAGACAAATATAACGGATTTCCGATTTTGTTTACGACTTTTTAAATTTAAGAAGATAAGATCGACATCTTGGATCATATCAATATTAGCATGTTTATCTCTTTATATATACACACACACACACACACACACACACACACACACACTAGTCATAACCCGTGCCCTCGGGCACGGTTCATTTAAGATATCACCTCAAAATCTTTGTTCTCCCAAAAAATTATTTCCCCCACCAAAATCTAAACGAACAAAAATCTAGCTTCGGTGCGGGCGCCTTCGGCCCATAACCCGTGCCACCGGGCACGGTTCATTTAAGATATCCACTCAAAATCTATGTTCTCCCCAAAAATTATTTCACCCTCCAAAATCTAAACGAACAAAAATCTAGATTCGGCGCGGACGCCTTTGGCGCATAACACGTGCCCCGTGCCCTCGGGCACTGTTCATTTAAGATATCCACTCAAAATCATTGTTCTCCCCCAAAAATTATTTCCCCATCTAAAATCTAAACGAACAAAAGTCTAGTTTCGGCGGGGGTGCTTTCGGATGTAGGGAAAAAATTTTAACCCGGGCCAAAAAGTTGGGAAAAAAAGTGGAATTGGAGGGTTTTTTAGCAAAAAGGGAAATGTGTCGGTATTTTGCGTAAATGTAGTGATTGTGAGGGGGCACGAAAATGAAGGGGGGAGGTGCATAAGTGTCGGTGTGTGTGTATGGTGTGTGGGTAAAAAGTGAAATGAGAGGGTTTTTTTAGCAAAAAGGGGAAATATGTGGTATTCTGCGCAAATGTAGTAATTGTTGGGGTTTTGAAAACAAAAGGAAAAAAGTGGTGGTTTTTCCAAACACTCATCTCAACCCTTCTTTTACCAAGATTAAATCCTAGTCATTCTTCTATCAACCTCTTTATACATCAGCATGACATCAGCTTGTCCTAGTCAGCCCTAGATTTCAAAAACAGTTGTCAAATGTAATATATATATATCCACTTCCTGCTTCAGTAGAGTTTTGGGCGATGGACGCAACGACCCCTGGCTTCCATGCAGGCCGCTTGCCATGCTGTACCATCCTCCTCTCTTGAGGTACCACCGGGTTGCGGACTTTTGGGACGCGCAGGGTTGGTCCCTTCCTGTGGATCTCCAGCACCTTTCGTGTACTCTTGACGGCGCCTCTGTGGCTGACGGTCCTGACACTTGGGGGTGGTTGCTGGATGGTCGTTCCACCCTGCGGACGGCCTGGTCTTCTACTCGTCGTCGTTCCCCCTGCTCGCCTTGCCTCTGTGGTTTGGTTCCCTGGGCATACGCCCAAATATGCCCTCACCCTGCTGTGTGTCCTCTCTGATCGCCTTCCCACCACCTATCAGCTTGCCAGGAGAGGGATCTAGGATCACTCCGCTTGTGTCCTTTGTGGTTCGCATCCTGAGACTTCCAGGCACATCTTCTCCGATCTGACTTCAGTGCTTTCATTTGGGCGATGTGTAAGCTCCGCCTGGGTCTCCCCTCCAGCTCTAAGTCCATTGCTGTTGATGCGCATATGCTTAGGCGTCGCTTTGTTGCTGGTGGGAAGATCACCCCTAGGGGCAAGCTCTCTTTGCTTGTCTTCTCCGCGACAGTATGGCATATTTGGAAGGAGCGGAACAACCGCATCTTCCGCTCTCTGCAGAGTCTCATGACTGCCACCCTCGCCAGGATCTCTTCTGATGTCTCTGATGCCATGGTTGGCATAGACATTAGTGATGTGGATGCATTTTATCTCACTTTTTGGGAACTGGGGTCTTTAGGCCGTTTTTGTGCGCCGTCCCAGTATAGGTTTCTCCTTTTGTTTCTTATTGGCACAGCCTGGTAGTCCTTGAGTGGGGTGACTGCTTCCCAGCCTCTCCCTCACCAGTCATGCTTGTTGGTTCGTGCTTTGATGTTGCTTTGTTTATATCAATATACATACACACTTACCTTTCAATATATATATATATATATTAGTCATAACACGTGCCCACTGACACGATTCATTTAAGATTTTCCCCCGCAAAATCTTTGTTCCCAAAAAAATTATTTTCACGGCCAAAATTTAAAAGAACAAATTAGCGTCAAAATACTTAGCGGCATCGGCATAGGCGCCTTCGGCACGGAACAACAAATTCGGTGCATGCGCCTTCGACACAGAACAACAAATTCGGCGCGGAACAACAAATTAGCGTAGAACAACAAATTTGATGCGGGCGCCTTCGGCGCAGAACCACAAATTAACGTAAAAGCGGACGCCTTCGGCGCAGAAAAATTCTCATCTTGTTGCCACATGCATCGAAAAGACGGTGGACCCTGCGTTGAGGGAGAGATCATTCGATCTGCACAGCATTCGATCTGCAGCATTAAGTGCAAGTTAAATTTTTTTTCCAAATGCATTAATTGCACTCTGCTATTCCTCAGAAACTTTCATTCCGCAAAAATTTTCATTTCCCCATAAACTTTCATTTCCCACGAAATGTTTTTCCTTCCAAAATTTTCCACAAAATCTCATCTCAACCATTCATTTCTCAAGATTAAATCTCAGTTGTTATTCTATCAACTCTTTTGTCCTAGTCAGCTTGTCCTAGTCAGCCCTAGAATTCAAAAACAGTCATCAAATATAATATATTCCCCAAAAAATTATTAAAATTTAAAAGAACAAATTAGCGTAAAAATATTTAGCGGCACGGGGGCCTTCGACGCAGAACAAATTCGGCGTAGGCGCCTTCGACACGGAATAACAAATTCGGCGCGAGTGCCTTCGACGCGTAACAAATTCGCGTAGAACAACAAATTCGGCGCGGGTGCCTTCGGCGCGAAACAACAAATCAGCGTAAAAAATTTAGCGGGCACCTCCATCTTGAAACATGTTCACTGGCTGCTTTCAAAGTTGGACAAAATTTCAAAGCTGGACCAAATTTCAAAGCTCACTTCATTTCAAAGTTGGACCACATTTCAAAGCTGGACCACATTTCAAAGCTGGATCAAATTTCAAAGCTCACATTTATGGTTTCAAAGCTTCATCTAAACATTCCATTTCCCAAGATCAAACCTCAATCCAATCTTTATCTTATCCTAGTCAGCCCTAGAATTCAAAAAAAATAGTCAAATATATAATAGATAGATATATATATACTAGTCATAACACAAGCCCGCGGGCACGGTTCATTTAAGAATTTCTCCCGCGAAATCTTTGTTCCCCAAAAAAATTATTTCCACAGTCAAAATTGCGCGGAACAACAAATTAGCGTAAAAATATTTAGCGGCACAGACGCCTTCGGCGCGGAACAACAAATTAGCGTAAAAATATTTAGCGAACAACAAAGGCATGGAACAACAAATTTGGCGCAGGCGCCTTTGACACAGAACAACAAATTAGCGTAAAAAATTTAGCGAGCGCCGTGTATTTAGATAGGAATCTAAACTTGATTTCAATATCCTAAACATAATTAACAACAAAGATTAGGTGACCCAGTGACATTTTGATTTGAAATTTGAATGATAGATCCAAAATTAGCATCCAACGTTGGGCTCCATTGTGTTCGTTTATCCAAACTTACTAATCCAAAATATATTTACATATAAATCGGAAATAAATAGGGCGAAATTGAATGAAATTTAATTGGGATTACGCCTGAGTCCTGACTTGGTAGTGCCGCTAGTCACCACACACATTTTGCTAACCAAAGTGCATTTAAACTTTGGGAAGAGAGAGATGGTGCGGTTTTCATAAGTTTTGGTTTTACAAACAAATTTCCCCCTAAAGTTATGATTTCATCCCCTCAAAATCTTGACTCTTGCGTTTTTCCATAAAAATTTCCAAATTTTGAGTTCCCAACCAAATTGATTCCCCCAAAACTTTCTCAAACTCATCTCAACATTCCATTCTAAAAGAACAAATCCTAGCCACTCTTTATCTTGTCCTAGTCAGCCCTAGAATCCAAAAACATTTATGTTTTAATATATAGGCTAGTCATAACACGTGCCCTCAGACACGGTTCATTTAAGATATCCCCTCAAAATCTTTGTTCTCCCCAAAAATTATTTTCCCCTCCAAAATTTAAACGAACAAAAATTTAGCTGCGGCGCCGGCCCGTGTCCTCGGGCACAGTTCATTGAACATATCCTCTCAAAATCTTTGTTCTCCCCAAAAATTATGTCCCCTCCAAAATTTAAACGAACAAAAATTTAGCTTCGTCATGGGCGCCTTCAGGGTGGACCGTGACCCCGCGCCTTTGGAGCGGGCGCATGCCCTCAGGCACGGTTCATTTAAGATATCCCATCAAAATCTTTGTTCTCCCCAAAATTATTTCCCTCTCCAAAATTTAAACGAACAAAAAGAGACCATTCCCTCGTACACGAAATTCCTTAAGGATCTGGTGCGAAGAAAAGAGAAAGTCGTCCTTACGGCGGAATGTAGCGCCCTGATCCAACGAGCAAATCCGCCGAAACTCAAGGACCCAGGAAGTTTCTCTATCTCGTGCTCCATAGGGAGGTATCTATAAATAGAGCGCTTGTCGATTTGGAGCGAGTGTAAGTTTGATGCCCCTATCGCTGTACAGAAGGATTAATATGGGTGAACTGGAACCCACGGGGATAACCCTGCAGCTCGCAGATAGATCAGTGAAGTACCCGGTGGGAGTCGTCGACAACTTGCCGGTCAATGTCCGCGGTGTACGCGTGCCAGTGGATTTCGTGGTTATGGATATGCCCAAGGATAATCACACTCCGATTATCCTCGGAAGACCCTTTATGGCAATAGCAGGTGTACTCATCGACGTAAAGAATGGGAAATTGTCCTTAAACGTCGGAGATCAAACAGTAGAATTTGACCTGGCGCTGTCGATGAAGTTACCACCAGAGGAACCCAAATGCAACCTTCTCGAAATCGAAGAAGAGAGGGTAAATGAAGCAGGAGCTTGGGAAATTTTTTCAAGTAACTCCCCTGAAGACTTGGATGGAATCGAGGATCACACTAGGCTGGATGGAGAGAAAGTTCTTGAGCCAGAGTGTGCCTCACAGTCAACCCCCGGACCTGGAAAGAGAGCTCGGACGAAGAGCAAGGGGAAATAGCCTCTGACGCTCACCGCTGACGAAGTTCAAATTTTGAAGAGAGTGGCGAGTGTCGCCAGCACAAAAGAGAAACCCACGGATATCACCAGTGGGGGAGTTATCGAGGCCATCCATTTGGCGCCGCTGTCAACAATCAGGATTTCTGTCCCAACCACTGAGAGGACGTCGACCGTTGAGCGTCACCCGTTTAAGCCCCCCTGAATATCATATCGGGAGTCGAGCAAACGACTATAAACAACAGCGCTTCATGGGAGGCAACCCATGTTCTAAACTTCTGTTGGTTTTTGATAGTATTAGTTTACTAATTTTGTGAATAAATACTGTTGTGGGGATTTCTGTTGGGACACTTAGAGGATTTTCACTTTTTGTGCAGGAATTGCCCCACCCGATCGGTTTATACATCAACCGGTCGGGTGGATCGTTTCAGTAAGTAGCCAGCTTCAGTCGAAGAGTGAACCGATCGAGTGATAGAGTCGGCAATCGGGTCGATGATCGGGTGATGAAAACAGAGGCTTGGGGTGTTTTTCGGAGAGCGGTCAACCGATCGGGTGAGATTTCACCCGATCGGGTGACCTGTAGCCGCTGATCCACAGAATTTTTGAAAATTATTACAACCAATTGGGTGATTTTCACCCGATCGGTTCACCCAAACCCTATATATATCACCCCCCACCCGATTTCATTTCACCCGACCTCAAAAATTTCCGTTCGAGCGGTTCGTTTCCCCTTCTTCCAAATCGATCTCCCCCGTCACTCCCATTACTCCTAATCGTACTCCCGCACTTCCTCTACTACTTTCCAACCATCAGGACCCTCCCATCGACCACGTTCAAACCGCAATTCGCTCAAAACCCTAGCCCTAACCCCCAATTTTCAAAAGTTCTGTTTTCTTTGGATTAGCGTGCAGCGGCTCCCCGGATCACTCCTTCGTACATTGTGGGATCTTTTGGGAGCTAGGAATCGCATCATTGCTGGGTAATCTCGCTCCATAGCTTGATTTTTACATTGCCCAGGAATTTTTATATTGTCACTTTGTCATTTGTGGCGTGCATCCATATATCATCCTGCATATCACACCAAATCGCCACAACATCATGGCAAAATACAAAGATAAGGGTAAGCAACCCATGGTGGTGGTGGATCCGTCTCGCAAGAAACAACGGCCCCCACGTTCTACGCGTGGACGTGCTCCTCCACCACCGCCTACCCAACCACAACCCCAACATGTCGTACCTGTGGTAGACCCACTGCTTGGACCGCAGGGAGTACATTTTATTAGCCAAGCACACAAAGATTTCTATTCTCGCCTCAGCCGACGTTCTCACCTAGCCACCAAGTTCGCTCATGATCAATCCCTATTCGATCTCGGTGTTTTCACCGAAGTCGAATCCCTATTCGCAAACTTAGGTTGGCTTAGTTTCCTACACTCCCATGTCCTATCCTACCCGCTCTCACACTAGAATTTCTCTCCACTATCAAAATTGAGACGGGGTCAAATATCGATTTCGCCTTCGAAACCGAAACTTCCGTGCCCCAGTGACCACCATCAACGATAATTTCGGTTTTCCCAATCTTGAGGGCAGCATCCTCCCCAATGAATTGCATGCCGACTTTGATGTCGATTTCTTTTGGCGACACCTCACATTACACGATCATTATCCTAGGGGCAAGGCAAAGGCCTCTTCTATCATCCACCCGGTTTTCCGTCTCACTCATCGCATTATCTCGAGCACATTCTTTCCACAGGATGAGTCTGGCACTGTGACCATCCCAGATTTATTCATTCTATGGGCGATGACCTTTCCTTACATTCCCAGTATTGACGGGATTACCTTCGAGGCACCGCGCAAACGCATCAACGCCGCTGCGTGGCTGATTCAAAAGCTTATTGATATTAGCCGCGCAAACAAAGGAAAATATTGATGCGGTGGCCTCATCACTATCATTGCCCTACACCCTCCCTTCAACATTGTGATTCCCCCGATCTGTCCCGTGCCCCAGGATCTACCTATCTTGACATCGATGTCCTGACGCACACCCATATGATCAAACCGCTAGGCGGCGGTCGGTTTGCTTTCCATTATGGCCATCCCTCTGCTCCTTACACCATTCTCCCCAACCCTGACCGTGTCACCATCGAGCTTCCAGGAGATTGGTCATTTCCACCCGATCCTGAGTTTCTGGGGGGCTACACCTTCAGTTTGTTCTCCCCGACGCTCCTAGACCACCTTCACATGCCGTCCACTTGGGCGAGCAGGATATCCCTGAGTTCAGAGGAGACCCCGGTGCTGGACCTAGTGTCACCACCCCGACTGCTGCTGCCGTTTCTTTCGAGGCCCTGATCACGGCCCTGCATGGCCTGGCCTCTCATGCCGACACGACCACTGCTACCGGCACACTCTGCCGTGCGCCGTGCTACTTCAGCTCGCCTCGCTCTCGAGGCCGAGATGGCTGCCTTGCGCGCTGGCGCATCCTCCTCCACCTCCTCGGATCCATCCATTTCTTTTCTATCACATCTCCGTTTCCTCGCTCTCGAGCGAAACGTCACCGCCATTCTCCGCCTTCTTACCCATGTCCACGGTCCTCCACCACCGACCCCACCCCCATCACCTCCCCCATCGCCTCCTCAACGATCTTCCCCTCCAACCACCACTACCACTGACCCACCACTCCCACCACCTTTTACCTCCATCACCACGGCATACTCGCGTCGCAAGAAACAGATCGCTGTGCGCGCGAGATCACTACCTACACCATCCTCATCAGTTGTATCTTTACCACCTTTTGTTACCACCGACACTCCACCCATCATTCACATCCCCACCGCGCCCATCCGTCCACCATCCACACCCCTTTCTCCACTTCTTCGCACACCAGTCACCTCTCACAACCACACCCCTCCGCTCTCTTCCGAGGAGGATGAGGAGCCTTCAGCTCCTGCACCTTGATTTCCCTTTTTTCTGATTTTTTCCCCTAGCCATTTATCTGATTCACCATGATCACATCTTTTTCTGGCATTATTGAGATCAGCTTGGGGGAAATCAATTTTTTGTGATTGTCGTCGTGTCTCTTGTTTGTTGTGTGTTTGTTTTGTGTGTGTTCGTGTGTATGTCTTTTGTACAGTTCGTTTCGGTATTTATTTTCTATATTTTTCTACGTCTCTTTTTGTGTGTTTTTCATGTTTTTCCCGTTTCTTTGTCGGTACGTACTTCCCTCCCATCTTTCGTTGCCCTCCCGCATTTACTCCTATTGCATTGAGGGCAATGCAATGTTCAGCTTGGGGGAGTCGCACTATGTGCGTCAGTCGTGTCTTTTTCACCGTTTTTGAGTCGTTTTCGTCGTGTTTTTCTTTTTCTTTCCATCCTTTTATTTTCCCTCTCCTAGAGATGACCCCGCATGATGAAACTGTCACGGAACCACACACACTTAGCTTAGCTACGATAATCATTCTCACTAACCCTAGGAAGCCGAGTTCTATTGCATTTTATGCTCCGTGGGTACACTTTGCCTTTTGTGTGAGTTGTGTGTTATGACTAGCTAGTTGGTGTGCTTCTGCGTTGTGATTTTGTTTTATATGTCTGTCCTTGGATGACCCCTAGACTATCATGCTTCAATTTCGAATATGCGGTATATTGCCTCCATTGTCTGCTTCTTTATGCATGAATCATCTATATATTTACGCTTCAATTCGCATGTGTCAGGACTCTACCAATAGGACTAGGATAACCCATTTTGTTTACGCTCTGATCCGCGAAAAATTTTCATTTTGTCCAAGTGTTTAGAATTCGAATTCTTTTTTGTTTTACTTGGTGCAAATCCCCTCGTCGTATATTGTTCTTCCACTTGGGAGAGTACACAATTTTCAAAAAAACAAAGAGAAGAAAAGAAAGGAGGAAGGAAAGAACATGTATAGCTAAAATCCAAAAAAAATATCCAAATATCCAAAACCCAAATAATTCCTGTTGTGAATATTACTCCTATCCGCCGTGAATAAAGGGAAGGCGAGAATTTACACCAAGTGCTCTCCTCCACACCTACTCAACCCCTTTCATTTTCAAACACACTTGGCATATGAGCTTTTTAGCGATCATCTAGGTAATCGTGCGGTGATTTCCTAGTTTCTAGCAGTAAAGTCCATGACATATGATATGTTTCTATTCTTACTCTATTCTCATGTATGCTTGAACCATTATTCACCGCTTACTCGAATTGATTCGATATTTCGGTCATTCCATGGGTATGTGTATATGGAGCTTGATTGCACAATTTAGATAGTTACACCGTCTGCTAGCTCACGACCTCACTCACTTACGCTTTACTGCGTGGACCCACGACACTAGTAGGGACTCATATTCCTGGGTTTAGTGCGATGCTTATCGCATGCTTGCTTAGTGTGGCGTGTTAGTTTTCGTTGGCTTTGACGGGTGATCTAGGGTTTCCTTTTCTTTTTCTTTTTCTTTCTTTCTATTCTCCCCTCCGAGCTTCTATTCTCACTCGTCTTCCTCGAGGACGAGGAAGGGTTCAGCTTGGGGGATTTTGACATGCGTTTATATTTTTTATATTCACGCACGTCTTCTCCGTAATTTCACGTCGTTTTTCGTTGTTTCAAATCCATTCTCTTATGTTTTTTAGTTCCTTTTCACTTTCGTTGTGTTTGTTTGCTTTTGCAGGATATTGCTGGCGCAGGGGACATACAAGGCTAACATCATGAGTCCCCGGAGCAACGGGAGGTGTCGCACGAGACCCTGAGAGCCAATCATCAAGATAGATCATGTATCAGCTCTCAACCGATCGGGTGGACAGATCCACCCGATCGGTTCGTGCGGCCGTATCGGTCCAGAGGAAGAGCCAACTCCACCCGATTGGTTCAGTGATCGGGTGGATGTGACAGTTTGCTGTTTTGAGTGCCAAAGTTCACCCGATCGGTTGACTTGTCAACCGATCGGGTCACCTGTAGCAGATTCTTCCCAAGCTCGAGAACCCAACGACTCACCCGATCGGTTCAGCGATCGGGTGAAAATTATCAGAAGCTGAAGGCCAAAATTCCCGCTGCCTCACCCGATCGATTGATGTTTCAACCGATCGGGGTGAACGTTTATTTTTTGTCTTTTAGTGGGAATATTCACTGGCATCTTGCCAACATGTATAAATAGAGCTAGGTTTCCCGAAAACATAATCTCCATTTTCTTAAGCTGTTTTTAGGGATTTTGGCTGCTCTGAATTTATTTTCATTTGTAAGTTTCTTGATCGTTTCAATACTTTAATATTGTGTTTATACTATTATTTGCTACAGTAATCTATTGCTTGATTTTCATATTGATGGCTATAATTTGTTTTATTGCATCTCATTCCATGATTAGTGAGTAGTTCTTAAATCTGGGACATTGGTGGAAGCCCCTTCGTAGGTTCTCCCTAGAACGACCATAGGATTAGGGATTCAATAGGATATAGGGATTTAGATGGTTACGCGGGGGCGTTTTATTGTCATTGGCGGGAGAAACCCCGCCTTTGACCGTCGGGCCAAGGGGAAATAAAACGGGAGTTTGATTCCCTAGCCACAGCTCACACCCCTAGCGTAGGCATTGATTCCTCGCGCGTGGGAACGGCTTGGATGAAATGTCGGGAGCAATTGTTGCGAGCTTAGTGCTTCCAGAGTCGGGCGGTGCTAGACATGGGAATGCCCACCATCCGAACCCGGGTAGACCTAGCGTATCATCCTGAACACCGACCGGAATATCGGGCCCATGGGACGCTAGGCACCACTATTAGAGGCAATGTCTCACCGCTAAACCCTAGAATCCGATCACATTCCTATCCTTTGGTCGTAATAGTGAGAACTCGTGATAAGGCGGAAGCCAATGTCCTAGGTTGCCTTTTTTATCTCTTTCGCCTTCTACATTAGTTTACTATCGTGACATCCAACAAGCGATTAAGCTAGCTCACCCACCGGGTGATCAGGATCCCGATTGTTCACAAGCACAACACACGCCTCCCTGTGTTCGACCCCCAAGCCACACTTCGACATCGTGTGCTTGCGGTTACAAATTCTAATCCTAGTATCCCCGTCCCGATTTGAGTGCCAAACGGGCGGGCAGTCAGCTGCCACCTGTCGTCGTCGAATCGAGGGTCGGGGGGTCATAATACCCTTCGTCGTAGTCTCTGTATTCCTGAAATACCCCGAAACCCAATTCCTCCTCGAAATCGTGCGCTGGCACCTCCCGACGGGGCTGGTCGTCGTGTAATTGCTGGAAATCGCCGCCTCCCACCTCAAAAAACCCTCGCCCACCCCCTCTGTCATGCGGGGCCGCGGCCTGCCTGGGACAGGGCCGCCGGCCCCGCCCAATGATCCTGGGGGGCCCAGCCCCCCCTGTGGGTCGAGGGGTTGCCGGCCCCCCTGGGGGCTTCGCTGCCCCTGGGCAAAACCAGGGGAGGCCGCCGCCTCCCCTGTCGTGGTCTTGGGAGGCGGCGGGACCCTGGAGGGTGCCCCGCGGCCCTCCCACCTGCGTGCGCACCCCCGGGTGGGGCTGGATGTGGCTGCCGGCCCCCTTTTGCGCTTCCACCGCCTTCCGCCGCATTTCCTCTCGATAGTCGACCTTCCAAGGCTCCCCTTCATCATCCTCGACGAATTCCTCCTCCACAAAGGCATTTTCCGCGTCAAAAATCTCAACTTTCTCCTTCCCCTTGACTAAATGTGCCGCCTTTCCCACCGATTTAGGGTTTCCATCGCCTTTGTTGTTCGCCGTTAATTGGAAGAGAATTTGCGCAAATTGTTCGTCGTGCTTTACTTGATTTGCCGTTAATTGGTTGATGGAAACCGTTAATTTCACCATGGAATCATCGTTTCCTGCCAACGATTTCTTGATAGAATCGATTTCGCTCGTAAATTTTGCCTCCAACACCTCAATTTTATCTTGGGATCTCGTCGAAACCGCCATGGATCGTCACGTGCTCTGTTACCAAATTGATAGAATTCACCCCAAATCTGAACTAAAATTGATTAAAACAGCAAATAAAGATAACTTTTGACTACAATAAAGGGGCAACCACCCTCCCAAGACGCCGGTAAGCGAGGATGTCCGCACTCTCCTAAATCCATCGAAGAACTCTCGAAGAAGCTCTCTCAATTATCAAAATAAGCATAAAGGAATTGCAACGGCTAGCCTTCCCTTAAGAGTAACCCCCCATAAACCCGATTACCAAAATACCCTCTCCAATACTAAACCAGACTCAAGGGGGCGTGCGCGCCGCTAAGGGGCTGCGGCTGGGGTGCGGACCCGCCTGCGGGTATAGACCCGAAACCCATCAATGATACCAAATTAATAGAATTCACCCCAAATCTGAACTAAAATTGATTAAAACGGCGAATAAAGATAACTTTTGGCTACAATAAAGGGGCAAGCACCCTCCCAAGACGCCAGTAAGCGATGACGTCCGCACTCTCATAATATCCCTCGAAGAACTCTCAAAGAAGCTCTCTCAATTATCAAAATAAGCATAAAGGAATTGTGACGGCTAGCCCTCGCTTAAAAATAAACCCCCCACATAAACCTGATTACCAAAATACCCTCTCCAATACTAAGCCGGACTCAAGGGGGCGCGCGCGTGGCTAAGGGGCTGCGGCTGGGGTGCGGACCCGCCTGCGGGTACAGACCCGAAACCCATAAGTAACGCACTGTATCATGGTGTCAATCTCTATAGACAAAAATAGCACATGTGATAAGGGACCGTATCCATAATCTCCATGTCAAATCAAGATTTATACAATATCCAAGTGGATGAAACCAACCAATCCCAGTATCATATCGCCGATAACATAATCAAAGCATGGGCCATGACTTGACTAAAAAGATCAACTGGGATCAATTCCAATTTAAAATCATCTACGTACCAATAAGTATATCACATAGTTAATAAAGATTCGATTTTCAATTCAATTTTCATGTAAACATTATGATATCATTTGAAATAATATTTTTCTTTCCAACAATATTAGTCTCCAACCAATTCGAGACAGCAAAATCCATGGGACATCGGGTCAAGTCTACAAGAAAATAGGCCCAACAGTAGCAACAAGAGGCACATCATTATAATAAGACCAAAACCGCCCACAGAACAACCCAGCAATCCAAACAGATACCACAACAGAACAAGACAATGCAATATACAAAGACCACAAGAACAGGAAACAGAGGCCGGTAAAGCACAACAACAAGGTCAGAAATCCAAAACCAGAGGCCATCTCGTAGGAAACCAGACCAACAGGCACAAGAGCAAAAGGTCGTGGGCAGAAAACAAGGCCAACAAGCACAGAAATTGAGGCCAGTAGCAGAGCTGTATGGCACAAGGCCAGTAAAGCAAGAAAGTACAAGGCTGGTGAGAACAAGGCAGATGAGCATAATACAGTAAACACAAAACCGGCAACACAAGGCCAGCAAGTAAGGCAACAAGGTAGCAAGCAGTGTCAGCAAGCAGAGGGCAAGCAAGGCACCAAGCTGGGGCCAACAGGCAGAGGGCAAAGCACAAGGCTAGTAATCAAGAACAAAACCAACAAGCAAAGAGCAAGGGCCAACAAGCAGAGAGCATTACAAAGCACGGGACAAGACAAGCAACAACAGAGGCGCAAGACACAGGACCACATCCAATAAATCGCAAAGCCCCAAACCAAAGTTCACACAAACCAACAGCTTGTAAAATAATTATGGAGATTTACCGGTCACCAAAGTCGAAGGATGCCTTCGAACACCATCGAAGACTTCGTTGCCTCGTTGATTCTTTACGACAACAATTGCCTCACAAGCTGGAGTGGGTTTTTGGGAGTGGTCAGGATGTAAGGAGAGAGAATCAAAACTCCAACGAATGTGAGAGAAGGATCTCAGGAAAATTTCTTTCAGCTAGGGCTAAAGTGTAGGACAAGAGGAAAGTAAATATGAGGATGAAATAAGTGGGAAGAGATCCATTGAGCGATCATGGGAGAGGGGGCGGTGTGGGTAATGCCATGCGTGCCCATGTCGCTATAGATCACGCGGCAACAGTTGCCACGCTCAGGGAGTGTCAAATCGTACGCATGATAAGAAAAGAAGGAAAGAAAAAGGAGGAGATAAAGGAGAGAAAAATAGAATGTTATGTTTACTATAAAGTGGGTCGGGTACTATGTATTGGGTTAGCAAGTCGGGTTCAAGCGGGTTGCAGGTTGCGGGTTGAGTGAAAAAAAATGATGAAAATAGAGAAAAATTTCAAAAAGAATCCAAAATTTTTTTAGAAACATTCAATTATTATTTATTACAATTTTTAGGCCATTACAATAATATATTGTAAATTTTGAATGATGAAAATTGAGAGGTATCTACTCTTTGTTGGTGTCATTAATACAATGCAATCTTTGTGAAGAAAGCAAAATTATAATTTAATTATGTGGTGTGTTTATTCTTTATTTCTTTGTTCTAATTTGCACTACATACTCCAACGATCTTAGCAATGATTGGAAAGGATTGAAAATGGTCTGTATTTCTTAACATAAATGCATATAAACATATAAATTATAAGTAAAGTATGTCATATGAGAATTTCCTCACATAATGACCAAATAGTCACCTCTCCCCCATCATTTTTGAATGATAAACACCATTCATTTTGGTATGTACACAAAAAATCTTACGGTTCCGGTATTATTTGTCTATGCATTGAATCATTTGAAATTACTGGTTTTATAGCACTAGAACCTTTCCAAACCCGAGGTCAACGAGCAAAAGTATGTTGTTTGCTAGATCTCTTGTGTACTGGGTTTTAGAATGTAAAGATTAAAACAAACAATTTCAAATAGTATGGACTTTTTGACAGCCATGTAAGAGTTTTCTCATATAACATATCCCCCCCCAACAACAAAAAACCCCACAAACACGAGAAAAACAAGTATATGTTACCATAAGGGTCATTTTCCTCCTACAGACAAAACCCCACTCTTCGCTTCTTTATTTTCTTGATGATCGACACTATTCTTGTTGATCTACATATCTTAAAATATGGATACACAAAAACATGTGGTTTCCAATATTGTTTGCTCATACATCGTGTCGTTATATTTAATGAATTCACAATAATAAATATTTTCCCATCCCGTAGATCAATAAACAAAGAGTTTAGGATTCATTAGATACTTAGTGTATTTGGGTTTTAGATTATAAAGATTTAAATGAACGGTTCCAATCACCCGAAAATGGTGTGAAGAGTACAAACTTTCTGTCCATCATAAAAGTCAATACCCATATTACTATGTATGTGGGCGCATGTGCGCATGTGCGTGAGTAGTATAATACACACTCTCCAAGAGGCATCTCAAATTCTTTTGATAGACAGGATACTAGTCTGCCTCCACATATAAGTATACATATAGAAACTAATACATTGTATACATGCATACACAACACCAATTTGTAGTTATCTTCAATAAATATTCATGTATCCACCACTCGGTCAACAGTTAAGTGAGTGTCTGTTGGATGATTACAGAACATTATGGTGAGTTGTACAAGTTAAATAAGAGATGGATAATCTTCAACATTCAAACAAAGCATATTAATTGTCCGGTGTCCAGATGCATCCAACATGTCTTAGAATAAGAAACGAAACTTGGCATCTCTGCCACCATTCCCATCCTTTTGTTCAAATCAACCTTCACACCCCTCCCTCAGACAGCCCTCACACATCATTTTTCTTTTGTTTGCTCCCTTCCAACCCTAATATTTGCTTCCACCATTCTCATACATGTTCACGAGACTCCTGTTCCAAATGCCTATTCTGCTACCTCCAATCAAACTAGAATAGTCTAAATGTACTTGAGAGATTGACCTGACCAATGTGCTACTCAAATGACGATCCCAATGTTGCAAATCAACACAATGAAATAAACTAACAGACTTTTTATTTCTTATGAATCTGCTAGGTTCGAAGTTCTTTTAACTTGGGCTTATCTGTGCTAGTCTTCATTGATCTTTATATAAAAGACGAATCAACAAGGGCATAAAATCATGAGGCATTACAAAGGAAAATTATGTCTAGAATTTGATTTATTTCAGGAGTTCAGATTCTTTATGGAAGCTGCAAACATTTGCAAAATGGGTTTTCGTACAGATGTGAGATTAGTCAGAAGAGTATTTGTGGACCAAAAAGAAGATAGGAGGAGGAAAGGTTTACAGTGGATGTCATCTCACTGTCTCATCACATCACTCCCATGTAGACAGTGAACTAAATATATAGCAAGATAAATACACGTGATTCCTCCTATCAGCATTTGGAAGTGGATCATTCCCATTGATATCGTGTGACCATTTATTTTAACAGGTAGCTACTTGCAGCCACACGCTTCATGGGGACTTGTCACAGAGATAAGAAACCCCAAAATAGTGTCTTTTTTATTTTATGTGCTTTAAATGAGGCAAATCAACTTGAACAAAATAGGTGTTCCATTAGAATATGCTACCACTAGATTTGGTTGATAAGAATTTGTTCCCAGTCCTACTTAGCCAAGCCTCTCTGCATGTGCATGCGTGTGATCCTAGAAGCATGTGCTGGTACATGCATGAGAGCACATGCCTATCTATTCCATCATATTTTAGGTTGCATGTAGCTAAAAACTTGTACAAGCTGTGTTGTGCCTAAGTCATAAGGCTAGTAACTCAAATTTTTAATAAACTCTTTTCGTTTACTTAGACCATTGACAAATTATCCTAGACAAGCTAGCCAACTTGCAGTCTGGCTTGGTATTGGGAGGCCTGATTAGGTGCCCTTCTGTAAGCAAGTTTACAGGCAGAGGAGACTGAGAATTGATGCAATCATTTTTCGCCACCAGATTCTGTTTTGATTGAAACTACTGATGCCGGCCACTGGACCTTCGGCAACTAACGCCACCACATCATAGCAGAGACCATGAGAACTAAGTGGGAAAGGTCAGGAAGATCAGAATTCAGACCCTATCTTCATAGCCATGCTTAAACTCAGTTCTCGTCCAACGTGGTCAACCTCCATTCATTTTTGGCATGCCTACTATAAGTAACATTATGACATCCAGTGGCTTTTAGAAGATACTTGAGCCTTGTTTTTCTCCTCTCTCACCTCTTTTTTTTCCTCCATTTTGCTACGGTTGAGTAGATGCCAAGTAGGACACAAGATGCTGGGCACCTCTCTGACAGATCAACATTGCATCAATTTTACGAATCGACGAGGACACAAGACACATGCACCCCTTTGCCAGAACCGATATTGCATCCATTTTATGAAATCCAGATTAAGATTAGAGAACTCGGTTTCGGTTTCGGTGTTTCAGAAAATTTTAGGTTTCGGGTATTTTTTGCTCATTTCAAATATTTCAAGATTTCATTTCGTTTCGTTTGTTTCGACGGGTTTGGTAGTTTCATTTTGGGTATCGGTTTTGTTTCAAAGAGTTTTTTAATATGCATATGCACATAGTAAAATGGTCGGCACTATCTAAATCATATTTGAGAAGACCCGGTGGATTCAACACAAACAAAACCATGTTTTATAAAGTTATACAGTCTTCTTCTGGTGTTCTATACAAACTAAACCAGATTTTTACAAGACCAGACAATCATGCTCACATTCTTTTACTAACAATATTTTTTCGGTAAATTCTTGCCGACTTACACTCAGTGCTCTTTTAATCTCTCTCTCCCCCTCGATTTCATCTGCATTCTCATCATCCTCTAAGCCTAACCATTAACTCTTCATCCAACTTCTTGTGAGATTTTAATGTTTGCTTATCTTCTCTTGGTAAATATGTGTACCTTCATCGATGTTCTCATTTCTTTTGATGCTTCGGTGTATGTTATCACATTCCCAACAATTACTCTAAATGTTCCTTAATGAGAGTCACGCCTCCATGCATCTTTTACGATAATAATTGCATCGAACATGTCTATGATCATTTGTAACCATTTTATCATAAGCGCAACGAATATCCAATTGTTTCTTTTTAGGAATTTTTCAAGACATCTTAATTACCGTTTATATCTAGAAACAACATATAATGGATTAATTATTTAGTAAAATTAAACTATTTTAGTAAACTAATTATGATATCAACTAGTTTACTAAACTATCTTAATTGTAACCAGTGCAAAGACAAGCTCCATTGTAATTTTGAAAAATCAAAATTTGACCATCTAATATTATTTAAATAAATTATCAGTAATGACCAACAATCGAAAAGCAATTAGCAATTAACACATGTTATCTAACATTATTTAAATCAATTATCAATAGTTACAAATAATAAAATAACAATTAAATATTAACATTAGTTAATATAGATAAGAAAATTATTAACAATATAACAATTAAGGATTATTAAATATTAACATTAAAATAAGTTAAGTAAAATTATTAACTTTATTAGGTAAGAATTATCAACATCAATATTAGTTATGTAAGATTATTAACGTTAACAATTAAGAATTATTAACATTAATATTAGTTAATAAACTTATTAACAATTAAGAATTAAAAATAGACCAATAATAATAAAATTTAAAAAGTAATAAATCTACATTAACAATTATATTTAACATTATTAATTATTTTATTATAAATATTTCCTCAGAGTATTTCATTTAATTTAGTTAATATTATTAATTAATATTATTAAGTAAAATTAATCAATATTAGTTAAGTAAAATTAATAAATAACAATACAACTATAAATACTTGGGGTGTAAACGGCAAATATAAATATGTTATGTCTTAAAAGTGAAACCCCCACCTCATTCCTTAGCATGCGACACGTGGTGCACCTGAGCCCACCACCCCATTTATGAGTTCTGCAATTCACATTACCATTTTTTTAAACAACTTCCCTCTATTTACAAGTTTGGCATACCCTTTGGTAACTTTTGAAAGATAATGGCAAATTTATAAATATATATAAATGTTTAGCAAAATATGTAATGTGAATAGCATGCCCCATTTAATATTAATGAGCTTCATTCTCTTCCCCCTTAAACCTAAAAAATTCCTGCTCCTCTTTGGCAATGGTCGAGCTCCTGATCAAAGGTGGCGGGAAACTTCGACAGTATTCTTCGAAGGAGGTTTTCGTCGACCTAGCAGATCGACGATGGTTTTGGAAGGCTCATGTTGATCAATGGTTGATTTCAACATCAACAATGCTCGATCTCGACGACGCAAATGTGTGGTCAACATTGAAGATCGATGAAGAAATGAAAAAAAATACGATGAGATACAAATCAATTCGAATATATAATTCTTATAACAAAATTAGAACTCTAACCTCTAAATTTATGTATTGCTGAGGTTGAGAATTGACCCACCACCCAAAATTGATTAATAAAATTTGGAGGAAATTTTCCACAGCTCTCCTCGTGTATATTTTCCGCTATTCCTTGTGATCAATTGTGAAGCAATGCCCCCAATTTTTCTAGAAATTTTTTAGAATTGTCACTGTGTATTCATGGAGAATTTCATATTTACTCGTAAGATTTTTACTATTTTGATCACGTGTGTTTTTTAAAAAAAATAACTTCTTCCCATCTTCTTCTTCAGTTTCATCTTCAGATGAATATTGGGGCCAAAAGTGTTGTTTCGTCTCGTACCCCTTTGAGATCGAAACGAACCGATCAATACTTAGCCGTTACCTCTAACTTGATCCAGACTACTTACTTCTAATTTGAGAATGGCTCAAACAAGTGAAGTGTTTGACAGGCTTCCAGAATTGTTACATCTTCACTAAAACACCATCTATATTACAAATGAGGGCTGGTTTATGGTGTTTGTCCCGTGTGGCAATGTCATATCACCCCACCCCCATTCAAAAACCACCCAAAAACCCAAACTCACACCCCCAATCAAAAACCACAAACTTAAACCACACACAAAAACAAACCCAACTTCGCACACCCCAATCAAAAAAAACCCTAGAAACCCCAAGACAATACACACACTCTTCCCATTCGAACTCGGTTTTGCACTCAACAAACCATCCATGTGGGTCCCGAGTCCTGATTGTGTGGGTGTTTTTTTTGTTGGGGGGGCCACGGGTTATTTCTATAGTAATTTAAAAATCAATTGCATGACATATAAACCCCGAGACATAGAAACACTCCGAGCCATAGACATCCCAGTAGTTCATAACTTCAATTTTAATCCAGATAGTTCTAGAGCTCGGTGTTCCTAGTCTACCCTGATCCTAAGCTCTAACACCTCCGTCCTACAATATATCCCGCTTATTTTTTTTTAATGGATGAGTGGCTGGATGGAAGTAAAAAACCATCATCTAATTACTTTTACTGAAATGTATAATGGCACGCCATCCTCCAGTTTTAAGACTAATTTAAAAAGGACCTAATCCCCCCCCCCAAACCCCCCCCCCCCCCCCACCCACCAACCCAAAAAGGAGAAAATAAAATAAAATGATGATGATGATGATGATGAATCACAAATTATGATCAGAAAGTTTTTAAATACACAGTAAAAGTATAGCAAATTTGCATGCTTCCTGCATCTTTCCTTGTTACATTCAGAAAAGAGGGGAAACCACTGTTACCAAGGGGTGGACCATGAATGATCAAATCAAATAATTCCAAGTTAGTGAGTTGTTTATTTTTCAATTTCTTCCAATAATTGATCTATTTCATGATTTCTCACATCCATATTCTTTCACTTCATTTGATGATTTGTTAAATCAATTATTTCTTAAAATGTTTTAAATAAAGAATTTTTTTCTCTGCAACGATGAACTCTGTAATTATCCTTTTTTATCACCATTAGTCTTGTCCAGATTCTCTTGATTTATGGATTTTCACTCCTTTTCTATGAAAAATGAAAGCATGATTCTCAATTAGAAATTATTGGCTAAAGAGTCGAAGTGCTTTCCGTTATCATCATCCCATTTTCTTAGCTTCAAAATATTGTAAATACCGTTACAACAATGGTTTCCTTAATACCTCTGCATAAACAGCAAGATACCTCTCATTCTTGCCAGTTACCATTCTAGCTCTCAGTGCTAATCCTGTATAGAGAATAGCCAGGCTAGTCCTAGATAAAGTTATAGAGATGATGATGACAAGGGGAAAATGAAAGATGATTGAAGTGCTGCAACGACTGCTGTATAACAAAATAATGAATAACCAAATTCTCATGAAATTCCATTGTTCAAAATGGAATTTCTTCAATTTTCAGAAATTCCTAATTAACTTTTTATTTTTCAAATGTCCATCGAATGGTAGATAAGTTGAGAACTTTATGCTTCATTTCAGAGTAGGGACACTGCAAGACTTTGACATATGATTTTAGTCATTTAAACAATGGCTAGATGAAATCATTCTGCTGATTAGTTCATGGAGGCAAACAAAACACAAAGTAAAAATGTATTTCTAGGTGCTCAGTGCAGTCCTACGTAAAATTATAAAAAGACAGAAGAAACAGTATATGATAATTCGAAACAAATTAAGAACGACAACGGATTGAATGCGGAAAGTATTAGAGAAAACCAACCAACAAAATTACCCAAACATCACAAGTAAAAAAAAGGAAAGAAAACAGAAAAGAACACCTTTTCTAAATGAGCCTAACTTAAAAATTATCACGCACTATAACAGTTCTGAACATTTACAATAGATAACTTAATACACCTACAAATATTGTGGATTTAAGTGCAAAGATAAGCCAACAAGCCCTTTGGAATTTCAGATAGCAAGATAAAGACGTACCAGTTCTACTTCCATGTGATTTATTGTTTTCTCTAGCTCAGATATGTGTTGAGTAAGCGCCTGCATTAGGTGAGCAAAAATTTCATTAGACCACAGAGAATATTGGTGTGAGCAAGCAAAAAAGACAAGGAAAACAAGCAAACCTCATGTCGTTGCATTGCCACTGCACGTTTTAGTGCTTTTGCCTTTGTAAGAAGATTTCTGGGCCTCAAGCAGAATGGACGTTGATAATTTTTGCCACGATAATAAATAAGTGCAAAACCTTTGGGGACTCTCTCAATTGCCACCAAGATTCCACCACTCTCGTATTCTAATAGGCGTGATGTGTCCTCAACAAAGGCAAGGGTTTTTTGCTTTGAGATTAATTTTACCAGCTCTCTATGTTTCCAATGCAAGTGCATATTCTCAATGACACCATCAAAAACACCACGAATGCCTAATAAAAGGAATTGCATTAAGAAAAGCAAATAGCTTATAGACTATGAGGAGATTTCTGTAATGAACAATAGAAAAGCTCACCAAGAGGCAAGTATGACTTCATTTGCAACCCAATCTTACGGAACACAGATCGTTCTTCATCAGTTATTATTTCCTGGTCATCTGATGGATTAATTGGGATCATTGATGCCTCTATCTTTGCGAGTAATCTCTCAGCTCTCATCTTTTTTGCTTGAGCCTGGCCCGTTTTAGAGATGGAAAAAGAAGTGAAACAAAAATGCTCTAGTTAGCAAATAACACGGAAGCATCCATCTAAAGGAAGATGAATCATAATGAAAATGACCATGTCATATTGAATACTTGAACTAACAAGAGGGACGAGTAGGAAAATGAATAGAGATAGCATCTTCTTAGCTAGCAAAACATGCAACGAATTTGCAAACCAGGTCAATGGCAAAATGCAGTACCATACAACATAAATACATATTGACAGCATGCAAGAAAAAATATTGTATGCATTCCATGGCTGAATGGATATCAACTTTAAAGGAGAAGAAAGAAAAGAAAGCATACATAAATAATCAAACAAAAAGATAGTGAATATATACTTTTAAGTTAAAAGAAAATAGAAAAAAGAAACATGGAACTAATTCCCCAATATAAAAGGATATGAAACCATTCTCCCAATGGAAAAAGAGCACACAAGACAGTACTGGAGAATATTCACTTACAATAGAAAGCTTATGTTCAATCCTCCTGAATAACCGGGCAGATTCAGCTCTAGATGCTTCTTCTTTCATTGCTGTTTGCTCTTCAGCGGTAACTTCTCTCCCCCAACGTGCTTGAGCCTCCTGAAATTCAGCTAACGTACCAGCAAGTGCATGTCCTTCATTTTTGTCAATGCAAGACTCACCAATAACTCTATTGCGTGTTTGCTCTTCGACTTCTTCAACGTCTTTTGCCAACTCCTGTCTTTCTGCAAGAGCTGTAGCAACAGCTGGGGGAACAAAATCCTTGCCACGGTATATAACAATGTAGTATTTGTTTCTGAGAAGCAAGATGCCTCCCGTCAATTGCTGGGAAAAAAAGAAAGAAAAGGAGAACATTTAGTGCCTGTACATATTAAGATATTATCTTAAGATTAATGAGACAATCCTTTGGCACAGGGGTTTGACCGGGGGTTAGCCCCTAACCCACGCTAACCCCAGCCAAACAACCAAGAATGGGCTTTTTTAGTTTGGGAAGGAAAGTGTTCGGTTACCTTGGCACGTCGCAAAACACCACACCATACAGAGGGGTTAATAACAGAACTGAGCTAGATTATAAAGGTCTGTGGCTCTCTCTCTTTAACCCCCTAACCTCTACTCCTACTACCAAACAAATGAAAAAAGGTCTAGCCCTTGCCCACCACAACACACACACACACACACACACACACACACACCCCCCCCCCCCCCCCCCCCCCCGCGCGGCTGCCCGCCCGCCGACCAACACAAAAAATACACACAAACAAAACCCAAAAATAAGCTCCTTCAAAATGTCCTGAACCCTATGCACTTAGTCCTTTTGCAAACATGGCCATAAAGGCAAACAAAGACAACAATATATATATTTCTCCAAAGTCGTATGTTTCCTTAAATCATTATGTGCAACTAAAACTCTTTTCAAAGTATAACCCTTATAGAAGTCAACAAAAGACCTTCTGAAATTTTGATCTGTCAGACCAAACTTCTGCCGAGTAACCAATATGTGAGCGATGGCTTTAAGTGGTCTCAAGAATAAAAATAATACTAGTAGTATAGTGAAAAAGTAAAAGTGAACAAATATGTGTAACAAACATAGAAATACGAACCATCATTAATGCTCTGTTTGGTTTGAGGGAAATGTGAAAATATGGGAAGAAAATTGTTGGGAAAACTGGTTTCCTTTGTTTGGTATGGAAGAAAAGTAAACAAAAAAAGAAAGTGAAGGAAAGTGAAGGAAAGCAGAAACTAGATTTTTTTCTCTTCTCGTTTCTCTCCCCAGAACCAGTGAAAAACAAGGGAAAGAAAATTAAAACTGAACCTATTCTTCCCCTCCCGATCCCTCGATCCCATCATCACCACCTCGTCTTACTCCTACTAAGTCTTGTCGGTCCAACCCGCAACTACCCCGTCTACGGGCAAACCAACTCCTAACCCTCGGCAAACCCATGTGGTCCTCCAGAGAAGAGACCCCTCAAGCAGATGACCGGCATGGCCCCCGATAAGTACGGTGGCCTGTCGATCAAAACGAAGGTGAAGGTGAGGAAGTACTAGTGTGGCCACGACGATGAGGATCCCATCATCGCTACTGATGATTTTATCAGGAACAAGGTGTTCGTCAATCCCATGAAGCAATAGATTCAAGATGATGAAGCCACACCTGTTTCCCTCAGGTGTAATTTTGCTTAAACCCCCAAATTTTTAGTTAATTTTGGGAAATATGCAGCTAATACAATCAGGAGGATAAATGTAATGGATTCTTAGCCTGAGGATACAAGTAATGGATTCATAGCTTGAATCGAGCAATGAGCCTTGACATGGCCTTAAAAAAGTTTGCATTCTAATCCCTTCAATTTCCTATTTCTATCATAAAAGTAATTAGGTGAAATTATTTATTTTGGGAGTGTAGTGTTGATATTGATATGAGCAATGAGCTGAAGCCACCATCAATATCGGTGTTGAAGCAGAAGTTGTATTATCTTTTTCTTTTTCTTTTTCTTTACAAGTTTTTAATAATCAAACATACTATAAGAATCTTGTTTCTCTTTCCTTTTCTCTCTTTCTATTTCATTTTCGTTTTTTTTTCTTGTCTCAGTTTCCATCAAACCAAACATAGTCTAAAGAGAATACAACCCACTGCATGGTTCAAACATAATGTTATTGCCACCTACCCACCTACATGTTATTTCCATTCCACCTCACTTTTCCCAAAATGATTTTGTTGTGTCCATTGGTGAGACCCCGATAACAATGTCGTTGTGGAGAGATTATTTGCAAGTTCCAGTTAAAGACCTTCTGCATGTAAATGTGAACTATACCTTACATTTTATTCCTCTAGAAGAATCATATCACAAAGGTCAAATACAGCACTTCAATATAATCCCCTTTATGTCAAGACCATAACAAATTTGTTGACCAATGTAAGAAGGAGAATTCCACCATGTAAGGTAAATGCCATAAATTAGAGAACCAAAGGGTAAGGATTAAGGCCGAACCTCTTACTTATATTTTAAAGTTAATTATCAAAACGACCTTTATGCTTCAACTTTTTCCCACAATACTACCTTTAAGTTCTAAAATAACAAAATGATACTCTATTTTTTTTTTACTTTTTAGGGTAACTTCAACGTGGTTTGTGAGAAACAACCTTTTATTTCGCTGTTTTAGGTAGCATTTTGTTTTTTTTACCTTAAAGATAGTATTGTGGAAAAATGAAGAAACATAAAGATATGTTTTTAATTTGAGAATAATGGGTATCATATGACATGGGAGGCATCTCCTCATATACCAAGACACAAAAAGTCGAGTTGTACAACAAGTACACGCCCATGTGGGCTTGTACCACCCCACTTTTTGTATCTTGGTATATGAGGATATGCCTCCCATGTCATATGATACACATTATTCTCTTTTGATTATTAGACTATTTCAAATGTATATCTTCAATTTTCCATACAATTTTATCTTTACTGTAATAATTGGAGAGGGTGTCTGGCGGGACATGGATAGCCGGCCTTTTTGGCATTTTTTTAAAGGTGTGACCCCCACATAAGCATACCCCACTCTCTTTTGTTCAGTTCTCTCTTACACCTATCTTTTCTTCTTCCCTCTTCCTGACACCATCTCCAATTTACTCCACCGTGCATCTCTATCACATCCTCCCCTCGTTGTTCTTCTCTGTAAAATCTCTCCTCTTCAATTTCATATGCTAAGTATGGGGAAGCAGACAGACCTGAAAACCCCTCAAGTACTCCTTCCATGGCGTCTCCAAGTTCCAGCAGTTCGACCATCCAAGATGCTCGACAAAAAACAACACTAGTGTGCCAATTCAAGAAAGGATAATCCATCTTTCTCTCGACCCACCCTTAGAACCGACATATCTCAAAATCCCAATCAACAACCTCCAAATCGTTCGATACCGATGACGACCTCTTCGGTGAGCTCTTGACCGAGAAAATCATTGCTTTTGAAGATATTAAGGAGCTTCGTAGGGGCTCATCGTCATCATCTCTGAGGATGAGCACAAGGATGAGGTAATGGAATCAACTCAAAGTGATTTGGATGCCAATCGGGGTCCGTAAAGATGTCGTCTATTGAGATAAATCTTGATTATGTGTTGGAATTTTTAGAGCTATGATAGAAGATAACCCAAGGTTAAATGACACTTGCTGAAGCTCTTGTAGGAGAGGATATGATCGTGTCTGCTTCGATATTTGGGGATTTGGTTGGGTTGATAATTGGAGTTCAGAACGATTCAAGGGAGGCGAGTGTGAAAACTGTGAATTCTGATAGTTTCACTCATCCAGCCTATATCTTTGTTTCTTTTATTTTCCTTTAGCGATTAAAAAGATGGATTATTCTAATTTTTATTTTATTTTTTGGGTGCTAAACTAACAAGGCTTTTGTTCACTTTTATTTTCTATCTCATATTTCAACTAAGAGTGAAGGATGCCCATTTAACATTGTGTTCAGAAATAAGCTTGAAGCAATATGGTCACTTCATCATCTGTATGAAGGAAAGGATTGACTTTTTTCTTATAGTTTAGATAATTGTATTTGTGTGAAATTTCAAGATATTATTTTAAAATATTATTAGGAATTAAGTGGTAAACTTTAGGGAACTTTGGAAATGATTTTTAGTTTAAAAATCATTTGTCCTGCTAAAAGATTCTTTGAAATGAATTTTAGTTCAAAGAATGTAAAAAATCAATTAACTTCTAAAAAATTTAAACTAAAATTTAAGTGACTTTTTATAAATGAAATTTTAGATTTGAAAAACTTCCTTTGTTCTTCTAAACAATATTTATAATTTTAGATTAAATAATCATGTAAAAGATCAATACACTTCTGAAAAATTTTAAACTAATATTTTAGTGAATTTTAGAAGTGGATTTTAGTTTAAGAAAAATTTAGAAAATTTAATTACTACTTAGAAGTGATTTTCTTTGTTTTTCTTTTTTTATCATGGATTTTTCTAATTGATGGATATATTTTTATTGGATTTTAATAAAAATTAATTTATGAATCTATACTTGCAACAAAAATCTTACCATTTTCCCATATGATCCTTCCATAAGTGTTAATTACCATTTAGAATAACCAATTTCTTTCTGTCACCATTCAAAATTATATAAAGAAAATCTTCTGGCTTACAAAGTAATATATAGAAAAGTATCTTTACTGAATAACGCATGCATTAGCATGTGCCAGAAAGCTATTATTATTTTAAAGCAAAAGATGTAAACAGATTACAAGGGGTTCACAACAATAACACCAAGATATGTGTGATGACAATAGAACTTATTGCCAAATAGGTCTGAATCCCAAACTTCCATGAACTATGAAACTTACGGTTCAGATCTTGGATCTGAAGTCACAGGCTTAAAATTGGTTGTACTGGCTACAAGGTGGAACAGACATCTATTGTTATCAGTTAAAGCAAGTCAAGCCCTAAAGGGTTACTATTTAAAGGATGCAAATTTTAGTAATAACTAGTTAGAACAAAAAAGTTTAGTCTTTTTTTAGATTTTATTTGAAATAGAGTTAGAGACCTTTTGATTCTTTTAGTTATTTTGAATCTTTTAATTATCTTATTTTAAATAAAGTTTGAGTCCTTTCGAGTCTTTTAGTTAGTATAAGTTTTTAAGTTATTTTCATATTTTAGTTTTACATATAATTTTTAAAGGCAAGCGGGAAGCCTATATAAAGGCCACAAATTTATTTTATTTTTCAAAGAGTTGAATGGAATTTGAGAAATTCAATGCATACTTTTTGTTTCCTTGAAATGTAAATATTTTGGAGTGGAATGCGAGAGTGTACTTGGTCACCTAAAATCTCTGCGTACAAGACATGTGAGTCGGTGATCATCACATATTCAAGGTGCGAGTGATCATTCGATCTTCAGAGTGCGAGCTCAGAAAATTTATCAAATTCATAATTTTCATCTTACCACAAAATCCCCACACAATTTCTCTTTACATTTGGTTTCAGAGCACAAAATCTTTTTAAAATTTTCCTTCTTCTTTTCTTTCTCATCATCCTTTTTTAATTTTTTTGGTTAGGTTTTGGATCAAAATCAAAAAAAGAATAAAGTTCAAAAAATCAAAGTTTAAAAACGGAGAAATTTTCAAAATAAAATAGAGAATGGAAAAAATCTTTATTGTTGAGCTTCCCAGTGCCCCATCTTAACCTGTAGTTTTCCACCATCGCCCTCGTCCAATGTCACCCTCGTCGCTCCCAGTCTACGTCGCCATCGCTAACAGAATCTATGGGAGCCGCCGCCGCCGTCAGAGAAGTCAACACCATAGCAGCCACCACTGTCACCGCCCTCTGCATCAAAGTTTCTTCGACGATGCCACTGCACCCAATAGCGACAGCCCTCGTCGACTACATCAAAGTGAGCACATAGCTCCCTGAATTGATGAAAATTATCGGCAAAATTGGCTAAAAAATCAACCAGGCCGGTATTAGCTCTGACGAGCCATTTTCGTTATTGAGATGCATTGACATTAAGCCACCGATATTGTTCATCGGCTTAATCAAGCCGATACTGTTCATCGACAGAACCGGACATGCTGAAACTAATTGATCCAAGCCAATCAAACCGATTGAGCTGACCCGGCGTGATCCGAGCTGACCCAAGCCAACGGAACCGACTGAACCATTGACTAGCCACTGGCTCAGACCAGCTGTTGATCGGGACAAGCTGAGCTGTTTCTACTGTGTTACTTCACTATTTTCTAAGAAATTTTTTCCAAATTTATATAATATTTCAACATATTCTGAGCATATACTGACTATTTTTAAATAGTTTTTTGAGCTTTTCGCGCGAAATTATTGACCCTGATCAACTGGATTAAATATCTACGAGTTTTTGGGGCCTTATATAGGATGGGTCCAAATCATTGATAATTGCATAATTTTATAATCTCAATTAGTGTGGTGTATTATCATATTTAGGATTGTATTTTAACATATAGATTTGGACCCTAGGATTTTATTTTGTTTCTTTGCATAATTAGTGTACACATATAGTATGTATTTAGGATCTAGCATTTGTATTCATGTGACGATTTAATAAGTTAGATATTTAGACACCCCTAGTGTGATTTTGATGATAAGCAAATAATTAAGCATGCTAATCAAGATTTGTGAGATTTGTGAGTGTGTATGTATTTAAGATATATTGCAAAAGAATTTGAGTTCAAATTTATGAATGACAATCTACTTCAAAGGATCAAGGAGCTCACCAAAGATTCATGAAGACATTCAAAGTGAAGAGCTCGTAGTCAAGTTAGTGATGAAGCTCAACCAAGGCAACCCAAGATTCAAGAAGAATCAAAGGCATGGAGTTAATCTTCAAGCATACAACAAGACTACAAGAGTTGGGTAATTTTGAAGTACTTTTTTGTATGTTTTTAGACTCTATATAAAGACATGGATTGAAGCTTCACACACTTAGGAATCACTCTAAATATTTTGAAAAATTTTTAAAATTATTTTTAAAGAGTTTTTCCAAGATTTTCCAGGCCATAATACTGATTTCAGGCAAACTAGTCGACCAAAAATATTCACCAATCAACTAATTGCTGAAACAGAACTAGGCCAGAGCAGTGTAAGAAAAATAGTCGACCAATGTTATGGAACTAGTCGACTACTGTTTATAGTGTGGTTGACTAGTCCATGAACATTGGTCGACCAGTAAAATACATAAAGCAATAACTTTTCTGGCAGTGCCAAACTAATCGGCCATAGTTCAACAAGTAGTCGACTAGTGCCTTACTAGTCGACTGGTGGATGAACTATAGTCAACTACCAACTAGCTGTTGGCCTACAATGGTCGAATTTTGATTAGCCATTTTCTAACCGTTGAAGGGCATTTTTGTAAATATGTTTTGGCCAGATTTGTGGGTTATAAATAGATGGTTGCTGGGAGAATTTATCATACAATTATTGATCAATATTTGTGAGAAAATCTAAGTTTTTAAGCCCTTTAAGCCCTTAAAAGTTTTCTAGGGTCAAAGTTTTTTAAGAGTTTCCAAAAGCTTTTATGCAAAGATTTTCGTGGCCTTTCTTGTTGTGATCTCAAACTTTATCTTGATTCTCTTGAGATTACAACTTGAGTTTTCCTTAGTCATGCATTCACTTCAAGCTTCAATCTTGGCTATAGGAAGTTGTAACTCTACCAACACAAAAGATTTGTAAAATCCTCTAGTAAAAGAAGTGGTAAGCTTTATTGTATAATTGCTTGGTGTATTTGTCGCATTGGTGATTATTTGTAAAACCACATTTATGTGATAGGTTAGCTAAGAGATGCAAGTTGTTGAAGTCCTATAGTGGGATAGGCAAGTGGCGAAGCCCTCAAGGTTGTGAGGCATGTTATAATTTACTCTTATTGAAGTGTGGTTAGTGGAATTCCTAGCAGTGCTTGGGACTGAACGTAGCCCAAGGATTGGTTGAACCAGGATAACTATATTGTGTTTGTGATTGCTCAATGTCTCTTAATCTTTCTCTCTTTTTGCATAATTATAATTATATTTTTTGTTGCACATTTCTTTTGCAAATATTGAAATTAGTTGATTCAAGTTAGGTAACACCAATTAATTTCTTAGTTAAACATAGAGGTGAAATTTTTTAATTTAGTATTTTTATTAGATAACACTATTCATCCCCTTTAATGTTTATTTATTCCCTCTAATGTTTACTTACCAACTCGGGATCCCCAACATGACACTGTATGATGTTACGTAATGGTAGAAACTAATATCAAATATTGAGGATAACCCAATTCATATGGCAGAAAATCAACTACAAAAGATATACCTAGAACTTAAAGATGATATAAATCGAATATGGGTTGATCCGTAATAAACCACTAACTCAAATATCTCATCATGTGAACCTGAATTCTTTAGAATTATGCTTTGATCTTATCACTAGTGCATCCTCTGAGCATTTGCATATGATTTGAGTGATTTGCATTTTGAGACTTAAGAAATTTTGCAATTAACCATGATACTCAAATTTGTATCAGAATCAAATAGAAATTTGTATGAATTTAGAGGTATGGATGATAAGATGATTAGAGTTTACTCAGAGAGATTCGTCCTAAACTAATGAGGAGGCTTTGCATGTATCATTCAGGTTTCTGATGAACTCTACCGAGTGATGATCCTAATACGCTAAGATGAATATTACAATTATTCGCCCTTCACCCGTACCACCATGAAACTAATCGTGTTCTTTCCTGTTGAGCTATTCCTACCACTATTCATCGGATGGTGAAATTCTCAAGCCAAAGAGAACGATGAGTATCCATCCAATTTGAATTCAAAATTGAGTCCTTTTTAGATTTTATTTGAAATAGAGTTCGAGTCCTTTTGAATCTATTAGTTATTTTGAATCTTTTGGTTACTTATTTTAGATAGAGTTTGAGTACTTTTAAGCCTTAGCTATTTTGATATTTTAGTCGCACATTGAAAGTAATGTTTGAAACTCAAGTTGTAAACATATATAAAGGTCACAAACTTATTTTATCTTTCAACGAGTTAAATAGAATTTTGAGAAATTTGATGTGAACTTTGTATTTTCTTAAAATTTAAATAATTTATATTAGAGTGCAAGAGTGTGCTTGGTTGCTTGGGCATGTGGTCCGAAAAATTGTCGTGTGTGCATCGTGAGTCGGTGATCATGCGATCTTTGGAGTGCGAGACCTACAAATTTATCAAATCTTTAATGTTCTTTGCCAAACCCACATCACAACTTTTCTCTTACGTCCTGTATCAGCCCTCCCCTCCCCTCCCTCCCAATCTTCATATTTCTATTCTACACCCAAAATTCACTTTAATTTTTAATAACACCCTCCCCGTCCCACCATTTCCCAATCTTCATATTTCTATTTTACTCATAGAAACCCCACATTTCCCCAAAAGCTGCACGCATGCCTACTGTTAGTTGATGTTAAAATTATAATCATGTAAAATCAAAAAGGCACAAATACCCGGTAAAAATGATATTGAGGAGAAGAGGAAGAAAGGGGAGGGAGATTATAATCTCATTTAAAACCTTTAAATCGTCGAAATAGTAAAACAAAAGAGAACACAGAGGGGAGATTGAGGAAAACCATAGATGAAAGTAATATATAGGAATTTAGGATTTTTATGCAGTCTGACAACAGGTGAAAGTAGTAGATATAGAGATAAATGAATGTTTTGAGTTAAGGGTGTAGTCAGTTAAGGGAATGTGATTGGGTGCTTAACATGAGTTCAGGAAAAGGGTAAAATTAAAAATTTTTTTAATTATAATAAGAAATGGAACCGCCATAAATGAATATTCTCTAAAATTAATGTTTACCTTAACGCTGAAGCTTGCTTTCGCAAACAACGAGAATGAGTTGGTGAGATTAGCATAGAATTATGAAAATTTGGAAGCTAGGATGGGGTGGGGGTCTAGAAATAATGAAGATTTTAAGTGGGTATATCAGAAATAGTTGAGTTGGACTGCAAAATTTTCAGTTATTATTTGAACGAAACTGAACAGCCCAAATAAAATAATGGTGAACCCAAATCAAAATTCTACTTCATTAGATGGAATCTAACCCATTTCACTTATCTACAAACAATATTTCAAACAATTTTAATATATTTACACATGCATCAAGAAGGTGAAAATCAGTCACTTTTAATAAAATTTTAAAACATTGATTTTGTCACCACTTGAATGGATAGAATATATCAAAATCATTTAACCTTTTGTTTATAGATAGTTGATATTGATTAGATCACACATCCAATAAAATAATGGATTTTTGATTTGGCTTCACAAATTCTGTATTTGGGGTGTTAGATTTCACTCTTAAAAATAAACGAAACTTTGATAGTCCAACTCTATCAAAAAACCCCAATCAAAGTATCCAAGAAACTAGTAAAAACCAATGTTGAAGAAATAAGAGAATTCATCTTTTACACTTAAGAGCATCATAGCTCATTATAACTTAATAGGCTAATAGGCTTGTTGGATCATGAAACGGAACTTGTTTGCCGCTGTATTGCCTTGACAAAGATAAATAATCAATGATACATCCAATGAGAAAGAAATAAGGAATAATCTTTTATAGAGAAAAGTTCAGGTAAGGAATCTTTGTTTGAGAAAAGACAGATCACCTTTAGTTCCTCGGCCATTAATTTGTTATTTGTATTTTGGATTCCCCGTTTAACAGCAATTTTCACAACTAAGCTCTTTTCCCACAGCGTCAAAATAGCAGCTGCCAACCCCTGATGATTTCTATTCCTCCCTTTATCAGAAAATTATATGAGGGATATAAGATAAGAAACAGTAAACAATACAAATGAAAAATGAATGAATGAACAATTTACAACCATATATTTCAAGATGAATATACCAAGGGCAAAATGGCAGGGAAGTTTCCTTGCCAGCTTTCGCAAATTTGTCATCTCTGCATTGGTAAGCCGCGAGCGCATTCCTGTGGGAAGTAGTCTAAGGGGCGTCTTGTAACCAGGAATGCTCTGAGGCAGTAAATCAGCATCTACAGGGAACAATCCAGTTCCCCACCAATCAACAAAGCGAGGGCCTAACCCATCAAGCAAGCGATTGAACTCTACTTCCTCATCAGTCATGCATTCCGAATACTGAAGGCTTTTTTGCAACATCTTGACCTTGTCTGGGGTTGAAGACACAGCATGATTATCATTCCCAGAAGCTTCCTTTGGAAGACATGAAACATCTGGCACAGTGAATGAGTCTCCTTCATGAGACACTTCAGCGGGAGAAGTTTCAACACCAAGAAGCTGTGATCTGGAAGGCCGTTTGTATTTGCTCCCTCGATAGACAACCATGACGCTTCCTGCTCTCCATATAATTAATCCACCAGTTCGCCGCTGATCAGGACAGGAGAACATTTAGTAAGGTACTTGAATTCCAACAAAGCTACAAATCGCAAGAAAGGTAGAAGAAAATGTTCCAGCATGACAGCAGATGGTAAAGCAATGGTAATGTGTTCAATCCGCTTGTTTGTGATTCTTGTTCGGATCAAAAGTGTTTTGATGAAGACAAGCACCATCAACTACCAATCACATAATACTCACCATCAATGAAGCATTGGCACTTCATGATGGATGTTGTGTCCGATAGGGGCACGTATCAGACACCAACACTTGAACAACACTTGTTTGGCACATATCGGACACGCTGAAGCCATGTCTAATTTTAAGAAACCCAAAAAGTCATGTGACTGATCACTTGGCGCTTTTTACTGCTAAACCCTAAAGCCTAAACAATGCCCTGCTACCACACTCCGATTTTGCTTTCCACAACATTGGTTCATCATAGTAATCAGAATTGAATATGCAGCTAATTTAGAATTTACCAAGAATCCCTAACCTCGACAATCTCATGCGCCGTCTTCATATCATGCGCCAGATCCTCATGGAACCTCAACCTCACGAGCTCTGATCTTCTCCAAAATTCATGAATCTTCTCCAGAATCACCTGAGTGACCCCGGCCTTCGGAATGTTAATCCTCTCTCTCAATGTCATCCCCAACCTCCTCAGCCTCCTCAGCTCCTCATCCTCGATCGTCAGCTCCGCCAAAGTCGGCGCCCTTACTCTCCTCTTCTTCTCAGTCTCCGTCTCAACTACGGCACGCTCCCCTCCCCTCTCCCAAGGCAGCGGAACCGTCGTCCTATTTAAATCTGACGGCAAGTCCGGGCGGCTCCAGCTGCGTTCCAACAATTCCCCTAGTCCTTCATCTCCATTCAACGGCATCAATCGGTCAGATTTCTCTTCTTGCTGCTCCTCATCTTCGATCCCTAACCCTATGTTTCGCAATCTGTGGACAATGCGCTCAATGGAGCTTAAAGGCTTGGGCTTTTCCAGGGGTGGAGGCGGTGACGGCGCTGGGGATGGGTCCCAGTGGTGGAGCCACGGCGCGGAGGGGGTCTTGGGGCGGTGAGGAATCACTCTAGGGTTAGGTTTAGGGTTTTCGTCGGAGATGCGGACATAGGACGAGGAGGAGGAGGAGGAGGAAAGAAGCCGGAGGCGGAAGCGGAAGCGAGAGCAGAGAGGGACGATGGGCTTGTGAAAGTGGAGCTCCGAGAATTTGACGGTTGAAAGCGCCATTGCTGTTGATTTCTGACAGATAAAATTTTTCAGAGTTGCGGGGTTTTAGAGTGGAGAAGAGATGGCGCCATGACGAGATCGTTGACGGCTTAAGGGAGACGAACAGGGGATAAGGAGATGACGTCGTTCGTTCCGATATTTCGTAAATATAAACCCGATAAATTAATTTTCAGGGTCCTGTTGGTCCGGCTATTTGTAGATAGGCCGTTAGTGGGTGCATTAATCTCGCTCTGTTAATGGGCCGAGAAAGCTGTAGGCTTGGGTTCTTCCTCTTTATATGTAACTACTAGAAATTACCCGTGCACTTGGCGCACAGAGCAAAAATAACCTCCACGAACACGGTAGAGGTGCACGCACGAAACCGGAAAGGAGCGGAAAGCGTGAGTTTGCGTGTCGGCAGCGTCGGATGGTAAAAGGAGCCAAACATGCAAATTCACATGCAAAAAGAACCAAATTGCAAAAGGGGAAAGGGGAAGAAGAGTAGTTTTTTGTGCAATTTAATGGAAAGGATAAAATGGCAATGTTTTTGGGTGTGTTTTTGGTTTCTTTTTTTGGGTGAATGGGTGTTTTTTTCGTGTTCTTTTGGTGTTTTTTGGGTGTGTGGGTGTGAGGTGGATGGTAAGGTGGAGGGGTTGTCATATGTGGTGATGGAACATTGTCACATGGGACAAATATTCAAAATATGCCCTCAATTGTAATAGAGATCGAAAGCCTTAACGGGCTTCATCCAAGTCTTTCTTTAAGGCCTAACTTTTTTTCGGACCAGAGCTTGTCCGAGAATAGGCTCGACCATATTCCATCCTTAATATTTTTTTAAAAAAACTGTTATCATGTGATTGATCCCCTTTAAAATGCTCTAGCGCAATTGCATGCAAGCTATTACGAATAGGCCCATTGGGCCAATTGGGTATCCAACCCACTATTGAAAGCTATAAATACAAGGGTAGGGGGGCTCTTAACCCTCTACACCTATTTTCCTTATTTTTCCCTTCACAACACGTTATCAACACGATCACGCTCGTTGGAGGAGACGGCGGCTTGCGGGGAAGGAGATCCATCAATCGCTCAGATTCAAGAAGATCGTAATCTTCTCAACGGGGAGCGAAAAGGGCATCCTTCACCAACCGTCGACTAGATTCCCTTGTCGAATCTAGAGGTAAAAATCAAAACTTTTTAGATCTAAACTTGCTTTTCACGTTAGATCTGCATGTTTTAGGATCAAAAGGTTTAAAAACACGGTAAAAATCAAAATTTTTTAGATCCGCATGCCTAAAAACAATAAAAATCTGTTTTTTAGCGATCTAAATACTTGAAAAATCCGTTTTTTACCCCCCAACCTTTGATCCAAAACTCCGCACGACCGTAGGGCGAAACGGCGGCGCTTCACAAGCGCCGCCGGCTGCGATTTTACGCCGTGGCCATAGGCCGCGGCGGCCGCGGCCTGAAGCCGTCGCCAGCAGCCGCGGCCTCAGGCCGCGGCCAGTAGCCGCAGCATGCAGGCCGCGGCACCATGCCGCGGCCCCCGTGCCGCGTTCTGCGCCGCCAGCTGTCGCGGCGACACGCCGCGGGCCCCCCTAGGGTTTCCCGAAACCCTAACCCTTAACGGGCCAATTTTTCGGGGGAGGCCCAATTAACCCAAATGGGTTGTTTTCATGGCCCAAAAGGCCAGAAAATAAGCCCATTTACATAAATAATTTTTCTTCTTTTATTTTTGGCCTAAAAAGCCCAAAATAATTAAAAGAAACTTTAAAGGGTTTTAAAGCCGTAAACAAAACTTTAAAATATGGATCAAAGGTAAAAGTTTTTCAAATAAATTTTTTGCACGTCACACACAATTTAGATTATTTAAATTAATCTTTACATGCATGTGATTGATTATCTGCGTGGTTGTATGTTTCAAATATATTATCTGCGTGGATGTGCAAATTAGGCTATGTTTTTAGGGATCAGTCAGGTTTCCGACACTTTTTAATTTCCTGCAATTTTTCTTTTTTTGAGAGAAATCTGTAAATGAGGATATAAATGTAAAAAGAAGACCGAAGGACACCAAATATGAGCTGAAGGCGTACGCACAATGAAGATAGGGGCTTCTCTCTGAAGTTCCCGAGTTGTATCTTATTCTTTCATGCTATTTTTGATGTAACTTCGGACTGTACTTCTTTTTATTTCGGTGTCGGCTGGCTGATCCCCATAGTCCTAAGTCATTTTCTCTTTCATTGCTTATGCATTAATTGCGTGGATGTTAATTACTTTTAATACCATGTTTAATGTTACAATGAAACTGCCTAACAGCATGCGTGAATGTTAACCTTTGTTAATTATTCACATTATGAAACATGTAAAAAGCATGTATGTTAAATTCACTTCAATAAGATCCATGCTATGAAAAATGTTTAAAATACATGCGTGGATGTCTATTTTACTCAGTTTAAATGATACATGTTGTTTTCTTTCATATTGCTAGATCATTCAATGGCCAGACTTGCAAATGTCGACTTTTCGGTCCTGAAGGCCGATGGGTCAAACTACCTGAGTTGGCAGTTGGACCTGAAGTTCCATCTGCGCTCTCATGGTTTCAGCCTCACAAAGACTGAGAAGGCAACAACAAGTACTGCCTCAGCCGACAAGGATGCTTCAGTGGAAGCACCTCATACAGAGGAAGTTTTCGATATATTAAAGGCGAAAGCCATTATATATATCAGGAAACATTTAGACTCGACCCTGAAGGATGAGTACCTCACTGTAGAGGATCCTGACGAGCTGTGGGACGCACTCGAGGAGAGGTACAGACATCAGAGAGATGTCATACTCCCCCGTGCGCAGTACGAGTGGACTCATCTCCGCATACAGGATTACAAATCCGTAGCAGAGTATAACTCAGCTCTCTTCCGTATCACCTCACGCCTGAAGTTGTGCGGTGAAACGGTGACGGAGAAAATGTTGCTGGAAAAGACGTTCACGTCTTTCCACGAGAAGGACATGATCCTTATGCAACAATAACGTGAGAGGAAGTTCACGAAGTACTCTGATCTGCTTTCATGCCTGCTTATGGCTGAACAGAACAGAGACCTATTGGTAGCCACTCACAACATGCGCCCTCCTGGCTCTGCTCCACTGCCACCTCCTGCAGAGGCTCACTTCCAGTCTTCCCAGAAGAAGAAAATGGACAAAAAGGCGAAATTCCAGAAATGGAAAGAACAAAAGCAGCGGAAGAAGGCCACTCCTCCAGCTCCTCCTCAGAACCAGAAGTTCGTGGACAAGAAGCAAAAGAGGGTGTCCAACAAAGGTGGCACTCCCAAGAAAGACTGGGAGGACAAGTGCTCCAAATGCGGAATGACGGGCCACTGGTCCAGAATCTGCCGCACACCAAAACACCTCCAGGACCTCTACCAGGCAAGCCTCAAGCCTCGAGCTGAGACAAACCTGATTGAGAGCGCAACATTGCCAGTGACCTCATGGACTCCTGAAGACTTCATTGGAGATGACACTCTCTAGTTCTGGACCACTTCTATGTACTAGCAATGTATCTTCTTTTTATGCATCGTATCTAGTTTTATTTCTATGTCAAACAATATTTTGAGCATTTATTTTTATAAAAGTAGAATCTTTTCTTTTCATATCATTTACTGCTTGAATGTCTTTCTTTTTAGATATGGAATTAATCTGCCTAGTGGACAGTGCATCGACGCACTCGATCCTTCAAAACATAGACTACTTCACGAGCATAAGTAGCTATTCTGGTCCACTGAGAACAATCTCAGGACCAGCAAACATAATCGAAGGATCCGGGGAAGCAATTATATTGCTCCCCGGTAACACACAAATAACACTTCAAAATGCGTTATACTCCCCTAAATCTATCCGAAACCTCCTAAGCTTTAAAGATATCCGTTTAAACGGATATCACTTAGAGACGGTCGAGAAAGATAAAAGGGAATACTTGCTTGTAACGTCTCTTACAAATGGTTCAAAAACCATTGTGGAACGTTTTAAGGGACTCCCATTGGGACTCTACCAAACAAGTATACAAACTCCAGAAACATGCATGGCGGAGCACCTGTAGTGCCCCCAAATACCAGAATTCCAACTCTGGCACAGTAGACTGGGACACCCTGGCTCTGTTATGATGTACCGCATCATAAAGAACTCCAGGGGCATCGACCTGAAGAACCTGAAGATTCTTCAAAAAGGCAAATTCTCATGTCCACCCTGTTACAAGGGTAAGCTGATTACGAGACCCTCTCCACTGAAAGTGGACGTGGAGTCCCCTAGTTTTCTGGAAAGAATCCACGGAGACATTTGTGGGCCAATACACCCATCAAGTGGTCCGTTCAGGTACTTTATGGTCCTGATAGATGCATCTACTAAGTGGTCACATGTGTATCTACTGTCCACCCGTAACCTAGCACTATCTAATCTTTTAGCTCAGATAATCAAGTTACGGGCCCACTTCCCCGACCACCAGATAAAGAAACTTCGTCTGGATAATGCGGGGGAGTTTACGTCACAAGTCTTTCTAGACTACTGCCAAGCTCAGTGAATTGAAGTCGAACATCTTGTAGCACATGTTCACACCCAAAACGGGTTAGCAGAATCTCTAATTAAGAGACTGCAATGGATTGCTCGTCCATTATTACTTCAATCCCAGATGCCAGTGAATGCGTGGGGTCATGCAATTTTGCATGCTGCATCTTTAATAAAATTAAGACCTTCTGGAGGTCAGTCATCTTCTCCAATGTAACTAGCACTTGGAGCCCCACCAATTGTCTCACACTTGAGAATATTTGGTTGTGCAGTATACGTCCACATAGCACCACCACAAAGGACAAAGATGGGTCCACAACGTCGCCTAGGCATTTATGTTGGGTTTGACACCCCCTCCATAATTAGATTCCTAGAACCCCTTACGGGAGACGTTTTCAAGGCACGTCTAGAAGACTGTGAATTCGATGAAACATCATTCTCGAGACTAGGCTCACAGACAAAGAAGCCCGAAGCTTCAGAATGTATCACTTGGGATACAAAGACGCTATGTCACTTTGATCCGCCCACAAGCCAGTGTGAGGAGGAGGTCCTAAAGATTCTCCACATCCAAAACACTGTCCATCTCTTGCCGGACAAATTTACTGACAACCAGAAGATTGTCAAATCATACGTCCCTGTTGCTAACACTCCAGCTAGGATTGACATACCGCAAAATGGATGCAATCCGCCTGCAGCAGAAATGGTTGGACCTCTCAAAAAGAGAGGGCGACCACCGGGATCCAAGGACCAAGTCCCTCGAAAGAGTAGGACCCTTGGCAATGGTAAACAAATACCACCACAGGATGCTACTATAAGCCCTGCTACCCCATCTCTCACAAACTCTCATGAAGAGGAAAAACCAGGAGAAAATGAAGTTTCGATACACTATGTACGAACTGGGGAGTATTGGGACAGAAAGAGCACAACCATAGATGACACATTTGCGTGTAATATTGCCATCAACGTCGCGTACTGCGACGATGATATTGAACCATGCTCTCTGACAGAATGTCAAAGCAGAGATGATTGGCCAAAGTGGAAAGCGGCAATAGGAGTGGAGTTGGATTCACTTACAAAACGCAAGGTCTTCGGACCCATAGTCCAGACACCAAAAGGTGTAAAACCTGTGGGTTATAAATGGGTATTTGTTAGAAAACGAAATGAACAGAATGAGATCGTTCGCTACAAAGCAAGGCTTGTAGCGCAGGGTTTTACCCAACGTCCAGGGGTGGATTTTGAAGACACATACTCCCCGGTCATGGACGCGATCACCTTCCGATTCCTCATCGGCTTAACAGCCCAAGAGGGTTTAGATATGCAGCTTATGGACGTGGTCACTGCATACCTATATGGCAACCTAGACCGAGACATCTATATGAGATTGCCTGACGGTTATTCATTGCCTGCAACACTAAAAGAGAGAGAACGTGACATCTACTCAGTGAAACTGCAAAGATCATTATATGGTCTAAAACAATCTGGAAGAATGTGGTATAACAGACTGAGCGATTTCCTTGCAAAACAAGGATTCACAAACGACCCAGTCTGTCCTTGCATCTTTATAAGAGCAAAGGCAACAGGATTTGTAATCATAGCCGTCTATGTGGACGAATTGAACCTCATCGGATCTCCTGAAGAGATCGCAGAGATTTCTAGAAGCTTGACAGAAACCTTCGAGATGAAAGACCTCGGAAAGTCAAAATTCTGTTTAGGCCTTCAAATAGAGCATCTTAACGATGGGATCATGTTACATCAGTCAACTTACACATCGAAATTATTGAAAAAGTTTCAGATGGATAAGTGCCACCCCCTCAGCACTCCAATGGTCGTCAGATCATTGGATGTACATAAAGACCCCTTCCGGCCGCTGGAAGAGGGGGAGGAAGCACTAGGCCCTGAAGTGCCTTATCTAAGTGCTATCGGTGCACTCCTTTACCTGGCTAACTGCACTAGCCCTGACATAGCATTTGCAGTCAACTTACTAGCCAGATATAGTGCTGCACCTACACAGCGGCACTAGGCCGGGGTAAAGCATCTTCTGCGCTACCTCCAAAGGGTCCATAGACTTAGGTCTATTCTACAGGAAAGGGGCATCAAATGGTTTAGTTGGTTATGCTGATGCAGGATACAGGTCCGATCCTCATACAGAGAAGTCTCAGACAGGATACATGTTCACTTATGGCGGCACAGCCATATCCTGGAGATCTGTGAAGCAGACCATGACGACCGTCTCATCCACTCACTCAGAACTCCTAGCTATCTTCGAAGCAAGTAAGGAAAGTTTCTGGCTATGCTCTGTGATCCAGCACATCCTCACCTCCACCGGCCTGATGACCGGCGTTCTTGCGCCTACTCCACTTCATGAAGACAATGCAGCATGTATAGCCCAGCTACAGGACGACTACATAAAAGGTGACAAGACGAAGCATATCTCCCCCAAGTTCTTCTGGACGCACGACCTTCAGAGGCAAAAGCAGATTGAGGTACAGAAGATCCAATCATGTAATAACTTGGCGGATTTGCTTACCAAATCACTGCCTACTAGTATCTTTGAGAAACTTGTATATTGGATTGGGATGAGGAGAGTGAGTAAATGTAAACTGGGTCAGGATGAGAGGACTATGAACTCATAGATACATAGGAAACTGATGTATAGATTCATAGGAAATCTGCAAGCCTGAAGCTTGGTCAGATGAGGGGGTGTCAACTGCAGAGTTGTACTCTTTTCCCTTGGCTACAGGTTTTTTCCCACAGGGTTTTCCGTAGTCAAGGTTTTGACGAGGCAACCTCGTTGACTCTGGATCCTGAAGTATCATCCCCTAGACACATCCCCAAAACAGGGGAAGTTATGGAATAACTGTTCTTTATTTAACAAGGCAGTTATCCTAACTCGGATCCTGAAGAATCCACCTCTTATTCAATGTTGGTTGGATAAGGGGAAGTGTTATGAATAGGCCCATTGGGCCAATTGGGTATCCAACCCACTATTGAAAGCTATAAATACAAGGGTAGGGGGCTCTTAACCCTCCACACCTATTTTCCCTACTTTTCCCTTCACAACACAAGCATGTTTCTTTGTATCTATGATGTATTTATTTGACCATTGTTCGTGAATACAACTTGAAAAAAAAAGAGATTTCATGACTCCTTTAAATGTAAATTACTCTCCACGCAAAACAAGAAAACTGAATGGTTTTACGCCTTAAGCAAAATTGATGCTATTAAGAAAATTACTCTCCGTAAAAAACGCGTAAAATTATTTAATTTCCAGCGCAAAACAAACAAGATTGGGAAACTGCTCATCGCGTTATAAATATGGTTAGAGATGCGTATTATTACTCAGCAAATTTCACCATTACCCAACTATCAAATTTTTGTCGTTGTGCGCGCGGATTAATTTAATCCACTGGAACCGTTGTTACCCGACGCACACAACGGAGCATAATTTTACCTGTTGTGCGTGTGGATGAATATTACTTCAAACTAATTCTTTTTAACCCCCGCACACAACGAGATGTGCGCTGTGAGAAATAATATTCTCATGTAACCTTTTTTATTACCGCGCATGACGCGTTATAATTTAGCACGTTGTGCACGACGAGTAAACTTTACTCGTAGCAAAGTTTTTACCCGACGCGCACAACGGTCCAAATCGGGAGTAATTTTACATGCCGTTGTGTGCGGGGAATAATTTAATCCACTGGAACCGTTTTTACCTGATGCGCACAACGGGGCATAATTTTACCCGTTGTGCACGCGAATGAATATTACTTCAAACTAAGTCTTTTAACCATCGCACACAACGGGTTGTGCGCTGTGAGGAATAATACACCCCTTTTACCTTTTTTATTACCACGCACGACGCGTTATAATGTAACACGTTGTGCGCGACGAGTAAATTTTACTCGTAGCAAAGTTTTTACCCTACGGGCACAACGTTCCAAATCAGGAGAAATTTTACATGTCGTTGTGCGTGCGGATAATTTAATCCACTGGAACCATTTTTACCCGATGCGCACAACGGGCATAATTTTACCCGTTGTGCGTGCAGATGAATATTACTTCAAACTAAGTCTTTTAACCCCGCGCACAACGGGTTGTGCGATGTGAGGAATAATACACCCCTCTAACCTTTTTTATTACCGCGCATGACGCGTTATAATGTAGCATGTTGTGCGCAATGATCACATTTTACCCGTAGCAAAGTTTTTACCCGAGCACACAACGTTCTAAGTCGGGAGAAATTTTACGTGCCGTTGCGCGCGGGGAGTAATTAATCCATAGGAACTGTTTTTACCCGACACGCACACCGGGACATAATTTTACCCGTTGTGCGCGCGGATGAATATTACTTCAAACTAAGTCTTTTAACCCTCGTGCACAACCGGTTGTATTCTGTGAGAAATAATACTCTACTGTAACCTTTTTTATTACCGTGCACAACGTGTTATAATGTAGTACGTTGTGCGCAATCAGTAAATTTCACTCGTAGCAAAGTTTTTACCCGATGCACACCCAGTCCAAATGGGGAGAAATTTTACACGCCGTTATGGGCGTGGAGTAATTGGGTCAAAGGTTCATGTTTTCACCGTACGCGCACAACGGGGTATACTTTTACTTGGTATGCACACGGATGAATATTACTTCAAACCAAGTCTTTTAACCCCCGCGCACAACCGGTTGTGCACTGTGAGAAATAATACTCACATGTAACCTTTTTTATTACTACGCACGACACGTTATAATGTAGCACGTTGTGCGCAACCAGTAAATTTTACTCGTAGCAAAGTGTTTACCCGACGCTCACAACGGTCCAAAAGGTGAGAAATTTTACATGTCATTGTGCGCATGGAGTAATTGGGTCCACTGTAAACGTTTTAACCCGACGCGCACAACGGGGTATAATTTTACCCGTTGTGCGCACGGATTAATAGTACTTCAAACTAATGACTTAAACACGCGCACAATGGGTTGTCCGCTCTCTGCATTATAATACTCCCCTCTAACCTCTTTTATTAGCGATGTGAATGTATCATTGTTATTGTATCAGATAGTTCAATGTACAGTACAATTATGTGACAGAGTGTATTACATATGTTATTGTCTGAAAAAATTGCTCAATAATTCTCATCATTCAAACATTACTTCGTTAAAAAATCTAAACATCTAAAACAAGAAGAAAATCCACTTAAGAGAAAGAACCACCGAGTAACATATCCGACTTTTTTTAGTGCAAGCGAAATGAGGCTTTCATTTATAATTCACACATTTACAAACATTTCAGCACGACTAATACAAATTACAAAATCGAACAAAACAAGACATGACTGGACAAACTGAGTCCTTTTCTCTGCCAAAAAGAAGAGAAGGAAGGTTTTTACTTGGCAGCTTTCTCTTCAGGGGAGCAAGCCGCGGTTATTTGAGAACTAAATATTTGCTTGTTCCGGCAGCCAAGAGCAAGCCGTGGTTTTTTGAGAACTAAATACTTGCTTGTATAAACATGATGCCATTTCTGAGCAGCTTCAAGAGGGAACCTAGTGGATGTTCCCTGAAAATGGTCAAATTACTGAGAAGCAGCGAGATATGGATACATGATGTTCCCTGATAATGGGACACATAATGTGGCAAAAATATTGGTTTAGCAGTTGGCATAAGAAGAGTAGATTGAGTTGTGAGTTGAGGAGGGCTCGTGGTCGGCCGTTTATCGCCGAATTGGACAGAAGAGTGCATGTGAGTCTACAGATGTGAGGCCGTGTGTGTACAGTGGTGTTCTCATGCATGTGAGTCTATAGATGTGAGCCCGTGTGTGTATATTGGAGTCCTCGTGATTCTACAGAATAGAGCCAGTAAAACAAAACGTATCAGAATTTACTCAGCGCGCACAACGGAAAAGATTGGAAAATTACTCACCGCGTAAACCCATCCATCTGATTTGTCACTTTGTGCGCATTAAGAAATATGAGATTACCCTCAAAAATTACTCACCGTGCAACATCTGTATATTCTGTATATTCACGAGCACAACATCTGTAAACTCACGGGTTCTTTCCGCAGACTCACAGTAACTTCAAATAACTGCAATGAATTTGAGCCAAGGACTTGTTGACATGATGCAGTTTACTTCAAGTTCATATTTCAAGTGATGCAAATATTTGGGGCATGACATTGTTTTTAAGCACTTGTAGGTTCAAAACGTTGTGGCTAGGAAATAACTGAAGAAAACTTATCAAAGCATGCCACTCGAAATTCATATGGATTGTCTATCAGTAAGCTTGATGGGGCAGAAGTCCCTGCCGATAACATCATCCTCCCCAGGGGGGTTTCGGCCTCGGAAATTAGGAGGGAAAATGGAAAGGGCTGTATCACATCGAGATGTCGATTCGTTTTCCTCCCCAAATGAGATGGGGAATTAGTCACCTCTGTCCCTTCATCTTTCTGAATTGAGGCCCGGCCCGGCTCGCGTCGTTCCAACAACCGACGGGGAGCACCTCAGTATACGATCACGCGCAGTAACTGGGAGTCCTATTACACCTAAGGCCAACTTTCATTCACCAAACCCAGGTTCATCTCGTGTAGTGATTGTGGACTCGTACAAGTACTCTTCTTTCTACTACGTCATACCTAGAATCAAAACCTCCCAGAGAACATGAAAAACATTTCTAATTGGGGCATATGCATATGAGAAATAATAGAATATAAAAAACTACCCTTTTGAAAAGGGGCACGTCGTCAGACCCATATCGCAACAATGTCATGCCGAGGCCTGACGTTTCACCGAAGAGTGCAGACAGCATCTTCTCCTTAAGATAAGCTGGCAGGGGATAATTGAGACAATCACTGCTTTTGGCTAGCTACCAGAGCTGCTCTCCTATCGCATGGCTGGGAGTCATTGGTTCAAATCCAATAGTAGGTAGAACTTATTAGATACCAGAGTCAATGGTATCTAATAAGTTTTTCTACCCATCTTCTTTTTTTCGGTGTATCATCTAGACTTGATTGTCTTCTACTGTAGTCTCATCCTCATCCATGGGCAGTCCAATTCGTCTATAAATGGCTTCCATACCCACAAGACCTCATCAACCACTACACTTCGTGATGATAGTATTCTATCTGATTCTATCTAATTTTACTTGTACAATATTTTTTCTTCAACATGCTATTTTTTTGTTGTTCATGAATGCTTCGGCTACAACACACAAAGATGGCTAATATACTAGAGGCAAGTGACGTGATGCTGAAATTGAATACATTACATATATATGGACTTGAAGATGTTCTTTGCTTCTTGATATTTTCTTTTTGCTTCATTACAACGCCAGTAGTTTCAGGTTCCATCCTGAAGCGCTCAATTGGCATCTTCTCTCTAACTGTGCATACACCGTCTCTCTAACTATGCACTTAGTGACGCTATTTTATCTGGACATATTATTTTAGTTATATGTTTGTTTCTCAGTTTAACAGTACAAATTCTAACCATTACTTCGTTCTGCTTGATGTAGATATATACCATTGTAATGGAAGAGCAATTGAAAGTTACTCCTACAATTTCAATGTGGACCATATCCTTCATGATGTAGATGCATGTAAAGAGAATGGGAAGGTGGTAGAAAATGACTCCAATGAAATCATGCTAACTACGCAACGAACACACTGACAAATCAGATTCATCCCTTCACAACAGGCAAAAGGTGTGACCGTTGTGCGCACTGAGCAATACTGTAAAGCTGGTACATTGTGTTGCTCACCGATTTGCACCTTCAACTCTTCCCAGGAGATCTATGCGGCCCTTCTAGGATAAAGGAGCATTTGCATGATTTCCTACGTCTGAACGTAATAATCATTGAGATTTGCCACACTCTCAAACAAAGTATACATGCAACCAAGGGATGACTGCTTACCGGCGAGGCGAACGTTTTGGTAGCAACTATCTATGAACTTCGTGTTTGATGATAACAAACGTGTGTAGACGTTTTAACGTGTGTGTTAAGTGTTTCACGAAATGGCAAGCTTGTAGATAATCAATGGGAAATTTGGTCTTTTCACGACGTTATAAAATATCAACTATGACCATGGATCATGAGGAAGCTAACGAGAAAGTCACATAAGTTTTTGGATCTGAAAACGGATCGAAACGGCTTAATTATGCGATATGGAAGCTTGGGGGCAATCTTGTAAATAAGAGGCTAGGTTTGTTTTTCCTACCCCATATATCATCTTAGTCGGCCTCTCAAACAATAAAGGGGACAGTAAATTGCGGCTGCTTCAATATAAAAGAGTTTCCACATAAATCCCCTTGGAAAAGCCCACATCTGGTCGCAAACTTCCAAAAAACCATATGGCCAAAAAAATAACAGAGCCGTATCTTTTTGTTTTTTCTACTCTTATCAATCCCAAAGACAGCCGCATCATTTTTTTTCAACTCCCAAAATTTCTAGTTAACTGACAAGTATTGAGAGCCAGGTGAGTGTAGAGTTGGTGCTCTAGTTACAGGTTGTACCAGTTAACTTTAATAATCTAGTATTGCTTTTGGGGCTGGCGTAGGTCGTTGGGACGACCGAACTAGTGTATATCGCATATGCATGCTGTGATTACTTTACTATACTCTGCGTCTGATCGATTGTGCTATAACTGCGTGTGATTTTTCGTAGGGTGCACGAGAATTTTTATAAGCCTATTCACACCCCCCTCTAGGCTTAGATCTAGATCCAACAAGTGGTATCAGAGCCAGTTCAGATGATCTAGCCTAGTTGACCATGTTTACGAATATGTTTGATTATGCTTATGCTGAGGGTCAATCTATTTCCCGTCCCCCTAAGTTTAACGGTGTTGATTTTACATATTGAAAAACTAGTATGAGGATTTATTTAGCTGCTGTTGATTATGATGTATGGAGAATTGTGGAAAAAGGCTATAAACCTCCCACCATTACTGTTGTTGATAATGAAATGTTAAAACCAGAAGATAAATGGGATGACTTTGATAAAAAGCGCTTTTCATTGAATAATAAAGCTATGAATGCATTGATTTGATCTTTAGATAAAGCTGAGTTTAACCGTATATCTCAATGTCAAACTGTGCAGGAAATTTTGCATACTCTGGAGGTGACTCACGAGGGAACGTCGCAGGTTAAGGAGTCCAGACTTGCATTACTCAGCACTGAATATGAAAGCTTCTACATGCTTCCATCTGAGTCAATTAAAGAGATGTTTGCGAGGTTCACAGACATCGTCTACAAATCTACCTCTCTTGGAAAGCCGTACTCGAGTCTGGAGCAAATCAGAAAGATCTTGAGAGCCCTGCCTAGCACCTTCTGTCCCAAAATCACAGCTATTCATGAAGCAAGGGATTTATCGCAGATGATAGTGAAAGACCTGATAGAGAACCTGATGTCTCATGAGCTCGAGCTGCAGAGCATTGAAATTAGAGAGAAATATGAGATCAAGACTTCAAAGGCACTAGCCCTTAGGCTAAAGATGATGAAGATAAAGATGAGGAGGAGGCTTTTTTGGTGAGAAGCTTCAAGAGATATATCAGAACCGGCAATGGGAGATCAGAGATGCTGAAAAGGTTTAATCGCTCTAAATCTAATTCAAATAATAAATTCTTTGAGCAGACTACTATTGATCCAGCTATATGTTTTAATTGCAAAAAGCAGGGACATTTTATGAAGCAATGCCCTCAAGGAAAGAACAATGCTGCGGAGTGAAAGGGGAAATCTTTGGTGCTCACATAGGATATGGACAGCGAGGATGAATCTCAAGATGAAGTTGCACACTGCTCCCATTGCCTGATGGGAGAAATAGATGAGGTAAAATCTCTAACTAAAGCTCAACTCGTGACTACTTTTAAAGAAATGCAAGATGAAATTCAAAATTTGGAATCAACTGTTTAGTTACTTGAATCCCATGTAGAGAAGTTTAAAAATGCTAATTTTGAATTGCAACAAGACAACTATAATATGTAATTAGAAGTTGATGAAATTAAAGAGAAGCTTGTTGCATGTAATTCTACTATTAGCTCTTTGAAAAAGGGAAAATCTTGCATGCCTACTGAAACTGAGTGTCTGAATTGCTCTACTTTGCTTAAAGATATTAGCATGTTTAAACAAAATATGGTTAAGCTAGAAGTTGAAAATGAATTGCTAAATGAGAAGATTTGCATGCTAATAAATGAAAACAAAGAGCTAGAAAAGAAGATGGCTAATCTGAAAAAGAGTGAGGAAGAGAACAAAAAGGCCTTCATTAGTAAATGTACCATGCTTGTTAATCAGAACATGTTTTTAAAGTCTAAAATATCTGATCTTGAATTGTCTAGTAAAAAATTTGGTGTTGGAAAGCATTCATTAGACATTATTCTAGGTAATCAGATACATGGAAATAACATGCGTGGTTTGGGCTATGGAAATAAAATTGATGAGAGGCCTAAAATTAATAGAAAGCATCAAAAATAAACTAGTGTAGGAAGAAGCATGTTTGCTAAATGTTATACATGTGGTGGTGTTGGTCATGCTTATTATAATTGCAAGTATAGGAATACCAACATCAAATTTAAGTAAATTTGGGTTCCAAAAAATAAAGTGACTAACACTAGTGGACCTATTTGGATACCTAGGTCACACATATCATTCTCTTCTTATGTGTAGGTACATGGCACGGCTAAGGGACAAAAGTGTGAGTGGTACTTAGAATCTGGCTGCTCAAGACACGTGACAGGTGTGAGAGAAAAGTTCATTAGCCTTGCAAAGCATGAAGGAGGAAATGTTACTCTAGGGGACAATGGAAAATGAAAGGTAATTGGTAAAGGTGTTATAGGTAACGACACCTTTCAGCTTACAGATGTCCTATTGGTTGAAAAGCTTAAACATAACCTCATTTCTATCAGTCAGCTATTTGACAAAGGTATGAAAGTTGAATTTGATGCAAATCTTTGTAAAATCATTGATAACTCCACATGTGACACTATTATTACTGCAAAAAGAAAGAATAATGTTTATACTCTTATGCTTGAAGAACTGACGGTTTTTAAATGCTTGCTTGTAGGTGAAGAAGACGCCACGCTATGGCATAGATGATTAGCACATGCAAGCATGGGATTGATAAAGAAGCTGGAAAACAAAAATCTGGTAAGAGGGCTACCACATCAGACATATGAGAACGGTAAGTTGTGTGTGGCATGCACCAAAGGTACGCAAACTAGATATACTTTCTCTAGCATTAATAAAGTTGCCACCACACGCATATTGGAATTAGTGCACATGGATTTATTTGGTCCAACAGACATTGCTAGCCTAGGAGGTAAAAAGTATTGTGTAGTATTGGTTTATGATTTCTCTAGATATACTTGGGTATACTTCCTAGCCAAAAAAATCAGACTCATTTGACCATTTTCAAAACTTTTGCATACAAGTTTCTAATGAGAAAAATTCTTCCATTGTAAAAATTAGAAGCGATCATGGAGGTGAGTTTGAAAATGCTATTTTTGAAAGATTTTGTTTTGAAAAAGGAATTTTACATGAATTCTCTTCTCCTAGAACACATCAACAAAATGGGGTGGTTAAAAGAAAGAATCGCACATTAAAAGAGATGGCTAGGAGTGTGTTAAATGAATATTGTTTGCCTACGACTTTTTGGGCTGAGGCCATTAATACTGCATGCCATGTGTGCAACAGAGTTATGATTAGACCTATACTAAATAAAAGTTCTTATGAACTATGGCATGGCCACACTCCTAAAGTTTCTCACTTTAGAGTTTTTGGATGCAGGTGCTATATATTAAATACTGCAGATCAGCTTCGTACCTTGAATCCAAATTAGATGAGGGAGTGTTCGTGGGATATTCGGCAAGGAGCAGAGCATACATGATTTATAATAAACCCACCATTGCTATTGTTGAATCTATGAATGTAAAATTTGATGAAACTGATGTAAATTCTTTGGATTGCAGGCAGAACAATGAAGAGGAAAATGTAGAACAACAAAGCATTCCAAAGAATAATGAGGAGCAACCTGAAATACAAAAGGAAGCTGAAACTGACACAGCAGAAATTCAAGAAGAAGCAGTTACCAGAAGAGAGCTGAGGTTCAATCCAAACCACCCATCAGACTTAATTATAGGAGAGCCCATGGCAGGTATTCGCACACGCTCCTCTTTTAGAGATCTTTGTACTCTATGTATTTATGGTGACTTCATTTCTGTAATAGAGCCTAAGACTATAGATATTGCTTTAGAAGAGGAAAGTTGGGTTTTGGCCATGCCAGAGGAATTAAATCAATTTGTTAGGAATAATGTCTGGAAACTAGTGCCTAGACCCACTAATATCCTGTAGTTGGTACTAAATGTGTGTTTTAAAATAAGCATGATGAATCTGGTAATGTTATTAGAAACAAGGCCAGGTTGGTAGCTAAAGGTTATAATCAAATTGAAGGAATTGATGTGGATGAGACTTTTGCACCAGTTGTTAGGCTTGAGTCCATTAGAATCTTGCTAGCTTTTGTAAGTTATAAAGGGCTCAAACTGAAACAAATGGATGTAAAAAGCGCTTTTCTTAATGGCTACCTAAAAGAAGAGGTATTTGTTGAGCAACCCCCAGGTTTTGAAAGCCATAATTTTTCCAAACCATGTTTATAAATTAGAAAAAGCTTTGTATGGTCTTAAGTAAGCTCCACGAGCTTGGTATGACCGTCTAAGCACATATTTATTAGAAAATAATTTTAAAAAGGGGAGTGCTGACAATACATTATTCTTGATGCACGAATCTGATGATTTTCTCATTGTGAAAATATATGTTGTTGATATTATTTATGGTGCTACTAACGATCTTCTATGTCAAAAGTTTGAGAAAGTCATGCAGGATCAGTTTGAGATGAGCCTTGTGGGAGAGCTGAAATATTTTCTTGGATTCCAAGTAAAGCAAGGAAAGGAATGTATCTTTCTATCTCAAACCAAATACATCAAGGAGCTTCTGAAAAAGTTTGAGATGGAGAAATCTAAAGGAATTGGAACGCCGATGTGCCCCAACACAAAAATGGAAAAGGATGAACAAGGAGTTGCAGTGGACCAAAAGCTATATCGAGGTATGATTGGTTCCTTGTTGTACTTGACTGCTTCTAGACCTGATATAATGTTTGCTGTAAGCTTGTGTGCACGCTTTCAATCAAGCCCAAAAGAGTCTCATTTAAAAACCATTAAAAGGATCTTTAGGTACCTAATTAGTACACCTACTTTAGGCCTTTGGTATCTTTCTAGTGGTAATTTTGATTTGGTGGGTTATTTTGATGCGGATTATGCAGGTAGTTTAACTGATAGAAAGAGCACTAGTGGCATTTGTTTTATGCTAGGACACTCTTTAGTTTCATGGTCTAGCCGTAAGCAAAATAATGTTGCATTATCCACTACTGAAGCAGAGTATATTGCCCTCGGTAGCTGCTATGTCCAAGTATTGTGGATGATGCAAACATTATCTGACTACGGACTAGCTCTTAAAAGAGTTCCTCTTATATGTGATAGCAAGAGTGCCATAGATCTTTAGAATAATCTCGTACACCACTCTCGTACTAAACATATTGACGTAAGACACCATTTTCTTAGAGATCACCTCACTAAAGAGGATGTGTCTGTTGAGTTCGTTCCTACGAAGTCACAACTCGCAACATATTCACCAAACCTTTGGTTAAGGCTCGCTTTTGTCGTCTTTGTCTTGAGCTTGGTATTATTGATAAAACTTAGTACGAGATTCCATGTTTTCTTGTGTGCTTGAACTTTTTTCTTGTTTGTGGGCTAGTAGTTGCATTGTTATGTGTGCATGGTTTTTTTTGTTTGAGGGATTGCATCTCATGTTTGCTTTAGTACTTCATGCATAAAAACAAAAAAAAACTGCAAAAATATAAATAAAGAAAAATGTTACTTAAATGTTTATCTGTCTCTTTGATTCATTAAAAAGTTATACATGAATGATTTTCATATCTATGTAGAAATTGCTGTATTATTTCCTTTGCTACAGGCGCATGTTCACCTTCCTAAATATTTATGGCATATTCAATGATTGAAAATAACTTGATTTCTACACCTACTATTTCACTTCCACATGTATTATTATTGTTGCACATTTGGAGATATCGTTTATGAAGTATGGAAAGTGAATGTAGGAGGAAAACTTAACTAAAAATCTAATGGATATGATATACCTTGCCATGGATAAAAATTGGGCATTAAAAAATGATACTACAAGTATAAATATGAAATAGAAGTTTAATTTCTCCGTATGAAAAATGGATACAATCCTTGGCAACGGTATTACCCACAAGTATCCAACATAAGCTTTATGGGTAAACTTTAGCGTTGGTGTATTTACTCGTCAAGCAATGTCACCCTGACATCTAAGAGTCCTTATAGGCTATGTTTTTTGGGTGTGGTATCTTGAACTCATTTTTAATGAGATGGGGAAAATCAATCCTAGGTAATAGAACGTTATATGGAAAATGTGGATTGGTTTTGGTTGACTTTCTTAATTGATTCTCCCTATGTGCTTCAATTTTAATCATCACACGTACACGTTGGTGTTGAAGTCTTAGTTATTTCATTTCATTGGATTTTGACTTGATTATTCTATGATTGTATGCATGAATTTGTTGGTAATGGTTAATAATACTCTCTTTTTGCATTTTATATGATTTTGACTTCATGTTATAACTGTTGATGATAACAAAGGGGAGAATAATTGGGAAGATTTGCAATGAATTGGTATTTGGCATTTGGTACTATCTTTGTAATGCTCATGAAAATATGATTGTTTGATTAAGTGGGAGCATTAATGGATGAGGAAGCACAAAAATAGGGGGAGCGTGCATATTGTTAACTTTACACATCGTCACACTTTCACACACACTATTTGAAACCTTATTGTGCAAATATTATACTTAGTTTGTCATCATCAAAAGGGGAAGATTGTTGGTAGTAACGATCTATGAACTTCGTGTTTGATGATAAGTGATAACAAACGTGTGTGAACGTTTTTAACGTGTGTGTTAAGTGTTTCAGGAAATGACAAGCTTGTAGATAATCAATGGGAAATTTGGCCTTTTCACGACGTTATAAAATATCAACTATGACCATGGATCATGAGGAAGCTAACGAGACAGTCACATAAGTTTTTGGATCTGAAAACAGATTGAAACGGCTTAATTATGTGATACGGAAGCTTGTTGGTAGTCTTGTAAATAAGAGGCTAGGTTTGTTTTTCCAACCCCATATATCATCTTAGCTGGCCTCTTAAACAATAATGGGGACAATAAATTGCGGCTGCTTCAATATAAAAGAGCTTCCACATAAATCTCCTTGGAAAAGCCCACATCCTGCCGCAAACTTCCAAAAATCCCTAAGGCAAAAAAAAACTAACAGAGCCGCGTTTTGTTTTTTCTACTCTTATCAATCCCAAAGACAGCCGCATCATTTTTTTTTCAACTCCCAAAATTTCCCAAGCAGCCGACCTTTTTTTTAACGCATATCTTTTGTGCAACAAATTCCCTAGCAAATCAAAAGGCCGCATGTTTTTGTGATGAGGTTCTCTCCTGCATGCTTCAATTCCCAAGCTTGCACAAACAAAAAGGAATCGGAGCCACATCTTTCTCCCATCAATTTTTACAAGAGCCGAACTTCAAGAAAACTCCAGGTGCTCTTCGTTTAGATTCAAAAAGAGAGTGCAACATTTTTCTCCTTTGAAAAATCTAAAAGGGCAGAGCACAGCCGCATCTTTTCTTATCAGCAAATTGCAAGTGCCGCAAGTTTTGAGAAGAGCTTTGCCGAATTATTTTTTCAAGCCGCGACTTGGGTTTGATTACTTGGTGCCGCAACTTGAACTCCAGCCGCAACCTGCTCACTGTTGGGACTACAAAGGGGGACTACTACATGTCAGAATGATCTGACCACGCGCTGAACGACAGAGACATCAACGCCGTCACAACTGAGCAATTCTAAACTCTAAACTTTATTTTATTTGTGATTGTGGCGTTGTGATCTTTGTAGAACTATTTTATTATTTGTTTGGAGACTTGGCTAGTTGGGACTAGCCAAGAGAGAGCTTTACTAGGATTGTTATTGTTTGGGCACTTTGGTGAGTGCAGGTACTGAGATCCATGTGAGTGTAGAGTTGGTGCTCTAGCTACATGTTGTACCAGTTAACTTTAATAATCTAGTATTACTTTTGGGGCTGGACGTAGGTCGTTGGGACGACCGAACCAGGGTATATCTCCTGTGCATGCTGTGACTGCTTTACTATACTCTACGTTTGATTGATTGTGCTATAACTGTGTGTAATTTCTCGTGGGTTACACGAGAACTTTTATAAGCATATTCACCCCTCCCCCTCTAGGCTTAGATCCAGATCCAACAGAACGCTGGTGCCGATGGGCATAGTGAGGAAACCGAAAAGGATGTCGACAAAATCCTTGGCGGATTTGGCAAACGCCACACTGTTCTTTTCCTTGTCAACCAGAATCTTCAGGGATATCAACTTCTTGTCATCCTTAACGCCGCATCATCATCATCGGATACCCTACCGGTATCTTCTCAGTCTTTTGCATCCTGTTGCAAAGAGGCCGACAAGACGTCTAAGATATAAATCCATTGGCTTAGTTTCATGGATTTCTTGTTGTAAACATCATCGATCATCATTGTTAGTCTTTCTCTCTAATTTGGTTATTCACCATTTTCATAATATATAGTAAGTTGCGAGCTGAGCGAAACTGTATACAATTAGCCATATTAACTCATCGCACACAACAGGCAAAAGCCCTGACCATTGTGCACGATGAGCAAAACTGTATTCCTTTCCTCAAAATTAATCACCCTGTACCAGGGGCAAAAGTAGTGACTGTTGTGAGTACTGAGCTAAAATATATACAATCCTGTGATTTGTTACAATATGACCTGTTGTGCACGGTGAGTAAAAATGTATATAGTTGTGTAATATTACTCAGCGCGCACAACGGGTCAAATTACACCTAGTTGTGCACGTTGAGCAAAACTGTCTACATGAACGAATAATTACTCAGCGCTCACAGAAGGCAAATTTATAACACGTATTGCACGTTGCATAATTATTATCACTGTTTATTTTACTCATATCATGATTGCGAACCGTCACACGTACAAATAACTAAACAAAGTATTCTTCCCTCTCATTCGCAAGAAGAGCACAACCAAATAAAATAGACTGTTTATGATGATTGGCACCTGTAAAAGGTGCAAAAGGCAACATGAAACTATTTGTCTCGTAAGCGACATCAAATACCCACGCGCACATTAAAATTGCAACATGATAGGCTGTTTATTTACCTATTGTGCGTGCGGATTAATATTGCTTCTAACCAATGCCTTTTAACCCACACGCACAACGGGTTGTGCGCTTGGAGTAATAATACTCCAGACTTACCTTTTTTAATACCGCACACAACACGCTATTGTTTAGCACGTTGTGAGCGATAAGTAAATTTTTCTCGTAGCCAAGTTTTTATTCGACGCGCACAACATTCTAAATCTGAAGAAATTTTACATGCGGCGTATAATCTTAATACACGTGGCAAAATTTTTTTATCTACGGTGGAGTAAAACTTAATCCACGTGGATTAAAATTTTACATGTCGTTGTGCGCGTGGTGTCATTTAATCCACTGCAACTGTTTTTACACGACGCGCACAACGAGTTATAGTTTTGCCCATTGTGTGCGCGGAATAGTATTACTTCTTACCAATGTCTTTTAACCCACTCGCATAACACAACGGGTTGTGCGCTCTGAGTAATAATACTCCCCACTCACCTTTTTTAATATCGCGCATAATTCGCTATTGTTTAGCACGTTGTACGCGATGAGTAAATATTTCTCGTAGCACACTTTTTATTCGATGCGCACAACGTTCTAAATCTGGAGAAATTTACATTTGGCGTATAATCTTAATCCACGTGGAGTAAAATTTAATCCACGTGGATTAAAATTTTACATGCCATTGTGCGCGTGGTGTAATTTAACCACTGCAACTGTTTTTACACGACGCGTACAACGGGGTATAATTTTATCCCTTGTGCGTGCAGATTAATATTGCTTCTAACCAATGTCTTTTAATCCACGCGCACAACTTGTTGTGTGCTCTGAGTAATAATACTCCTCGCTCACCTTTTTTAATACCGCGCACAACGCACTATTATTTAGCACGTTGTGCGCGGTGAGTAAATTGTGTCCACTGTAACCGTTTTTTCTTGACGCGTTAGAATGAAGTACGTTGTGCGCGACGATTACATTTTACATATAGCAAAGTTTTTACCCGACGTGCACAACGTTCCAAATCGGGAGTAATTTTACATGCCGTTGTGTGCGGTGAGTAATTAATCCACTGGAACCGTTTTTACCCGACGCGCACAACGTTGCGTAATTTACCCGTTGTGCGCGCGGATAAATATTACTTCAAATTAAGTCTTTTAACCACGCGCACAATGAGTTGTGCGCTGTGAGGAATAATACACCCCTTTAATCTTTTTTTATTACCGTGCACGATATGTTATAATGTAGCACATTATGCGCGGCGATTACATTTTACCCGCAACAAAGTTTTAACCCGACGTGCACAACGTTCCAAATCGGGAGAAATTTTACATGCCGTCGTGCGCGGAGAATAATTTAATCCACTGGAACCGTTTTTACCCGACGCGAACAACGGGGCATAATTTTACCTTTTGTGCGCGCGGATGAATATTACTTCAAACTAAGTCTTTTAACCTTCGTGCACAACGGGTTGTGCGCTGTGAGGAATAATACACCCCTCTAACCTTTTTTATTACCGTGCACGACGCGTTATAATGTAGCACGTTGTGCGCGATGATTACATTTTACCCGTAGCAAAGTTTTTACCCGAGCGCACAACGTTCTAAGTCGGGAGAAATTTTACATGCCGTTGCGTGCGGGGAGTAATTAATCCACTGGAACTGTTTTTACCCGACGCGCACACCGGGGCATAATTTTACCCGTTGTGCACACGGATGAATATTACTTCAAACTAAGTCTTTTAACCCCAGCGTGCACAACGCGCACACCGGGGCATAATTTTACCCGTTGTGCGCGCGGATGAATATTATCTCAAACTAAGTCTTTTAACCTCGCGCACAACGGGTTGCGTGCTGTGAGGAATAATACACCCCTCTAACCTTTTTTATTACCGTGCACGACGAGTTAGAATGTAGCACGTTGTACGCGATGATTACATTTTACCCGTAACAAAGTTTTTACTCGATGCACACAACGGTCCTAATCGGGAGAAATTTTACATGTCGTTGTGCGTGGGGAGTAATTTAATCCGCCACTGGAACCGTTTTTACCCGACGCACACAACGGGGCATAATTTTACTCGTTGTGCACGCGTATGAATATTACTTCAAACTAAGTCTTTTAACTCCAGCGTGCACAACGTACACAACGGGGCATAATTTTACCCGTTGTGCGCGCGAATGAATATTATCTCAAACTAAGTCTTTTAACCTTGGCACACAACGGGTTGTGTACTGTGAGGAATAATACACCACTCTAACCTTTTTTATTACCGAACACGATGAGTTAGAACGTAGCACGTTGTACGCAACGATTACATTTTACCCGTAGCAAAGTTTTTACTCGATGCGCATAACGGTCCAAATCGGGAGAAATCTTACATGCCATTGTGCGTAGGGATTAATTTAATCCACTGGAACCGTTTTTACCCGACGTGCACAACGGGGCATAATTTTACCCGTTGTGCGTGCGGATGAATATTACTTCAAACTAAGTCTTTTAGCCCCCGCGCATAACGGGTTGTGCGCTGTGAGGAATAATACACCCCTCAAACCTTTTTTATTACCGCGCATGCTGTGAGGAATAATACACCCCTTTTTTATTACCGCACACGATGCGTTATAATGTTGCATGTTGTGTGCGACGATTACATTTTACTCGTAGCAAAATTTTTAACCGACGTGCACAACGTTCCAAATCGGGAGAAATTTTACATGGCGTTGTGCGCGCGGAGTAATTTAATCCAACTGTAACCGTTTTTACCCGACACGCACAACGGTCCCGTATAATTTTAACAACAGCCGGTGGATCAAATAGTACGGTAGACCTATTGCTCAATGCGTACAACGGTGAGTAATTGTGTACAAAGTTGATTTGAAAAGGGCTTAAAGGGTGCGATGGTAATTGCACCAAAAGTTCTACAAAGTTGCTTTGAAAAGGGCTTAAAGGGCATGATGGTAATTGCACAAAAAGTTCCGCTTTGCTTAAAGGGCCGATGGTAATTACATCAGAAGTTCTGCAAGTTTCGCTTTTAACAACAGCCGATGGATTGAATCAGACGGTAGGGAGGGGTCGAGTGCAGGAATCGTGCCTGAGGTTGAGCGCAGGCGCATATATAGACACATACATACAAATACACACACACACACACATGTGTGTGTGTGTCTATATATATGGGTATCAGGCTTTATAATCTTTGTGAGGTGGGGATGGCAAATAGCATCAAGCTCCTTTGGAAACTCCCCCATTCCTCCTCTCCGTGGGCCGTTTATATGTGAGCTACTAACATGAAGCATGTTACTGTCTACCAATGCAACACTAGCCAACTGGACTCTGGTTTCTAGAAAAACATCCTCTGTAGCTAGGAGGTGGCCACTGCCTGCTTACACCTTTGTGTGGGGGATGGCTTTACAACCTCTCTTTGGTTTGACCTCTGGCTCCCATATGGTCCTCTGGCTCATCTTTGCCTACCTCCTCCCTCTCATTCCCATCTTCTAGTTGCTGACTACTGGCAGTTGCAGGCGCCTACCTGGTGTCTTAGCCGATCTTACCGACCACTTCAACTCGATCTCCCTTGGGACTAATTTTGACACCTGGGATTGGGACTTCGGGGTGCACCCTTTAATCAGCTTGGGACTCTTTGCAGTCTCCTCTTTTCCTCATAGGCTTCACTCCTTAGTCTGGTTCCCATGGCATGTCCCAAAGTATGCCCTCGCCTCCTTCGTTCTCTCGTCGACAAGTTACCCACTTCACATCATCTTCTCCACAGAGGTGTCCATGTATCCCCACTTGTGTGCTATGTTCTTCTCACCAGGAGTCTGCCCGTCATCTCTTCTTCCGTTGTAAATATAGTAGCTACATTTGGACGGCCAATAAGCTTAATCTTGGCAATTCTTTAAGTCATCCTCACATTATACGTGGATGACATTCCTTTTCACGATATACAACATAGAGATGTTGAACTTTATCAAAAGGATGGCTGTCGAACAAATTCTCCTTAAAGGCCTTGGGAGAAGCATCATTTACAATCAGTGTAAAAATCTATAAGGATATATTTAAAAGGATGATGGGTCTCCCAGTGCAAGTACATAGACACCATGCTAAAATGGTTTAGCATGGTAAGTGCGGTTTGATATCGACCAATCATGGTATAAATCTTTCAAGAAGATGTCTTCAATGACTGATTTGGAAAGAGATCACATGATAGGGATCACATGTGCTTCGACAGTTTGATCCATCATGTCAACTATGAAATGTACCAAACCAGATGTCGCTTTTGCACCCAGTGCAATAAGGCAAAATCAGTCTGACCCTGGAGAAGGACGTTGAAATCAGTCAAGACAATTCTCAAGTACTTGCAAAGGACTAGAGATTTGATCAAGGAACTAAGATGCAAAGATATTCTTCGTAGATATCACTTCCTATATGATGTAGAATTGAAGAAGTACATAGAACTCATGCGTGTCTTTGCAGAAAACAAATTTAGCAAATCCATTCACGAATGCTCTATCACGTGGTTGTTTAGAGAGACTCATGTGTAAAAGTGGTAGGTGATACCAGTATAATTGGGCCTTGCAAGTGGGAGATGTTAGTAAATGTATGCCCTCGAGGCCAATTATTTTGTAATTGGAACATCTTGTTCAAAATAAGAATATGTTATTTGGTACAATTTATCTGAGTATATACATATATGTTTTGTCAACATTAAATACTTAAATAAAATCCTAAGACTTAATGCAGGGTCAAACATATATCGAGATGAGAATCACGATCATGTGAAATATATTGACCATTAGAAGCATACGTCTAAAATTGTTCGTAGTCGTAGATGCAATTAGAAAGGACATCAATGCATCAGATAGACTATTATGTCGTCTGTCTTCATCAAGATGTGTTGACAACTTAACCCTAACCTTAACCCTAACCTCAACAATAACCCTAACCCTAACCCTAATCATAACCCTAGCCCTAACTCCAACCCTAACACTAACCGAACCCTAACCTAAAACCATATTTTTAAACCCAACCTTAACCCAACAACTCAATCCCAACCCTAAACCCTCACCCTCACCCCTACCCCAACTGACCGCTCCTGGATATACACCCGGAAAACAATTGTAGTTTTACCGCAAGCGCACGGTGTAGTGGCGAGCGGGTATCGAACACGAGGAGGGACTAATGACGGTAATCTATCTTAATCACTAAGCTATTGGTGGAAGGGTGATTTTTGGAATATTGGTGTCACGATAGTTCAATTAACAATTCAAATTCAATATTATAAAAGTGTCTAGGGCTAGGGAATCCCCACTACGGATCGTCACACATATTTGTGAATCGCGAATCTCAATGTTGCAAGACTTGGATTGAGGTGAACTAGTCGCAACTAAATAGAGAACCAAGCTTACGCTCTCGTGCTATTGCCGGTATATAGCAACCTAGATTAGGGCCCACTCTCGTGCAAACCCTAACCTAGGCCATTAGCATTAAGATCGACATCATCGTTCAATCGCCCCCGAGCCCACTCTCGTGCAAACTCGAGTTACGATATAGATTGTGATAGCTCGTATTCGTCCGATCTATTGCAAACGAACATGGGTATAGATTTATAATAAAAATGCTAGCTTTGGTCAAATCTCTTGCAAACCAAGTCTAGTGAATCTCGATTATAAATCTAAATCGAATATCTAGGCTTTCCCATCGATTAGAATCCAATCTCTTGCAAACTCCATATCGACGGAAATTCCTAGCTATCCGTGATAAATCAATCACAACTTAACCTTCTATCAATTCTAGCAACATATAAATTCATTCATTACAAATATGAAATTAGATCCATAAGGTTTATTCCTATGCCCTAGAACAGCGAATCTACTTACAATTCATCAAAGCAATAGCAAGAACAATGATAGAAAACTTATTGCAAATCAGATTTAGAAGAGAACAATGCATAAAAATGCAATATTCAAGAGAAATAGACAAAACGGATCTGAGTTCTTCAATCTCCAAAGCTCAATTACAATTAGAAATAACCTAAAATCTAGTTTCTGGTCTCTCCTTAAGCTGGGATAAAAACTGGGCTTAAATACATGCCCAAAACGGCCAAAAAACCCTGACAGAATTGCCACTGGCACAGCCCAGAACCCTAGTTTTCGACACAGGCTGGCGGCGCTACTCGGCCGAGTGGAAATCCCACTCGGCCGAGTGCCAGATCCAAATAAAATAGAGAAGTTGGTGGGTCAGGCATCCTGACACTCTGCATCACTCGACCGAGTGGAATTCTTCACTCGGTCGAGTGGACTTCCTACTCGGCCGAGTGGGTCTTCTGCTGTGCCCCCCAGAATTCAAGAGAGTTCGCTTAGATTTCCTTTAGACATTCTGACTCACTCGGGCGAGCGGAGTTCTCTACTCGGCCGAGTGGAATTATCCACTCGGTCGAGTACATTGTGGCACACGAAGTTTTCGTATCAGTTGTACTCGGCCGAGTACGCTTCTTCACTCGGTCGAGTGGACTGCGTACTCGGTCGAGTGGCCTGTTTCTGGAATCAAATCTTCTCCTCCTCGCTTCCTTGTCGATTCTATCGATCTTCTTCTTCTTCTTCTGCTCATCATCCAGCGTTGTTAGCTCCTTGATAGGGCCATGGGCGGTGCTCCGATATGCATGCAAGTCCCTTAATCTCATTTATGCTCTCGATCGCTCCATATTTCTTGAAATCCGACAAAAACAAGAAATAACGCAATATCGTCGAATAATCGTGAAAAGCACGATATGGGCGATCTAAATGGTATGCAGATATGTAGAAAAAAGGTGTAAAATATGGACCGATTAAAATCCCCCAAGCTTGCCTCTTACTCGTCCTCGAGGAAGATGAGTAAAATGACGAACCTGGTGGATAAAAATAAGGAAAAGGAAAAAGAAAGATAGAAAAGAAAACGAAGAGGTGGGTGCTAAATCATCCTCTCAGGAAATGGAGTTGCTTACTCAAATAACGCACGATGAATAAAACATGCTAAAGATTTTTACCTCGATATCACATCATATATAGGTGCATTCGATATAGAAACCAAGAACGTCAAACCGATATGAAATATGAAATCATTCTAGAATTAGCATCGTCTTAAGGCATTTAAAATGATATTCGTAATCATAGATTGCACACTTTTCAATTAATTGCATTTGCTTGGAGTATAAGAGGTATCACACATTATAAAGCAATAAAAATAGAAAGAGATGGTATTCATGAAATGCATGCCAAATTTTCAATTCATGGACTTCGTTATACTCTAAGTATCAAAAATTACCTAGCTTAGGTCATCATGCACATATAAGTAGTCACTCTCCCCCAAGCTTATCTATAAGCGAGGTGACATCAAATAGAACGATACGACTTTTCCCATTTTTCGAAGCTCCATAGGAATAAATGGAAATAAAAAGGAAAGAAGGAAGGATTGTGTATATACAAATGAACTTCTTTTTGTTTTTGTTTTCTCTTTTTCTCCTTTTTTCTTAATAATATACACAATAATAATCCCAAATCAAAGATGGAAAGGTATGCATGTTTTTACTTTTGATTTTGGGGTAATGGAGCTTGGACTTTTAGTGTGGGGAAGATCACAATATAAGATTCGCCAATGGGAGATTCAGCAATGATTTTAAGTATAGAGATGATGTTTAAGATATGTGGAGAAAGAAAAATATGTAACACTCAGTTCACTCTTTTGTATGTGCACGACAACTTTCAGCAGGGTAATGTAATCTACTCAGTTTGATTTCAGAAAGTAAACTAATTTAATCATATCAAAAAGGCATACATTCAATCAACCTGGAAGTTGAGCGTACAATTTCATGCAAATAGAAGTGATAGCAGATAACAAAGCAGTACTCCAAGATTAGGCAATCAATGCGTGAAGCTTGGTGTGTTTTCTCTGAAAAGTATACGATATAAATTTACAGACTCAGCTAATGCTAGAAGTTCATTCACAATCATACAATAGAGGTGAAGGTTCCTATTCTCAAATGCATGGCGATGTATAGCATATGATATCTGAAATAAAAACGATGGCATGGCAAGAGAATACGCATATAAGAGCAATCTAACTCCAAGTCATCGTCATCATAGAGAATTCATTTCTAGCAAAAAGGATAAATGAAATAAAGATAAAGGAAAAATAAGAACTAACTATACAAATGCATTGCACACAAAAAGTAAGAAAACGTGATGCATGAGGGGAAAAAGTGGGTGAAAATAACTGGAAAATAAAGAAACGTAAAAAAATAAAGATTAAAATGAAGAAATTAAAAAGTGCATGAGTGCACTCACTCCCCTAAGCTAAACTGCACAATGTCCTTAATGTGCTAAGTGTGGTAGAAGGACAGATATAATAGGGGTGGGTGGGTGCGAATGCATGGATTATAAAAAGGAAAAATAAAAGAAAATGGAATGGATATGTATATGATAAGTGCATCATGCAAATGATGGATGTAATGGGCACACAGATCATGAGAGTAAAATAGATAGGCACAGAAATACCACCTCTCCTCCAAACAGATAAATACATAGCCCTGCAAAAAGTGATCAAAATATATGGACGAGGGGGGATGAAAAATCAGCAGCAAAAATATCAACCAGAACATCGGCAAAAAATATGAGATGCGTCAAGTGTGTGCCTAAGCTGGTGGTGGGGCGTCAGCACCTCCCTGTGGTAGGGGAGGGGGTGGCGGTGGTGGAGGTTGTTGAGGGATGGGACGGGGTGCGGCTGGTGGAGGCTGTGACAGGCGCGCAAGGATCTGGTTCAGGGTGACCTGAATACCAGCTAGAAGGGTGATGCGCTGTTGCACAGAGCTAACGGTGGTGGCAAGAGCCCGAAAATCTGCTCTGAGTCCACTCACGGCCCCCTCTACAGCACGGAGGTGCTGGATGAAGGCGTCAGGAGCGGAGGCAGAGGGTCGCACAGGTGGAGGTCGGGGCTGACGCACACGGCCACCGTAGACGAGTGGAGCCACAAGTGGGTGTGGATGAGGTGCAGTGCTCGCTAAAAGATGCTCAGCCTCTGTGGGAGGTTGAGACGGAGGAATGCTCTTAGGAGTGTGAGCAGCGGTAGAAGATGACGCGACAACAGATGGAGAGACATGCAGAGAGGTCGTAGACACAGATGTGGGGACAGACTTTACGACACTCTCTGCAAAAATAGCGGCATCAGAGACAGAAGGCTCGCCTCTCTCAAGTGCAGCGGAGGGGGCACTCTCAAAGCTCACATAAGAAATGGGATCAAAACTCAATGGCATGGAGGTGGTGGCAGAAACAGCAACAATGCTCCCGACACTGGCTGAGGTGTGGACAGAAGTGTCGGGGGCTGGAATGGGGTCAGGTGCAGGCTATGGGATAGGGATCTCCGGGGCAAGAGAGTCGAGAAGGGGCTCCTGATGGGTGTCCTCTGGCTCGAGTACATATGCAGCTGGAACGCGGAGGTCCATCTCTGGTCTCCACTCCCCACCTGCTGGTCCAATGTGGGTCCGAGCAGGGCTCGGAAGCACCTTATAGTCTGCTGAAAATGGACCATGAAGCCAGACCCAGTGGCGCTGACCATGAGGACGCATCATCTTCATACGGGCCATAACATCAATGGAAATGGAACTCAGGCCCTTAGGTCGAAGCAAGCCAGCAGGGAACTCAACCCCGCATAAAGGAGATAGAAGGGTGATCAGACCGCCACAACAAATCACCGTCCTAGCGGTGACATAGGAAATGATGATGTCGAGATACCAGCTGGCAATATCAATCTGAATGGCGGGGACTAAGACGCCTGTGTCGCTCTCGAAGGCTCTCTCTAGTCATCGCGTAGAGCATATAGAGCTCAGGCGTAGACATCGTCCCAGGCTCATACCTCGCAAGAATAGTGGTCGCCATAAGGCGCTAAGCAATACAGAGGCAAGGGTGGACGATAGAGAAGGCCTTGGCCCGGCTAGGGTCAAAGGTATGTGGTGATCCCGTGATCAGGGTCCAGAATGCATGTGCATCAAAGGAAGGAGGGGTGTGGTGCACGGGACCAAAAGCGAGATCGGGGTCGGGGACAGGGGGCCAGTGGAAATAGGCTCGAAGCATGTCGAGAGTGATCTCGCACTCACAGTCCATCAGGCAAAAAGTGCACCCCCTGTGAGTCCTACGAATAGAACTCAGGACCTCAAGGGTCGGTCGGACGTAGGTGTCCACCGACACAGAAAGAAAAGCACGCCACCCCATGTTGTCGTACAACTGGAGTAGCCCCTGGAATACCCCTAGGCGCTCAAGATCATCTATATGCGCGAACCTAGAGGGGAAAATCGAACGATGGGAGATTCTTTCAAATCTGGCGCGATGTGCGTCATCTCTGAAAGTGATCCTCATCGTGTCGACTGCCACGGCGGGCTGGGCTGGCAGGGGTGGAATGGGTGCAGTAGGAGGTGGAAGTGTGGGTGGTGGGTCGCTAGGAGCGGGGAGTCCGCTCTAGCGGAAGAAGAATCAGGGTCGCTGGTCTTCTTCCGCTTGGTAGCAGGCTCCCGCGCACGGGACCTAGTGCGTGGGTGCATGGTGATGCCGTGAGACGTGCAAACTACCGGGAAGTGTTAATAATATTGAAAGAGTATACCAGAACACGATGCGGCTCCACGCTAGCAATTCGGGCAAAGCGGCGCCTCCCCTGAAACTCCAAATCAGCTCTCGATCTCCCTCAAGCTATCCTGAAACATAAGCACAATTGATTAGCAATGAATATCAAAAATCAAGAGGTAGATCAAGAGAAATAGGCGTAAATATGGTTTAATTTGGATTCGGGGTGGATTTGGGCTTACGAAATGGGAAGTAGGAGAAAGGGGGAAATTTGGGCATTAGAGGGGTGCCAAGCACCGGTCGGCGGCGATGGATGCGGCGGCGGATGGGCGGACGGGCGATGGCGGGGTCGTGCCACTCGGGCGCAGCAGCGGTGGCTCGGACGAGTGGTGGAGGGGCTCGGGCGATTGAGAGGGAAGCTCGGGCGAATGAAAGAACTTTGGGGATTTAGGGATTTAGGCCCGCGAGTCTGAATTAAATAGGTAGGTCACTCGGTCGAGTGGCGGTGACCACTCGGTCGAGTGGCAGCTGTTTTGATATTTCGAAATTTCTCATTAAAGTTCCGATTCGGCCGAGTAGAAACTATCACTTGGCCGAGTAGACATAGTCACTCGGCCGAGTGGATAGGCCACTCAGAGCATTTTAAGTGTTGAATGTGTCAGATTCACTCGATCGAGTGACAAAGGCACTCAGCCGAGTGTCATATAATTTACAGAGAGGGATTTTCGAGACTTTACTGTGTAGTACCCTACTCGGCCAAGTAGGGTCTTCACTCGGCCGAGTGAAAAAGTCACTCGGCCGAGTGGGCTGCTATTTTAGGCTCATACTCTCTGTTTTTGTGACACTTTCTGTTTTCTTTTCTCCCATCAGTTTCTTCCTCCCTTTGGCGTTTGAGCGCATCCCTGGAGTGCTCCCCATCATCATGGCCGTCCTCCGTTCATATGGTCTCATATCATCCTTTTCCTGAAATGATAACTGTAGCCCGTCGTCAGGTTCTTCATTGACTCTATACACTAATAAAGATCTAAAACAAAAAGTGAAAGAAAAATTCAACTAAAAACTGGGATAAAACTGTCGGGCTGCCTCCCGATAAGCGCTCGTTTAAGGTCTTGAGCTCGACCCCTTAATATTCGTGACTAGTGCCCGATGTTCAGCGCATGGGAGATGTGCGTGTCAAACTTGCCGTGAAGGATGCTTGGGTTCACTTGTTGCTTTTCATCGGCTTTCCTCGGCTGCCCCTCATCAAAGGTAGTAGTGGGGGATGACTCCCCCAAGCTTGGGCTCTTGGCGTCCTTCTTCTTGACCGGCGGTGAAAATTTATTCGCAGGTGGCGTTTCCTTCACGTACTTTGCCATAGAGAGCTTGCATAGCTCTCTAATCCTAACGATGTCAGTGTCGTTCTTCTCTTCATCCGTAAGAGGATCCGGTGGGTCTCCCATCATTTCGCCGTCTTTGGTATTTAAGATTTCATAAAGACCTTTTATGTGCAAAGCTCCAATGGCATATGTGATGGCGTTGTCAACGGCCTTCTCAAGTAGGTATGACAGATCTTGGGACCAACCTCTAATAAGGTGTATGCTATTTACTTCGTCGGCGGGGTCTCCTTCTGAGTAATGCTTGAGCCTTTGTCCATTTACCTTAAATGTGGCAACGTCTTTTCCTTCTATCTCAAAAGCTCCTCCCGGTTGTATGTGCCGAACGGTGAAAGGTCCCGACTAACGTGATCTTAGCTTTTCTGGGAAGAGTCGAAGTCTGGAGTTGAACAATAAGACCTTATCTCCGACCTTGAACTATGTCACGGTGATGTGGGCGTCGTGGAGGATTCTGGTCCTTTCCTTGTAAATCCAAGAGCTCTCGTATGCATCACGTCATATCTCGTCAAGCTCATTGATATCTAGAAGTCGTCGCAACACTGCACTCTTGTAGTCGTAATTCAAAGTCTTGATTGCCTAATAGGCACGGTGTTCCAACTCTACCGGCAAATGGCATGCTTTCCCATAAACTAGCCGATATTGGGTAATGCCGATCGGGGTTCGAAAAGCCGTGCGATATGCCCACAGTGCATCGTTCAATTTCATGGACCAATCTTTCCTTGATCTATCAACCGTCTTCTCTAGAATTTGTTTGATCTCCTGGTTTGACACTTCCACTTGTCCACTCGTTTGAGGGTGGTATGCCATCCCGATTCTATAATTTACCCCATACTTCTTTAGCATGGCTTCGAACTTACTTTCAATAAAATGGCTTCCTCCGTCGCTTATCAATGTTCTTGGTACTCCAAAGCGGGGAAATAAGTTTTGCTTGAAGAATTTGGAAACCACTCTCGTATCATTGGTTGAGGTAGCAATGGCTTCCACCCATTTCGAGACATAGTCAACGGCTAATAGAATATACTTGTTTCCTTTGCTTGATGGGAAAGGCCCCATTAAATCTACTCCCCAACAGTCAAATAGCTCGATCTCCAAAATAGGCTTCATCGGCATCTCATTCTGCTTGGATATATTTCCCGTCCTTTGGCATCTATCGCAATATCTGACGTAGTCATGTGTATCCTTGAACATGGTCGACCAAAAGAATCCACATTGTAATATCTTTGCGGTGGTTTTGGAGGCGGCGTGATGTCCCCTGCAGGGCATATCATGGCAATGTAAAATGATAGAAGTGGCCTCTTCCTTCGAAACGCATCTCCGTATAATCCCATCTTTGCATACTTTGAAGAGGTACGAGTCTTCCCAGAAATAGTTACGGACTTCATGCATGAACCTCCTTTTTTGTTGCGGGGACATCCCATACGGTTTTATCCCGCACGCCAAATAGTTCACATAATCTGCATACCAAGGCACATCTCCGGGTCTAATGGCGAATAGCTTCTCGTCAGCAAAAGTGTCATCAATTGACAAGCTATCATCCTTCCCATCACGAACAATCCTTGACAAGTGATCCACCACAACATTGTCCGTGCCTTTTTTGTCCCGGATCTCCAAGTCAAATTCTTGGAGAAGTAGTATCCACCTTATTAACCTTGGCTTCGTTTCCTTTTTGCTCAATAGGTACTTCAATGCCGCATGGTCGATGTGCACAATTACTTTTGACCCAAGGAGGTAGGAACGAAACTTCTCAATGGAGTAGACCACAGCCAAAAGCTCCTTTTCGGTGGTAGTGTAATTCTTTTGTGCCTCGTCCAAGGTTTTGCTTGCATAAAATATTGCATGAAACTTTTTATCCTTCCTTTGTCCCAACACTGCCCCAATTGCTTGGTCACTAGCGTCACACATCAACGCGAAAGGAAGATTCCAATCTGGTGGTTGTATCATTGAAGCGGAAATGATGGCTTCCTTCAGTGTATTAAAGGCTTGCAAGCAATCTCCTGAAAAGTCAAAGGGAGTATCTGTAGGAAGATATGTGCCCATAAGGCAATTTATCTTGATTATACGTCTTGTTCATACCGTATATGGTACGTATTATTCTAAGTGTAAAGGATTTGTATTAATATACTTAGATAATATCCATAGACTTATAGTTAGGTCCTTACATATCTAGATGAGATCTCGATTATGAGTAAGTAAGTGACCGAATAGAAACGTAAGTCTTAAACGGTTCGTGATCATAGATGTGTCGAGAACTGGATATCGACACATCGGATAGATCACTGTGTCTTCGTCTTGCCTTCGGGTAATGATGATCTCATAGTCATTCGACTTAGCGAAGTCGGAGACAAGACACAGGTGCTCATTAGAGAATGAGTTCACTGAACGACCAAGTTAGAGTTATTAAATGGTTAACTTTAATGATATGTCTTTAATAACTCTAGGGTGATGATAGGTTAGTTGATCCTTAAGACCTGAAGTCATCTGTACCAACCTGTGAGCGGACGGTGTAGCTTAGACCCATGATCTAGCTTCGAGGACCAGTCCTGATGAAAGATCTTAGGTTGGGTTGCACCTGAAGCTCACAAGGTGAGTAAGTGACTAAGATGGGATTCGTCACTTCCATTAAAGGGAAGTTAGTGTTATAGGCTCAGTACGGTCTTTATGTTAATCCTCGGCCGGGGTACGTTGCAAGTAGTACAACGTGTATACAATAAAGACCGCCGTATACTGACCAATGTTGTCTAATAGGGTTGACAGTAAACCATACCCTAGGCCAACAATAACACAGTCTTGACGAAGGGATTTTAGCTAACGGAATTCATCACTGACACGGCCAATGCAAACCCTATGACACTTTTGTCAAAGGGTCGATCACGTTATGATGACTCTGAAACAGGGACGACAGCTACTGCTCGTAGTGACCGTCGTCTAGGGGTTTCGAGCCCCAACCTGTAGTAAGGTCAGGCTGTAGGGTCTCACACCGAGTAGTATTCGTGTCTTAGTAATAGGAATATAGAATAGAGAGAAATATCATTTGATGATATTCACAAGCTGAGTTGTGAAAGTTAGTCGCATTAGCAATAGGGACACAACGTTGCATTAGATGCTAACTTTGACTAAACGTGTTGTAAATTAGTTACAACGAATTTAGTAGGAACAAACTTGTTGGAAAAGGTTACCTGGATGACGGGATCGTCCCGGTCTAAACACAGGTTCAAACCGTGTCCAAATCGGAGCTCAAACGAGCCCAGAAACGCAGAAAGAGTCCAAGGGGAAGTGGGTTAGACCCACTGGGCCAAAAGGCCCATGTGCAAAGGCAAACGGGCGTGACCCGCTGCAGCAGCGGGCATGGCCCGCTGTGTGCAGCGGGCGGGCACCCGCTGCACAGCGGGCGTGGCCCGCTGCACAGCGGGCCAGCGCCCGCTGCAGCAGCGGGCGGGCGGCCCGCCCTTGCCCCCCTTGGGCGGGCGCGCCCGCTAAGTCTAGCGGGCGCGCCCGCAACTTAAGTCAAATTAGGTTTTTTGAAAACCCAAATGACGGCTACGAATTTTGTGAAAATTGCTAAACTTTGAGCAATTGTTTGAGGGGTCAAACGAAGTCGAAATTCGTCACCGTCAGTTCCTACGCGTTCACCATTCCAAGCTTTTCTGATTGATAGCTAGTTTGGTGTCTGAAGTTTAGTATGCGAGGAGAATTAATTAGTTAAAGTTTGACTTTGTGAAAGGCTAACTTTAAGATTGAAATTAAGCCAAATGACTTAATTCAATTTTTCTCCTCATGTGGATTGTCCCACATTGCCCGCAACGAGAGGGTGAGTGCTCACTCCCTATATAAATAGGGGTGCACTCTCCTCGTTGAAAAACACACCAGTCAACGATCGGATAGCTCCAAATTATTGAGCAAGCTCGGTCCGCGACTAAATCTCTCTATCTACTTTCCTATTCTCCGGAGTAGTCCTAGCACGACTACGAAGGGGGTTTGGATCTGATCCGGACGTCTAAGACGCGGGTTTCTTCTCAAGTGAAACTTTCTACCGCGTGTGATCGGCTCGGAGGCGAAAGCGGCTCGGGCGGATCGGTGCGAGGGTGCGAGGCGGCTCAGGGAGATCGGGTCAACGCGGCTCGGCTACGAGGAGCTTCTCAAGACGGTGCGGTACATCTTGCCTGCTCCAGGGCCAAGATTCCGGGTATGTGGTTAAGCATTTTAGTGTAGATTTTATTAGTCGCTTAGTGTAGATCCTTCTTGGAGTGGTCAGACCCACTCCAAGTCGGCATAGATCGGGCTGGGTTCTGGCTCCCCAGAGCCTAGCTAAATAGTTTAGCTAGTGTAGAAATTTCGATTTCTAGTTTTTCCGCTGCGCTTTTGTGCCTCCGTGGTCCGTCCGACTTAGGACGGATACGGATCCGAGCTCTGGGGGTCCGCGAAAACCCCAACAGTGGTATCGGAGCCACGGTTATGCTATAGATCTACTATAGCGATTTTTAAAATCTTTAAAAATGCTTAGTTTTTCTCGTTCGAACTATTTTAGCTTTATGTTAATTTAGTTTCAAATTATTTTGTGTTTTTAAAAATCGTTTTTCAACACAAAATTTTGTTGGGACGATTTAAATTTTATGCGATGATTTTAAATTGTCTCAAATGTTTTAAAAGCTTTGTAAAATTTATTTCTATAAGATAAAATATTATTTTACAAGTATTTATATGTTTATGTAACTTTAGGGAAAATTTTATTTTTGGAAATTTGATTTTCTTAAAATTACATAAAGATTAGAAATATTAGAAAACTTTATTTGAAAGCCTTTAAATATATTTCTAATGATTTTAAAAGTGTTTAAAATTGATTTAACGGATATGTAAACTTTAAGAAATATTTTTTTTTTCATAAGATGAAATCTAAACATTTTTCTTTTATTTTACATAAATGTTTCTAAAATTTTTATGAGATATTTTATTTTAGAAATAAGGTTAAAAATTTTTTTTAAAGGCCTAGGTTTAAAATTATTAGATAATTTTGTACGACCTAATTTTATACGATAAAATTTTTAATGAAGGTTTTAAAATTTTAATCTTTAATTTTAAGTGTTAAAATTTAGATTTGCATGTTTTAAATATATAGATAATTTTAGAACTTGCAAATGCTCATGTATGTCACAAAATGAACATTTTATTTATGTTGATAAATTAGTTGCTTCATTTTAATGGACTTGTAAACCTTATTAGGTTAGCCATTAAATATTTAAAATTTTATGAGATGAAATTTTAATTAGTGACATGTTATGTTTGATAAAACAAAACAACATTGAACCTAATACCTGATTAGGGTAGTCCCTTTGTTTGTAAATCATTTCATTAAAATGTTTAAATAATGATTTTCACAAAAGACAAAATGTTGAATTGTTTTATTAAAATCCTAATAAGATTGGGGTAGTAAGTTGAACGAAGAACCTTATAGTTGATAAGGACTTAATAAAAGATGTTCAACCAATCTAAAAAATTTTGAATTTTTAGGATCCACTAGTTGATAAGGATTAACTAGTTCTTTTAATTAAAAGCCATTTAGTTGTTTGGAAAACATAAGATTGATGACAACTCCTTCAATGGATCATGATGTCGGTCAATGTGCTTGGCTAAAGTTTTTGGACCAACCTAGCTAGACTGGGTAACAAGTGGTCCTGGCTTAGTCAATTCCCTGGCCGCGTCCGCTGGACCGCAAGGAGTCGATTCATGACTATGTAAGTCCATCGACTATACCTAAGTCAATACGATAATAATCTTGTTCAAGATAAATCGTAGCCCTCCTTGTTTTAGGAGTTGGCAACTGTAAGAAACATGTTCCGGTTGTTGAGCTACACTCAAGCCGTGACATGTCAATCTTATAGAAACCGATTTCTTGATTGACATCTTAACCTGACTGAAACCGTTGTCTCATCCCTCGAGCTTCGGCGTAAGTCTAACCAAGAATGTAGTCTAAGACCTGACCCAAACCGGCGCGTCGTGCATACACCGAGCAAAGGGGCAAGTCAGGCTAGACACGAAAACAAGGGTCCGACTAGGCTAGCCATTGTGATCCGGTTGAGCACACTCATGATCACAAATGACTAGGGGTAAAAATCGATAGGGAATCATAGTAAATATGATTGACGACGAGTTCGTCTACCGACTGCAGAGTCGGACAACTTGTTGAGATACACTCAAGGTTGTCAGACTCAGGGTAGTCGGATCCCTCTCTCACAAATATTATTTTATAATAAATTGTTTATTATTATGGCTTTAAATAAATTTAGTGGGAGAATATAGTTTTATTAAAACCATTAAAACTATACTACGAACATTTACTAACTATAGTATCTATAAAATACAGAATGGATTCGGGACTTAGATACATGGTTGAGAAGAACGTGCTGGATGGAACGAACTACAAAGACTGGCTTAGGAACATCAAGTTGGTCCTTTCCCTAGCCGGAATAGGATACGTACTGTTCGAGGACGCTCCAGATAAGCCGGATGAAGATTCGACCCACGAAGAAAAGGAAGCCTACAAATTGTACCAGAGGGATGCAGAGAAGGCCAGGTGCCTTACTCTGGCTTCGATGACCAACGAGTTGCAGAGGAAGCATGAACATATGGATGTTCAAAGCATGCTCCTCAACGCACAAGAGTTGTATGGCAAGCGATCAAGAGCTGCCAAGTTCGAGGCCACTAGCAACCTCTGGGGCACCAAGATGGGGACGGAACCCGTACAAGATCATGTTATCAAGATGATCGGGTACGTGGAGGACGCCGCCCAGTTAGGATTTGTCCTGGACAATGAGATGTCCACGGACATTATCCTAAAGTCTTTGACTCCCGATTTCAAGCCTTTTATAACTGGCTTTATAATGAACAGCCTTGAGACGGATCTTCCGGGTCTCCTCAATATGCTCCGGCAGTTTGAGGAGATTCATAAGAAACCGGCTGCACTGGTTGTTGGCTCTGCTACTTCCGACCAGCCGAAAGGCAAAGGAAAGAAGAGGCAGGTCCCACAACCTGCGAAGGCTAAGAATGGGAAGAAGAAGAACAAAGGGGCCCCGTCGAAATCTGAGTGCTTCCATTGCCACAAGATTGGCCACTGGAAGAGGAACTGCAAGATCTATCTTGCAGAGAAGAAGAAGGGGCATACTGATGCCTCCACCTCAGGTACAAATTAAAATTCAATTAAATGCAATTATTTCCATTCATAAAGTATGAGATACTTATAGACATCTGTGTACTGTATACAGGTGGCTGATAAGAACTGGAGATTGGAGAAGTACGGAGATTGGTCGGCAATCAAAGCAACAGTTGCTGCTGGGACCGCTCAAAGACTTCTGGAGACGATGATCGTGATGGAGATGATATTTTTCTTATTTGAATAAAATGTATCATCTTTAAGGATCGAAAACAATGAATGAGTGCTTTGCACTCAAGGTTTATTTTGATAAACAAATTAAGGTTCCTTTTATGAACCCGTTGTTTTGGAATGGATGTCTCGTATGTTGCAATTGAAATTAAATTGGCTTAAAATTCTGTGGATGTGGCTTTTCTGTAATGGTTGCGTATATTTTCGAATAATGGTGTTGAGCTTCGATAATATTGATTTTGAAGCTGACTAAATGTCTGAAGTCAATCAGTAGTTAAGTATAGGTTCCAGGGGGCGTATAAATTGTGTGCAATCACAGTAAATACGCATATCAAGTTTAACTCGTGATTATCTGCATTTAGTTATTAAAAGAGTTAATACTAAATGTGGTTAAAGGAATTAGTACAGTGTAGAACGTTTTGATTGAACGAGTCAATGTCAAGATTCCTTAAAACGATCTTGACTTGACTCATTCGTCAAACCGAATCTGACACTTGTACATTCCATCTAAGGCACTTACCAAAAGGTTATTTTTGCACATAAATCTAAATATGATTTAGTTATTATGTTGAAGTAATTTAACCAGGTAATTCTCAAAGTCAGTGGGAGCAAGTAAGTATGCTTAGTTCCGTTTTTCCGGACTAAGTAAAACGGATTTTTCACTTTAATGAATCTTCTATATAAATCATTAAGTCAAAATTGTTTTGATTTAATCATATATATATAGAGACTTAGGGTGTCAAATATGTACCTGACATATTGACACAATAAAGTGAAGTGTGCTAAAACTGACTTACGAAAATGTTAGACCCCACATCTAAATCGTATACGCTGACTGTTAGCTATACGAAGTTAGGAAAATTGATCCAGATCATTTTTCAAAGGATCAACGCTGTGTGATCAAGAGATGTAATTTCATTTCATTTCGTTGTAGATACTTATTAGTAGAACCACTCTTAGGTTTGCCATATCAAATGTCAAAGTGACTGATATGCTATAACGGCATGAGATACCGAGATAAATAGCCTAAGTGCAAGTGGGAGATGTAGGAAGATATGTGCCCATAAGGCAATTTATCTTGATTATACGTCTTGTTCATACCGTATATGGTACGTATTATTCTAAGTGTAAAGGATTTGTATTAATATACTTAGATAATATCCATAGACTTATAGTTAGGTCCTTACATATCTAGATGAGATCTCGATTATGAGTAAGTAAGTGACCGAATAGAAACGTAAGTCTTAAACGGTTCGTGATCATAGATGTGTCGAGAACTGGATATCGACACATCGGATAGATCACTGTGTCTTCGTCTTGCCTTTGGGTAATGATGATCTCATAGTCATTCGACTTAGCGAAGTCAGAGACAAGACACATGTGCTCATTAGAGAATGAGTTCACTGAACGACCAAGTTAGAGTTATTAAATGGTTAACTTTAATGATATGTCTTTAATAACTCTAGGGTGATGATAGGTTAGTTGATCCTTAAGACCTGAAGTCATCTGTACCAACCTGTGAGCGGACGGTGTAGCTTAGACCCATGATCTAGCTTCGAGGACCAGTCCTGATGAAAGATCTTAGGTTGGGTTGCACCTGAAGCTCACAAGGTGAGTAAGTGACTAAGATGGGATTCGTCACTTCCATTAAAGGGAAGTTAGTGTTATAGGCTCAGTACGGTCTTTATGTTAATCCTCGGCCGGGGTACGTTGCAAGTAGTACAACGTGTATACAATAAAGACCGCCGTATACTGACCAATGTTGTCTAATAGGGTTGACAGTAAACCATACCCTAGGCCAACAATAACACAGTCTTGACGAAGGGATTTTAGCTAACGGAATTCATCACTGACACGGCCAATGCAAACCCTATGACACTTTTGTCAAAGGGTCGATCACGTTATGATGACTCTGAAACAGGGACGACAGCTACTGCTCGTAGTGACCGTCGTCTAGGGGTTTCGAGCCCCAACCTGTAGTAAGGTCAGGCTGTAGGGTCTCACACCGAGTAGTATTCGTGTCTTAGTAATAGGAATATAGAATAGAGAGAAATATCATTTGATGATATTCACAAGCTGAGTTGTGAAAGTTAGTCGCATTAGCAATAGGGACACAACGTTGCATTAGATGCTAACTTTGACTAAACGTGTTGTAAATTAGTTACAACGAATTTAGTAGGAACAAACTTGTTGGAAAAGGTTACCTGGATGACGGGATCGTCCCGGTCTAAACACAGGTTCAAACCGTGTCCAAATCGGAGCTCAAACGAGCCCAGAAACGCAGAAAGAGTCCAAGGGGAAGTGGGTTAGACCCACTGGGCCAAAAGGCCCATGTGCAAAGGCAAACGGGCGTGACCCGCTGCAGCAGCGGGCATGGCCCGCTGTGTGCAGCGGGCGGGCACCCGCTGCACAGCGGGCGTGGCCCGCTGCACAGCGGGCCAGCGCCCGCTGTTGCAGCGGGCGCAGCCCGCTGCAAGCAGCGGGCCAGCGCCCGCTGCTTGCAGCAGCGGGCGGGCGGCCCGCCCTTGCCCCCCTTGGGCGGGCGCGCCCGCTAAGTCTAGCGGGCGCGCCCGCAACTTAAGTCAAATTAGGTTTTTTGAAAACCCAAATGACGGCTACGAATTTTGTGAAAATTGCTAAACTTTGAGCAATTGTTTGAGGGGTCAAACGAAGTCGAAATTCGTCACCGTCAGTTCCTACGCGTTCACCATTCCAAGCTTTTCTGATTGATAGCTAGTTTGGTGTCTGAAGTTTAGTATGCGAGGAGAATTAATTAGTTAAAGTTTGACTTTGTGAAAGGCTAACTTTAAGATTGAAATTAAGCCAAATGACTTAATTCAATTTTTCTCCTCATGTGGATTGTCCCACATTGCCCGCAACGAGAGGGTGAGTGCTCACTCCCTATATAAATAGGGGTGCACTCTCCTCGTTGAAAAACACACCAGTCAACGATCGGGTAGCTCCAAATTATTGAGCAAGCTCGGTCCGCGACTAAATCTCTCTATCTACTTTCCTATTCTCCGGAGTAGTCCTAGCACGACTACGAAGGGGGTTTGGATCTGATCCGGACGTCTAAGACGCGGGTTTCTTCTCAAGTGAAACTTTCTACCGTGTGTGATCGGCTCGGAGGCGAAAGCGGCTCGGGCGGATCGGTGCGAGGGTGCGAGGCGGCTCAGGGAGATCGGGTCAACGCGGCTCGGCTACGAGGAGCTTCTCAAGACGGTGCGGTACATCTTGCCTGCTCCAGGGCCAAGATTCCGGGTATGTGGTTAAGCATTTTAGTGTAGATTTTATTAGTCGCTTAGTGTAGATCCTTCTTGGAGTGGTCAGACCCACTCCAAGTCGGCATAGATCGGGCTGGGTTCTGGCTCCCCAGAGCCTAGCTAAATAGTTTAGCTAGTGTAGAAATTTCGATTTCTAGTTTTTCCGCTGCGCTTTTGTGCCTCCGTGGTCCGTCCGACTTAGGACGGATACGGATCCGAGCTCTGGGGGTCCGCGAAAACCCCAACAGTATCTTTAGCAAGTAAAGTTGTAAGAGGTCGGGCAATTAGGGCAAAATCCTTGATAAAACGGCGATAGAACCATGCATGACCAAGGAATACCCTAATGCCCTTAACATTAATAGGAGGTGGAAGCTTTTCTATTACCTCAATTTTCGCCTTATCAACCTCGATTCCTCTAGATGAGACAAGATGCCCTAGAACTATTCTCTCGGTGACCATGAAATGGCATTTCTCCTAATTAAGTGTTAAATTATTTTGTTGGCATCTTTTAAGGACCTTAGTAAGATTAGCCAAACGTGAATCAAATTCACTGCCATAAACAGAAAAATCATCCATAAAGACTTCCATGGTGTCCTCAATATAATCAGAAAAGATGGACGTCATGCACCTTTGAAAGGTGGCGGGGGCATTACAAAGACTGAAAGGCATCCTACGATAAGCATAAGTACCATAGGGGCACGTAAAATTAGTCTTTTCTTGGTCATCTTCATGTAAGGGAATATGAAAGAATCCCGAATACCCATCCAAATAGCAAAAGTATTTATGTTTAGCAAGGTGTTCTAGCATTTGGTCAATAAAGGGTAATGGGTAATGGTCCTTTCAGGTTGCTTTATTCAATTTCCTGTAATCGATACACATCCGCCAACCCGTGACGGTACGTGTGGATATAGATTCTCCCTTATCTATATTACAAAAGAGGGCGTATTTTGAATCTTTGTCCCATGTGGCAATGTCCCATCGCCACATGGGACAACCCCTCCAATTCACCATCCACCTTACCCCCCACACCAAAAAACACTAAGAGAACACCAAAAAAACACATTCACCCAAAAAAGAACCACACCCAAAAAACACCAAAAGAACACCCAAAAGACACACATTCACCCAAAAAAGAACCCAAAAACACACCAAAAAACATTGCCATTTTCTCCCCACACTCCATTAAATTGCACAAAACCCCCCTTCTTCCCCTTTTGCATTTTGGTCCTTTTTGCATGCGAATTTGCGTGTTTGGTACCTTTTTACCCTCCGACGCTGCCGACATGCACACCCACGTTTTCCGCTCCTTCTCGGTTTCGCGTGTGCACCGCTGCTGTGTTCATGGGTGTTATTTTTGCACCGTGCACGAAGTGCACTGGTAATTTCTAGTCGTTTTTATCACGGTCATTCCCCTTTTTAGGGACGACATGAACCAGGCTAACCCATTTGCTGTCAGAAATAGGATAGATGATATCGGCTTCAAGCAGTCTAATGATCTCCTTTTTAACCGCCTCTTTCATGTTAGGGTTTAACTGCCTTTAAGGTTCTATGGAGGTGGCTTCAGTGTTTTCAAGATGGATCCTATGCGTGCACAGCCTAGGGCTAATCCCCTTGAGGTCAGAAATGCTATAGCCAAGGACATCCTTGTGACTCCTAAGGACATCTAAAAGACTCTCAAGTTGATGGTGGTTGAGGCTAGCACTAACAATCACCGGATAGGTCAATTTATCCCCTAAAAATGCATATCTTAGGTTAGGAGGTAATTGTTTCAGTTCTACCTCAGGGGGCGCTGTACCCCCTGCCTCCTTTTCCTGTGAAAGCATGGCGTCTTCGATCGCATCTATGTTTAGTTCCTCCTCAGAGGGTAGGTTCTCGCATGCTGACTCAGAATCGCTGCTTGGCGAGGGTGGTGCATCGGAGTAGATGCTATTGACTCTGCTCTCAGGTCAATGGGACTACCACTCTCCTCTTGTTCATACCTGTCATTAAAAGATAGGTCAGCACATACGTCGATGTTGCAGAAGGGATCGTCAAGTAAACTTCCCTGAACGTCGGTATGCCAAATTGACTCTTCCCAAGCATCGATCTCTCCGGTGCATTCTTCGATGCTTTCCTTTATTTCAGGTTGAGGGATCCCGCCAGCTTCAAAATGCAACTTGTCATCCCTAATGTCGACTCTGATGTTGCCCTTGATAGTTCCTTCTGGAGAAATTTGATTACTAATGAAATTAGCAAACAATTGCTCAAGGGGGTCCTCCACGTTGATGGCCAAGGCCCCTGTGGATTGGACCTCATCCATAAGTTCCTCCAGAAGGGGTGCAAAGGTGTCATCATATTGCGGGCTAGAGTCTGTTCTCATCATCATGTCCCCCAGGTAACCTGTGAAGAACCAATTGAAAAATCTGGAAGGACATGTCAATACGAGCGTCAAATAAAAATAAAAGAAAGATAAAAAATAAAAGATAGCCAGGTGAGCAAAATAAAATACCGTCGCCTCCCCGGCAACGACGCCAAAAACTTGATCGCTCCCGGATATACTCTCGGGAAACAATTGTAGTTTTACCGCAAGTGCACGGTGTAGTGGCGAGCAGGTATCGAACACGAGGAGGGATTAATGACGGTACTCTATCTTAATCACTAAGCTATTGGTGGAAGGGTGATTTTTGGAATATTGGTGTCACGATAGTTCAATTAACAATTCAAATTCAATATTATAAAAGTGTCTAGGGCTAGGGAATCCCCACTACGGATCGTCATGCATCTCTGTGAATCATGAATCTCAATGTTGCAAGACTTGGATTGAGATGAACTAGTCGCAACTAAATAGAGAACCACACTCACGCTCTAGTGCTATTGCCGGTATATAGCAACCTAGATTAGGGCCCACTCTCGTGCAAACCCTAACCTAGGCCACTAGCATTAAGATCGATGTCATCGTTCAATCGCCCCCCGAGCTCACTCTCGTGCAAACTCGAGTTACGATCTAGATTGTGATAGCTCGTATTCGTCCAATCTCTTGCAAACGAATATGGGTATAGATTTATAATAAAAATGCTAGCTTTGGTCAAATCTCTTGCAAACGAAGTCTCGTGAATCTCGATTATAAATCTAAATCGAATATCTAGGCCTTCTCATCGATCAGAATCCAATCTCTTGCAAACTTCATATAGATGGAAATTTCTAGCTATCCGTGATAAATCAATCACAACCTAACCTCCTAGCAATTCTAGCAACATATAAATTCATTCATCACAAATCTGAAATTAGATCCATAGGGTTCATCCCTATGCCCTAGAACATCGAATCTACTCACAATTCATCAAAGCAATAGCAAGAACAATGATAGAAAACATATTGCAAATCAGATTTAGAAGAGAACAATTCATAAAAATGCAATATTCAAGAGAAATAGACAAACCAGATCTGAGTTCTTCAATCTCCAAAGCTTAATTACAATTAGAAATAACCTAAAATCTATTTTCTGGTCTCTCCTTAAGTTGGGATAAAAACTGGGCTTAAATACATGCCCAAAACGGCCAAAAAACCCTGACAGAATTGCCCCTGGCACAGCCCAGAACCCTAGTTTTCGACACAGGCTGGCGGCGCTACTCGGCCGAGTGGAAATCCCACTCGGTCGAGTGCCAGATCAAAATAAAACAGAGAAGTTGGGGGTTCGGGCATCCTGGCACTCTGCGTCACTCGGCCGAGTAGAATTCTTCACTCGGTCTAGTGGACTTCCTACTCGACTGAGTGGGTCTTCTGCTGTGCTCCCCAGAATTCCAGAGAGTTCACTTAGATTTCCTTCAGACATTCTGACTCACTCTGGTGAGTGGAGTTCTCTAATCGGCCGAGTGGAATTATCCACTCGGTCGAGTGCATTGTGTCATGTGAAGTTTTCGTATCAGTTGTACTCGGCCGAGTACGCTTCTTCACTCGGCTGAGTGGACGGCGTACTTGATCGAGTGGCCTGTTTCTGGAATCAAATCTTCTCCTCCTCGCCTCTTTGTTGATTCTATCGGTCTTCTTCTTCTTCCGCTCATCATCCAGCGCTGTTAGCTCCTCGATAGGGCCATGGGCGATGCTCCGGTATGCGTGCAAGTCCCTTAATCTCATTTATGCTCCCGATCGCTCCATATTTCCCGAAATCCGACAAAAACAAGAAATAGTGAAAAGCAACGCAATATCGTCGAATAATCGTGAAAAGCACGATATGTGCGATCTAAATGGTATGCAAATATGCAGAAAAAAGGTGTAAAATATGAACCGATCACCAACCTAGACCCAACCCTAGATCCTAAACCCTCACCCTCACCCTACCCCTTCCCCTACCCCAACCCCAACCCCAGCCCCAACCCCTACCCTAGACTCAACCCCAACCCAACCCTTACCCTAACCCTAACCCATACCCCAACCCGAACCCGAACCCCAACCCCAACCCCAAGCCCAACCCTAACCCGGACCACATCTCCAACCTAAAACCAAACCCGAACCCCATCCCCAAAACCAAACCCAAACCCAAACCCAAACCCAAACCCTAATCCTAACCTAAACCCTAACCCTAACCCTATGCCAAACACTGACACTGAACGTTTCTCGAGCGCGGGAGAGGGGGTCGACGGAGAGGGATGAGTCGGAGAGGGGTCGGAGGGGGCACAGGCGGGGGCCGACGCCCCCTCCGACCATTCTAGCGAAAATTAAGGCAAAAATTAAGGCGAAAATTAGGGCAAGAAGGGGCAAAAATTACCTTGCTGACGACGGCTTTCTTCGTCGACGGCTGTCGTCGTCCACACACACAGTCTCTCTCTCTCTCTCTCTCTCTCTCTCTCTCTCTCTCTCTCTCTCTCTCTCTCGCGATCGTGAAAACGAAAACGAAAACCCAAATTGGGGGGCTCACGCAGGCTGCCCCAATTTGGGTAAAAAAATTTGATTGGCAATAGACTATTAGCCACGGACATATTTGTGGCCGTTACTATTATTGGCCACGGATATTTCCCTGGCTAAAACGTGACGGCCACTACAAATTTCTTCACTACTAATTCGTGGCTGAAAGAAATTGGCCACAAACAAATTCGTGGCTGAAGGTTCACTAACGGCCACAGAAATGTCCGTGGCCAATAATCGGTAGTCAATTTTTTTATTCAACCTCGAATATTTCCCTGGCTAAAACGTGACGGCAACTGCAAATTTCTTCACCACTAATTCGTAGCTGGAAGAAATTGGCCACGGACAAATCCGTGGCCGAAGGTTCACTAACGGCCACGGAAATGTCTGTGGCCTATAATCGGTGGTCAATTTTTTTATGCAGCCACGGAAAGTAGGCCACAGAGAAATCCGTGGTCGATAGACTATCGGCCACAGATTTGTCCGTGGCCGACTAGCCGTGGCTGCAGACCCTTTTTCTACCAGTGGAGAGAGGCTCCTTTCACCACTGTCGAGATCAGAGAGAGAACACATCAAAGGGAACGGATGGAGAATGCCATCCAGCTCGACTTTGATGCTAAATTCAGTGTCAAACGGAGGAAGGAGGGAGCATGGCTGAGTATAACGATTGCTAGGGTTTGAGATTGTGAGTTAGAGATGATCGGGTCTATGAGATCAGACATGCTTCATGAAGGGGATGCTGCCTGGTTTTTGTAGGATTGCATGGACAACCCTATCATGTTGGATGGTTCTACCCGACTCACCGCCTATCAGCAGGATTATAGGCGAGATTATCAAGATTTGGGACGTGTCCGCCATAACTACTCCCCTAGCAAAGTGGACAGTGCGCCCTTCTGCCGAATAGGGACACGCGCCCCTCTTAACAAAGCTGATCGTCACGTACATGTCGGATGGACATCATAGTAATGGCTTGAAGAGGGTGCGACTCATCCGCTTGGGTTGTGCTGCCGAGGGAGCCAACCTCGCAGGGGTCATCCATGTAGACCTGTTGTCGGAGTCCGACCAGGTCGAGCCCTTAAGGTCGTGCAATCATCGTGGATACACGCAATCACCGATGGGTCTCATTTCTCCATATCACCATGGTCCCATTGGCTGGCTGGCCCCAATCTGAGTGTCATCTACGTACATCTAGGCACATAATCCATCAAACTTGAGGACAATGAATCATCCGAATTCTGCAGAGAGCTTGAGGCATGTCACAAGATCTTCGATGTTTTTACTTGTTTCTTATTTATCATTTAGGTGTTCATTCAACCCACTTTTATAAAAAAAAGTAGCATATTCAACTCGCATTCCACACTTTTGGTTGGTCTTTTTATTTCACATTAGATTCTGAATCCGTTCTAATATAGACTGGGGATGTGACCGCTTGTTACACACAGCCTGCATTTACAAAACATGAGCTTCACACTCAGACTCAGCTATCCCATTTTCAAATCCATACATAAACCCCAACCACCTTTACACGCTTTCATTCATTATTTTATGTTAAATTCTATTTCATTCCACTGGCCTCCTATGGTTATATATACACGCGCGCAACCCGCTCCAATTCCCCCAGTGCTGCTCTGGAACTCTTCATTCTCGTCAGCCTTCGCTCATTTGATACACCAACATTAATGGCAGCTGAACTGCGAAGTACTGAGAATGTAGGATGTTGGTCTCGCCTGAGCTCAAAGGTGGTGGGATTCATGAGGAAGACGAAGAAGGTTGGCTCCGACGATCCTAGACGAGTGAAGCACTGCTTCAAAGTGGGACTGGGACTCACCCTGGTCTCCACATTGTACTACGTCAACCCCATTTTTGATGATCTGGGCCAGTCGGCCATGTGGGCGGTGCTGACCGTCGTCCTCGTCATGGAGTTCACCGTCGGCGCCGCTGTCTTGAAAGGCCTTAATCGGGCGTTCGCCACGTGGCTTGCCGGGACGCTGGGAATCGGCGCACATTACCTGGCAACCCTCGTTGGGTCGAAATGGGAACCCGTGGTTCTCGGCCTGCTGGTCTTCATCGTGGCCGCAGTGGCCACGTTTGCCCGCTTCATCCCGGAGCTGAAATCGAAATACGACTATGGGGTGATGGTGTTCATATTGACATTCTGTTTGGTGACGGTATCAAGCTACCGGAAAGAGAATGTCGCGCTGTTGGCCAAGGAGAGGCTCTTCACCATCGCCATGGGAGTAGCCGTCTCCTTCTTGACGTCAATCCTCGTGTTCCCCGCGTGGGCCGGTGACGATCTTCGCGAGGTCGCTGCTGGGAACGTAGGGAAGCTTGCGAGCTTCTTGCAGAGCCTCCGGGATGCTTTGGAGGGCAAGAAGCCCCTGTCCCAGAGTCACAAGAGCGTGCTTAATTCGAAGGCCGCAGAAGACACGTTGTCCAATTTGGCGAGATGGGAGCCGCCTCATGGTCGGTTTGGGTTCCGTCACCCGTGGGATCAGTACCTGAAGATCGGGGACCAGAGCCGGCGCTGTGCTTGTCTCATGGAGGCCCTTGCTTGTTACATGTCGACATCGAACCAAGTAGGGTTCGATAAGAAGCTAGTCGGGGCTTGCGTAGAGCTGAGCGTGGTGTCCGGCAAGGCGTTGAGTGAGGCAGCATTGTGTGTCCGATCAATGACGGTGCCCCCTCCGGCGATCCAACGCCAGATGGCCACGGCCGAGCAACTGGCAGCCTCTCTGATGGAGAGCTGCGTGGACGTCAAGGATCTCATAAATGCCGCCTCAATCGCGTCTACTGTCAGGCAAATCGTCGGTTGTGCTCGTGAGGTCGTTGCCTCTGTCGAAGAGCTTGCACGTCTTGCTCGTTTCAACGCTGGCAAGGCCGTCGTCACTCCAGTGGCTGACGTCGAAGGATCTGATCATGTTACCATTGTTGTTGAAGACTAATGTTTTTATAGCTTACGATGCTTACTGTGAGATGACAATCCAATTGTAACCACTTACAAAACATTACCTCGTGCATTTCAAACAATTTTGAAAAACACCGTAGAGAGGGGTGAATAGAGTGTATGTGACAAATTAAAAATTATACAAGCAGTATAATAATACAAATCATACAATCACAGATCATAGATATGGAAGCAAATACTTTCAACGGAGTGGCACCCCGTCTGGCACCCCGCCCCACTCCGACCCCAAAACCTTTGAGTATTTTCACCCGCATTTATAAACAAAAAGAGAAAAACAAATACTTAATTACGCTTAAGGGTGGTAATCGAACCGTACAACTATAAACTCAAAAGTTTCACGCCCAATGATATCTCTTGAATAAAGCTATTCAAAATACAACTCACGCTAAAATAAAAAAATGATTTAATACATAGATTAAGATCATAATAATATCACTATAGCATAGAGTGTTGAGTTGTGATCGTCCTAATATAAACGGTTCCTCAATCCGAGCTCTGTGGAGAAAGTTATGCACTTTGCAGCGTCGTCCGTCGAACTCCTTCTTCCACGAACTTGATGATCTCTTTGAAGCTTAGGGAAGATGAATCCAACCAAGCAAGGAGGAGTATGATCTCTGGAGATTGGCTCAATGGGATGCAATAGGATACTTCTACAATGGAGGGTAGGAAGTTCTCTTCAATTAGAATACTTGATCTTCAATTCTTCAATCAAATCTTCAATCAAATATTCATGATTTGGCTAATTAGCGATGAAGTAGAACTCATTTGTGTTTCTTTGCACATGAATCCTAGTATAACTCAAACTTTATGTGGCACATTACCTTTAGTAGCCAACTAGAGTTGTTTGTGCACATGAACTCTTGGATCCCACCTGCACTAGGACACTAGTAATCGCCCCAAATATGCAATCCTTCATGAACTCCTCTTCCTACATGATTTAACTTTGTAGATATAGTTTGACCAAGTCTCTGCTCAAATTATCTTCTCATTCTTTCTTTGACTTTGAAGAAGATGTTTGACCAATGTAGAATTACCAAAATGCACATCTATCTTCTACTTGATTTTTGGCAATCATTCTGAAGCTATAATTCATGGAGAATTATCATGATGTGTTTTGGTCATGTATAATGATCTTTGAACATCTTTAGGGAAAGTTGAATGATGTAGAAATCACGAATCTGTCCTTTGGTCAATGTAGTCTTGTGTTAATCTGAAAGTCACTAAACAAACATATTAGTAGCATATGACTTGTTTGTTATCATCAAAATTAAATGTGTGACCTAGTTAGTGAGTTAACTAAGCCAACAATCTCCACCTTCTTATTGATGGCAAACAAGGATAGAAAAATGAGATAAAATAGATATCGAGCAAGTTATATAGTGCACAAGATAATGAATGTAATACAATGCTTCCCCTATCAACGTGCTCTCATGAAATATGTGACAAGCTCCCTCTCAAACCATACATCTCAATCTCTTTCACTTTTTTCATCATGCAAAAAGTATTCTCTCATGGTCTCGTGCTCCCCTAAATTTATGCATCAATTTTCTATTTTGTCTCCCCCTTTTGACATCAATCGAAAAGAATAAAAATGAGCAAGAAAATATCATCAAAAATCATTGAAATTTGTTAAGCAATAGATATGAAATAAAATTAGCATATCAAAGAAGCACGAAATTGATAAAGACAATTCATATCGATGTTTACTCCCCACAAACTCAAAATATGTATATGTCATGAATCATAAAAACGAATACGGTCAATGCTTAAATATAAAAAGAAGAAATTAACAAGTAACTTACTTGGATCATTGATACATGCTTAGCGAACCAAGAAATCAAACTCATAAATTGTCTTTTACAAATTCTCTATATTCATCTCTTTGGAATAGCTATCAAGCATAATGTAAGGAGACAACCAACATATGATACCGTAATGTTAAATTTTAGGTCCTTTGGAGTTGAGGTATAGTAAGTGGTTACTTCATCTACCATATGGCACACATGTTACTCAACAAACCCGAAAATCTGGTTACTAGCTGTCGGAATCAAACATATTTTCATAATTTCATTTTTTCATTCTCTTTTTCATTTTCACTTTCTTTGGCCAATTTTTACCAATATTTTTCTTTGTTTTTCTTATTCTTTTTCTTGTTGTTGTCTCAGAATAGTGACACACGAAGGCATCTACATATTCGACTCGTACTACTTAATTGTTCCAAAGAGAATCACACACACACACACGCACACACACACACACATGAGAATAATGGGTCTCATACGCCACTTTGCCTCATATGCCCTCTCACAAAAAGGTGCCAAGTACAAGCCCATATGGGGCTTGTTCTTGGTGTACTTGGCACCTTTTTGTGAGAGGGCATATGGCGTATGATACCCATTATTCTCCACAAACAAACAAACAAACAAACAACACACACACACACACACACACACACACACACACACACAGAGAGAGAGAGAGGGAGGTATAAAGACAATCAAAAAGATACAAGTACAAAGACAATCAAAAAGATTTCAATCTTTTAGATTTAAACATTATCCAACAATTTTCCATAGGTTACATGAATATATCAACTCAAAAAATTAAACAATTAGACATGCTAGCAATGAACAATCAATCATGCACAATTTTGAGGATGTGGATTTTTCATTAACATAAAATATCATCATCAAAATCATATTTAATGTTTGTCTAACACATTTCATATCAAAAGCTCATCAAGGTTTCAACTACATTAATGATAAACATATGCTATGGCAAATAATAAACTAGTCTATGATGTCAGGCATCAGCATATGCTTATATAAATTTCTGATGCATCAAATATGACATAAAATAATCATAACTTTCTTAACCTCCATTTGCTCAACTTGACGCATTTTTTTGCCAAGACGATGTGTGCTTTCACCCGAATCCCAATGATACACCTGTAGAGGAAGATGCACCTTTTGGTATCCACTTTGTAGATCTGGAAGTGTTAGCGGATGATTTGCTTTTCTTTATAAGATGTTTTGGTACCCATATAAATTTATTAGGATAAATACGAGCAAATCAATGATGTATTACATGTCCTTTCTTGTAACGATAAAAACATATAACATTAGAGTGGTAATGACTCGAAGGAGATATGTTCGCATCATGCATGCTAGGTGGAGAGCTTGTGTATCTAGCAAATCTGTTCTTAATGGGTTTCCTAGATTTCTTAGGATGTTGCTTCTTTTTAAACACTATGTCATGTTTGCTAGAATGATCATGTAATCCGTCTAAGATCTCATTGAAGCTTTTTTGACTGCTAGTGAATTTTTTATTATGTTGCTAAGGTCTTGCTTTTCTTTCTCTAGTTTTTTAATCCTAGTAACATATCAACTCAAAAAATTAAACAACTAGACATGCTAATAATGAACAATCAATCATGCACAATTTTGAGGATGTGGATTTTGCATTAACATAAAATATCATTATCAAAATCATATTTAATGTTTGTAAGATGTCTAACACATTTCATATCAAAAGCTCATCAAGGTTTCAACTACATTAATGATAAACATATGCTATGTCAAAAAATGAACTAGTCTATGATGTCAGGCATCGGCATATGCTCATATAAATTTCCGATGCATCAAATATGACATAAAATAATCATAACTTTCTTTACCTCCATTTGCTCAACTTGACGCATTGTTTTTGCCAAGACGATGTGTGCTTTCACCCGAATCCCAATGATACACCTGCAGAGGAAGATGCACCTTTTGGTATCCACTTTGTAGATCTGGAAGTGTTAGCGGATGATTTGCTTTGCTTTATAAGATGTTTTGGTACCCATATAAATTTCGTAGGATAAATACGAGCAAATCAATCATGTATTACATGTCCTTTCTTGTAACGATAAAAACATATAACATTAGAGTGGTAATGACTAGGAGACATGTTCGCATCATGCATGCTAGATGGATAGCTTGTGTATCTAGCAAATATGTTCTCAATGGGTTTCCTAGATTTCTTAGGATGTTGCTTCTTTTTAAACACTATGCCATGTTTGCTAGAATGATCATGTAATCTGTCTAACATCTCATTGACACTTTTTGACTATTTCTCTAGTTTTTTAATCCTAGCAACATACTTTTCCTCTTTCGTATTTTCTTCTATTTCACTAGAAATATTTTTTCCTTAATCAAATTAGATTTTTCTTTCATAAGCTCCTCTACTTTTTCATTCGTAACTAGAGACCTTTTGATTTAAAAATTAAATTTCTATGTCTTTAAAATTTAAAGTGCTAATTTTCTCATTTAAATCTTTAACAAATTAGAGTATTCAAGCTCTAACTTAGCTAATTTTTTGTTAGCTTATTTTAATTCTAAGATCTTGGTCTCTAGGGCAGTTTCATCAAAATTATCAATTATCTCTTTCAATTCTTTCCATTTTATGAACAACTCTTCTTTATCATGTTCTTCACTTCCTAGTTGTTCATCTAAGCAACGTTTTTCAAGCTTAACAAACTTCAGAGCCATGTCTTGAAAGAGATCAACTAGATATTTCATAGGCTTCATCCCTATTAGCAAACATATTATCACTAAATTCAAGACCATCTCTATGAAATAATGATTTAGATTTTACTTTGTCACCTTTTCCCATGAAGCACATGCCGTTGTCGTTCTTTCCATCATCTTCTGAAGAAAGATCCTCTGCATCGCTTTCTCCCCATGTCGATAGAATCCCTTGTATCTGCGACCTCTTGTCTCTATTTGCTTCTTTTTCCTTCCCTTTAATTTTTAGAATATGGCAATCAACTTTTATATGGCCTTTCTTTTTGCAGTTAAAGCATCGTGGTGCAGTTTCCCCTTCTTCATTAATTTCTTTTTTCCGTGTTCCACATATGTTTCCAGTCAACTTCTTCTTGTTTCGTAGGAACCTTTTGCAGCTATCTGTAGGACCATCAATTTGTTCATAATTAGAGTCATTTTTGACTCATCGTCGAACCTAGATGCTCTGAAGGGCAAATCCTTTTCCATTTTCTCCTCCTTCTTTGATTTCTCCTTTTTTGGTGTGCTTTCATTGATCATCTTTAATTGCACTTCGCATGCCATCAATATTTCCATGAGTTGCTTGAAAGTGATGGTTGCTAGATTATGTGCTTCTTTTATTACCATTTTCTTCAAAATCCAATCTCCAGATAATGAGTATAAGACTTTCACCACTAAATCTTCCTCTGGGATTTCTTTTCCAAGTGCCTTGAGAGGATTCACAATATCTACAAAATGAAAGAGCATAGCATCAATGGTTACATTAGGAAACATAGCAAAATTTTCATACTTTTGCAACAACATACGAATGCATGTTTTCTTAACTTCGGATGTCCCTTCATAACTTCGGATGTCCCTTCATGTGTGACTTCTAACCTTGTCCAAATATCCTTAGCAATAGAACAAGAGCTAATTCGGCTGGATTCGTTATTATTGAGGCCATAATACAAAATGTTTATGGCCTTAGGAATTAGACTTTCTAATTGATCGTTCTCCTTTTATTGCTTAAGAGTTGCTTTGTCTACAAGGGTGAAGCCTTCACTAGTTATCCTTCACAATGCCATATCAATACCCTTAGAGTGGATGGACATCTTTTATTTCCAATAGTTATAATTGGTTCCATCAAACCAAGGTGATCCTAGATAAGAATGGCCATCTTTTTGGTCATAGGGGTCATATGAATATGTGTGTGTGATTTGTGCCATAGGATCGAAATTCCACTAGACTTCGAGTATAAAAGAATCCATCTTTGATACCAATTGAAAAACACCCTTGAGGGGGGTGAATTGAGTGTATGTCACAAATTAAAAATTATGCAAGCAGCAGAATAATGCAAAGCATATAATCACATATCGGAGCTATGAAAGAAAATACTTTCAATGAAGTGGCTCCCCGCCTAGGCTCCCCGCCTTTGCTCCAACCCCAAAGCCTTTGAAGATTTCACCTAATTTTATAACCAAAAAGAGAAAAATAAATCCTTGTTCGCGATTAGGCGTGGTGATCGAATCGTACAGCCATAAACTGAAAAGTTTCACGCCCAATGATAGCTCCTGAACGAAGCTGTTCAAAATACAACTCACGCTAAATAAAAAGCACTGATTTAATACAGAGATTAAGATCAGGACAATATCACTGTAGTATGGAGCGTTGAGTTATGATCATCCTGATACAAACGGTTTGTCAATCAGAGCTATGTGGAGATCAAAGTTATGCACTTTTCAGCGTCGTCCGTCGAACTCCTCCTTTCACGAACTTGATGATCTCTTTAAAGATTAGGGAAGATGAATCTAACCAAGCAAGGAGAATGATTATCTCTGGATATTTTTGGCTCAATGGAATGCAACAGGATGATACTCTAAAGGAGTGGTCTTCTCCTTTTATAGATGATAGGAAGTTCTCTTCAATTAGAACACTTGATCTTCAATTCTTCAATCAAATCTTCATTAATTGGATAATTATTGATGAAGTAGAAATCCTTTGTGTTTCTTTGCACATGAATCCTAGCATAACTCAAACTTTATGTTGCACATTAACTCTAGTAGCCAACAAGAGTTGTTTGTGCACATGAACTCTTTGAATCCCACTTGCACTAGGACTCTAGTAATCACCCCAAATATGCAATCCTTCATGAAATTCCCTTCCTTCATGGTTTGACTTTCTAGATATAGTTTGACCAAGTCTTTGCTCAAATTATCTTCTCCTTCTTTCTTTAACTTTGTAGAAGATGTTTGACCAATGTAGAAGTACCAAAATGCTCCTCTATCTTCTACTTGATTTTTGGCAATCATTCTGAAGCTATAATCCATGGAGAATTATCGTGATGTGCTTTAGCCTTGTATAATGATCGTTGAGCGTCTTTAGGGCAAGTTGAATGATGCGAAAATTATGAATTGGCCCTTTGGTCAAAGTAGTCATGTATTAATCTAAAAGTCACTAAATAAACATATTAGTAGCATATGACTTGTTTGTCAACATCAAAATTAAATGTGTGACTTAGTTAGTAGGCTAACTAGGCCAACAATTTATTGCATTGCAAGCTCACAAAAACAGCATAGCTTACTGTTAAGGAAGTTTTGACCAATTCAAATTCTCAAGATCTTTCTCCTTGATTGTAGATAATTTGTTAATAAAGTTTTGACCAATCTTTCTCCTTAATTGTGGATAATTTGGTACCATAGTTAGAATTATGTAAATCTTTATTATTTTCTTTCCTTGAAAACTATTGTCTATATATTTGAATAGAAATCGATCACCAAGGCAGTGGGTGACATTTACATAGTATCAGCCTAAATAATCGATCATAACCCCAATGGCATGCTCTTCCTTCCCATCTGTGTTGATCACCGACGTAACCCTCCCCTTCTCCACTCTCATCCACATGCTTACTATCAAGCTTTTCTCCTCCAACTATCTCTTATGGACAAGCCAACTCAAACATCTTCTCAGTTGCTAAACGCTGTTGGGATTCATTGACGGCTCGAATCCTTCACCACCACTGCAAAATTGCCAGTGAAAACAACACTACCATCACAAATTAGGTCTATAAGGCGTCTTTAGGATCATTGCCTTCTCAGCCTTCTCGTTTCCTCATTGATGGAAGAAGCCATGGCGAATGTCATCAGTTGCAACCTCTCCACGGACAACAATTTGAAGAAAGCTCCGCCGGATAAGAGATCGGCATCACCAGTGAATAAAAAGAATGGTACAAGCTCAAGCTTGGGGGGCTTATCCCCCAACTCTACCCATGATGAGGGAGATCCGAGGAAAGCCTACGACAATCAACAACTAAATCCAAGTGGCCTTCCCGGTAAGTTTGACGCGCGCATCTCACATGCGTCGAATATCGCACACTAAACGAATATCTTAGGGGGTCGAGCTCAAGACCTTAAACGAGCGCTTGTCGGGAGGCAACCCGACGGGTTTATATTATTTTTAGTTGAATTCTATTTTTGTTTTAGATCTTTCTTAGTGTTTAGAGTCTAGAGTCAATAAAAATCGTGACAACGGGCTCTATTTTTCATGACAGGAGAGGGAGAACAAGAAATCATTCATATGGAGGATGACCATGGTAAGGGAGAGCGCTACAGGAACACGCTTAGGCCCCAGGAGAATGAAGAGACTGACAGGAAGAAAAAAAACAGAGAGTGGAGCGAAAACAGAGAGCCGAGGCAGAAAACAGCAAGCCACTCGGCCGAGTGTACATGTCACTCGGCCGAAGGAAGACTCTACTCGGCCGAGTAGAGTACTGATCAGGGAAGATCCTACAGACCACTCTCTGTTATTTTCTGTAATTTACAGTATTTATGTGCCGCTCGGCCGAATGACTATGTTACTCGGCCGAGTGAATCTGATACCCTCCACGCTTCATAATCGCTGAGTGGCCTTACCGCTCGGCCGAGTGGAACTTGTCCATTTGGCCGAGTAAGGAAAGCTACTCGGTCGATTCGTAACTATAGGGAGATTTTCGAAAAAAATTTAACGCTGAGCCATTCGGCCGAGTGAACGCATCACTCGGCTGAGTCGGCCAACTTTATATACCCAGCGGGCGCGGCACGATTTCCTAAACCCTCAAAATTTCCCAATTTCTCACGCTTCACCCGCTGCATCTTCGACTCCCCCTCGCCCGAATCCCTCTCCCTCGCCCGAGCCGCCCCCCATCGCTGTCGCCGACCGCTGCCTCTGGCTGCCGATGACTCGCCGTCGCTTGCCGCCGCCAGCGCTGCCGCCCCTTCACCGTTTCGCCTCCGTTGCGCCCCAAAATCCCCATTTCTCGCCATTTCTCCGATCTTTTTGCCCCATAAGCCCCAAATTGAAATTAAATTGTATATATATCTATTATCCCCAATCTTCCCCAATATATATTGATGTTCATTGCTGATTTGTCTTCTTGCGTTTCAGTTTAGCTTGGGGGAGCTTGGGGGAGATTCATGACACATTGGAGCTCCGCGGAGGAGGTGATTCTTCGCACGCTTCCACTATTTGCTCTCGTGTCTTGCTCGGGTACACTCGTTCCCTATCTTTAGCACTTCGCATTTTCATTTGGGTGGGCACGACTCACGGGCCACATGCCCCCACGGCTTAGGCCACGCACTCAGGAGCCCGCTTCCAAGCAGAAGAGGCCAGGTGATCCTGGTCCCTCTTCTGCTAGGGAGGACTCCCCGCCACCTAGCCTGCCACCACCTACACAGCTACCTCCTACCGCACCCATTCCACCACAGGCACAGCCCGCCCCCGCGTTCGATGCGATAGGGATCACGTTCAGAGATGATGTTCAGCGCGCCATATTTGAGCGTATCTCCCATCGCTCGATCGTACCCACTAGGTTCGCACATATAGATGACCTTGAGTGCCTAGGGGTACTAGAGGGGCTACTCCAGTTGTATGACAACTTGGGGTGGCGTGATTTCTTGTCGGTGTCGGCGGACACTTATATCCGTCTGACACTAGAGGTCCTTAGTTCTATTCCCAGGACCCCAGGAGGATGCTCCTTTCGCCTGATGGATCAGGAGTGCGAGGTCACTCTTGACATGCTCCGAGCATTCTTCCAGTGGCCACCTGTTTCGGACCCAGACCGAGCCTACAGTCACACGGACATCCCACCCCTGTCATTCGACACACACGCTTTTTGGACACGTATCACTGGATCACCCCTTGCCTTTGACCCTAGTCGGGCCAAGGCCTATGCCGTCCTCCACCCGAGCCTCCGCATTGCACAGTGCCTTATGGCGACCACTTTTCTTGCGAGGTACGAGCCCGGGACGTTGTCGACGCCATAGCTCTACATGCTCTATGTGATGACATGATCTAGGGTCTTTGATGGAGGAGACGTTTTGGTCCCCGTCGTAGAGATTGATATCGCCAGTTGGTACATCGACTGCATCATTATTTCTGTCGGCGCTCGGACGCCCATCTGTTGCGGCGGTCTGATTACCCTCTTGGCCCTTTTGTGCGGAGTTGACCTCCCAGCTGGCTTGCTGAGACCACCGGGCCCCACTTCTCTTTCCATAGATGTTATGGCCTGGATGAGGATACTTCGTCCTCATGGTCAGCACCACTGGGTGTGGCTGCACGGTCCCCATAGTGTCGATTATATGATTCTGCCGAGCCCTGCTCAGACACATATTGGACCCGCAGGCGGGGAGTGGATTCCAGCGATGGATCTCCTCATCCCCGCCGCATACGTGCTTGAGCCTGAGGGTGCTCTGCAGGAGCCCTTCCTTCCACCCCTTGACCCCGTGATACCCCAGCCTGCACCAGATCTCTCTGCACCTCCCGACACCTCTGTCCACACGTCTGTTAGTGTCGGGAGCACTTTAGCTGCATCCACCCACACCACCACCACCACTATGCCCATGCCCATAGATCCCATTTCTGCGGTGAGCCCCGAGTGTCCCCCCACCATAGTTGAGAGTGGTGAGCCTTCTTTTGCCTCCGTGGTGGAGACCCTTTCCTCATTATTGTTTTCGACTCATGGGGAGTCATTTTCAGCACACTTCACGGTCTCCCCAGCCGTCGACTCTTCGGTCTCCACGGCCGCTGTCTTCTCTGAGAGCGTCGTGACGTCTGTCCCCACGTCTGTGTCACTGACCTCTCTGCCTGCCTCGTCGCTTGCCACCACTTCTTCTTCTGCTTCTGCACCATCCTCTTCGACCTTGCCCACGTCTCAGCCTCCCACAGAGGCTGAGCGTCCCTTAACGAGCGCAACACCACCGCACCACCCCACAGTCGCACCCATCCTTTACGGTAGCCGTGCGAGACAACCCGCTCTTCACCAGTTTGACCCTCTGCTCCACCTCCTCCTGACACCCTAGTTCAGCACCTCTGTGCTCTAGAGGGGGCGGTGAGTGGGCTTAGAGGAGATTTTCGGGCTCTCTCCGCTACTGTTAGTGCTATCCAGACTCGCGTCGCTCTACTTCCTAGTATTCAGGCTTGCCTGAACCAGATTCTAGCGCAACTGCCTCAACCACCTACCCCCACCCAGCAGCCTCCACGACCACCACCTCCGCCACAGGACGGTGCTGGTGCACCCCCACCCACCTAGGCACACTCTGGATGCCTTTCATATTTTTGCTGCTGTTATTCTGGATATTTTCTGCCTGCTGATTTTGCACCCCTCCTCTACACACGTTTTGGTCACTTTTTGGTCTTATCTGTCTATATCCTTTTGGGAGAGAGGGAGTACTTTTGGGGACACTTACATGGTACTGTTTTGATCTCTGCATGCATCATTTGCATACCCATCTCATTTTTTTTTATTTTCATCATTCATGCATCCTCACCCACCCCACCCATATTTTGTCTCTCAACGTGCCACACTTTGCACATTGAGGACACTGTGCACTTAAGCTTGGGGGAGTGAGTTCTCACGCACTTTTTACTTTTTATTTTTGTCGCCTTTTATTTTCATTTTCCCATTTTTCTTTGTTTTTACGCTTATTTTCACCCACTTCTTCAATTTTTTTCCATGCATCACGTTTTCTTACTTTTTGAGTGTGCTGCATATGTACAGTAGTTTTTATTTTTCTTTTATCCTTATTTCTTTTATCCCTTTTGCTAGAGATGAATTTTCTGTGATGATGATGACGTGGTATTAGCTTATCTCTCTATGCATATTATCTTGTCATGCCATAGCTTTTATTTCAGATATCATTTGTTATGTCTTGCTATGCATTTGAGATAGTAACCCACCTTTTCATGTATGGATGTGGATGAAATTCTTTTATTAGCTGAGTCTGATAATTTTTACTGTATACTCTTCATAGAAAACACACCAAGCTTCACGCATTGATTGCTTATATCTGGAGTACTGCTTTGCTGTCTTATATCACTTCTTATTGCATGAAAATTGTACGCTTCACTTTCAGGTTGATTGAATGTATACTAGGTTGATATAACTGTATTAGTTTACTTTCTGTGATTAAATTGAGTAGATTACATTACTCTACTGAAAGTTGTCATGCACATTCTATAGAGTGAACCGAGTGTTACATATATTTCTTTCTCCACATATCTTGAGCATTATTTCTATACTTAGAATCATTGGTGAATCTCCCTTTAGCGATTCTTATATTGGCATTTTCCCCCGCTATAAAGATCCATGCTCCTATACCCCCCCCAAATTCAAAAATAAAAAAATACATGTATATCTTTCTATCTTTTGATTTGGGATCACAGTTGTATTTGCAATGAAAAAAGAAAAAAAGAAAAAAAAGAAAAAAAAAAGAGAAAAGAAAAGAGAAAAAGAACTATATATATGATCCCATTTCATCTTTCTCTTTTTCTTCCCTCTTCTATTTACTTGGAGCTTCAAAAAATGGGGAAAAGTCTTATTGCTAAATTTGATGCCACCACGATTATAGATAAGCTTGGGGGAGAAGATCCAATGATGTGTGAAAGAGTGACTACTTGATTGTGCATGACAACCTAAGCTAGGTAATTTTCTATACTCGGTGAGATTACTAAAAGTTTTACGAAGTCCAGTATTTGAAACTTAGCATGCATTTCATGAAAACCACTACTTTCTATTATTATTGCTTCATATTGTGTGATACTTCTTATACTCCAAATAGAAAGCGATCAATTGAAAAGTGTGTGGTCTATGATTATGTATATTGCTTTAGATGCTTCAGACGATGTTAATTCTAGAATCTATTATATAAAAGAGGGATGTTATCAAGAGAAATTGGATAAGAGAATTTGGACATGAGAAATTGGATAATAGAATTTGGATATCTATTATATAAAAGAGGGATGTTATCAAGAGAAATTGGTTAATAGAATTTGGACATGAGAAATTGGATACGAGAATTTGGATATCTATTATATAAAAGAGGGATGTTATCAAGAGAAATTGGATAAGCGAATTTGGACATGAGACATTGGATAAGAGAATTTGGATATCTAATCATATATAAAAGAGGGAAATTGGATAAGAGAAAATATAAGAGATGAGATTTTGAGGGATAAGAGAGGAGGTGGAGAATTTTGCACATACAACCCCGGTTTTTACATTTTTGCCCCTGGACCCTCCCCACACACCCACCCATGCTTTTTATTCTCTCCCCCTTCCGACCATTTTTTTCCAGTTCTTTGAAGATTTTGAATCTTATCCTACTAGGACAAAGCTTTGTCCTACGTGGCAAGTTTGTCCTAGGTGGCAATTATAATTTTGAGGGGAAACTTGAAATTTTGTGGGAAAACTTGAAATTTGGGGGAACTTGAAATTTGTGGGGGGGGGGGGGGAGGGGGAACTCAGCCATTAAATAAACCGTGCCCTATGGGTACGGGTAATGACTAGTGATTCCATATTTCATACTGTTTTGATATTCTTGGGTTTCTATGTTGAATGCATCCTTATATCATGATATCGAGATAAAAATCCTTGTCATGTGTTTTATATTCGCCGTGTGCTATATGCGTAAGCAAGTCCACGTCCTGAGGAAATGATCTAGCACATCCCTCTTTATTTTCTTATCTATTTTCTATCCTCTTTTTCCTTTTCCTTATTTTTCCCCGCCGGGTTCGCCTTTTACTCATCTTCCTCGAGGACGAATAAGAGGTAAGCTTGGGGGATTTTGATCACTCCTTATTTTACACCTTTTTCTGCATGTTTTCATGACGTTTTGATCGCCCATATTGTGTTTTTCACGATTATTCGACGATATCGCGATGCTTTTCACTATTTCTTGTTTTTGCCGTATTTCAGGAGATATGGAGCGATTTGGAGCGAAAATGAGATCAAAGAATTTTCACGCACTTTGGAGTGTCGCCCACGGCTTATTTGAGGACTTATCAGCGATAGAGGATGAGCGGAAGAAGAAGGAATTCCATAGGATCGACGAGGAGGCAAAAAGGAGGAGAAATGAGCTCGAAAGCACACCGCTCGGCCGACCAAGACTGCGTACTCGGCCGAGTGAAGGATCATACTCGCTCGAGTGAAACAGATACGCACATCAAATTTTCAGCGTTTCCTCGGCCGAGTAAGGAAGTCCACTCGGCCGAGTGAGAAAGCTCACTCGCCCGAGTGGTACAGAGAATTCGTCCAGAGAAGCTGCCAACTTACGGAATTTCTGAGGAAGCCCACTCGGCCGAGCATGATTGCTCACTCGACCGAATGAAGGAAACTACTCAGTCGAGTCACCCCGAGAGACAGATCCCTGAGAACCCCAAAGTTACTGTTATTTTACAGGGTTTATCACTCGGGCAAGTGATAAGGGTCACTCGGCCGAGTGACCCTCTCCGACTGCTGCTAGGAATGCGAATTCTGGGCTGCGCAGGGGCAGTTTTGTCACGATTTTTTGGACGATTTTGGCTTGTATTTAAGCCTAGTTTTTACCCTAGTTTTAGGAGAGACTTGAATTATTTTTTAGAGACTTCTATTAGGTTTTTGACGGCTATTCTTTTGTGAAATCTCAGCTGGAGATCATTAGCGACATTATTGGTTTGTGCTTTCTTGTTAAAAAAACTCATTTTTATGAATTGTTTCTTCTTTGCAATGAATTGTGCTATGATTCCATCTATTATTTCTGAGATTTTCATGATAATTAGTGAGTAGTTCCGTCGTTCTAGGGCATGGGAATGAACCCTATGGACCTGATCTTTGAATTGTGATGAATTTATAGATTTGTTGCTAGAACTGATAATGGTTAGGTTGTGATCGATTTATTACGAGTAGCTAGGAATTTATGTCGATTGGGATTTGCAAGAGATTGGATCCCAATTGATAGGAAGGCCTAGATATTCGATTTAGATTAATAATTGAAATTCTCTAGATTTGGTTTGTAAGAGATTGGACCAAAGCTAGGATTTTTATTATGAATCTATACTAATATTCGTTTGCAAGAGATTGGACGAATAAGAACTATCATAACCTAGATCGTAGCTCGAGTTTGCACGAGAGTGGGCTCGAGATACGATTGGACGATGATGTCGATCTTCACGCTAGCGGCTTAGGGTAGAGTTTGCACGAGAGTGGGCTCTATTCTAAGTTTGCTATAGACCGGCAATAGCGCGAGAGCGTGAGCTTGGTTCTACATTAAGTTGCAACTAGTTCACCTATATTCAAGCTTAGCAACAATGAAATTTATGATTCACATGGATAAGAGACGGCCCGTAGTGGGGATTACCTATCCCTAGACGCCTTTTATTATATTGATATTTCTTGCTATTTGAACGATTGTGACAACAACATCAAAACTATTCTTATTCTCTTGATAGCTAGGTAATCAAAGTAAGATACTGTCATTTGTCCTCCCTGTGTTCGATACCCGCTCGCCACTACATCATGCTCTTGCGGTAAGATTACAAGTCGTTTTTCGGGTGTATATCCGGATGCGATCAACTACCCATGTGGTGTTTACTCCCACTAGTTGAGGCATCGGAGGATGTCCTTACAAAGGTGGTGGAAGATTTGGATGAATTTTCCTTTTTATACCCCAAGCCAATGCGATGATTGGCCAGAAGTAAGTCATTCAGGATATTATCCAAATGATCCTTGCCTTTGTTGAATTTCTCAATTCGGCCTAATGTGGACTCATATTTCTCGTTGAGAGAAAGTATTTTAGCATCCAAAGTGGACACTTGCGTTGTGAGTTCACAAACACGTGACTTGATATTCTCATTCTCAATACCCAAAGTTGAGTTTCGAGAAATCAAATCCGTTATCTCATGTTCATCCGAATCCTCAATGTTAACATGCTCAAGTTGAGATTTGAGATTTACAATCTCAGTTCTCAAGGCTTCAACAACGGTGTCGTTGTTGGTGATGACAGGTTTAGGTGTGGTTTGAAGACTAGTTAGCTCATCTTTGATTTTAGTATATCTTTTTACTAACTTAGAATACTTAGAGCAAATTTGTTCATTAGCTAATCTGAGGTCATCCATAGTTACCTCTTCACCTTCATCCTCGCTTTCATCTGAAGCGGTCTCTTGATCATGTTGCTCTCTTGCCATGAAGCACATGTGTGCTTTCTCCACTTGTTCTTCATCTGACTCACCACTTGAAGAATCCTCTTCCGAGTCAGTGAATGTACCGACAAGCCCTTTCTTGTACTCCTTAATTCTTTCACCCTGTTCCATGTGAAATAACTCGAATTCTTTGTTAGCAACAGTGAGTTTAGAGTGTTTTACCCAGCTCATTCCCTCGTGTAAGATGAGGAGTTGATTCCAAATCTGATATGCACTCTTACAGGTGCATATTTTGTTGAAATCTTCAGGCTCCAGTGCACATTGTAAGTCATTCATTGCCTTGGCATTGCTTACCTCTGCGGCGACCTGCGCGGCAGTCCACTGTGTGAAGTCTTCTTCAGTGGGTTCAACGTACTCCGTTAACGTGGCTCTCCAAAGTGATGCGCTCTGGAGAAAGGTTTCCATCCGGTATTTCCAGTACCCATAGTTGGTACCGTTGAAGTGAGGAGGCCTGGTTGAAGAGTATCCTTCGACCACTGAAGAGGCTCCTTCACGATTCTTGTAGGAGCTGTAGTCGGGTGGTGATCGAACGGCCTTGTTGTCATTGTTTGTCATAGCTATGAACTTGGCTCTGATACCAAATGTAATGCCCTGGAAGCTACTGCACAAGTACTAGAGGGGGGATGAATAGTACTTTAAAATAATCAAGAGTATAATTCCTAATTATTTTGCAATCATAAACAACTATGCAGAATAACTAAGAAGAACAAGAACAATGCAACGCAAACAATAGATATAATGGGTTCGGATCCACCCAAGTCTCCCCGACTTGTTCCCGGTGATCCTATGTCCCAGACACCTGGATCCCAGAAGACTATATAAATAAACACGACAAACCGTCTTCAAAGTTTCAATCATGATGAGTCTGAATCCCTTGACTTCATTAACAACTCCTTGAGCTTCAACGAAGTTTCAGGCACAACGATCACACACTCTAAAGAAGTCTTGGGACGTCGCTTGAGATATACAAAGTAATCTGACTACGATCTCCATAACTGCGCTCAAAGAGAATTAGTACCCGATATTTATGTTTGTTCATCATCAAAACCAAATCAGGGGAATCAATACTCAACAGCTTTCTCACTCGACCGAGTGAGTCTTCTACTGATCTTCTCCAAATTTCAGAGAGTCGGCTGCGATCCTCTTTGGAAAGCTCTGACGTAATAGACTTCTTCACTCGGCCGAGTGAGTCTTCTTCACTCACCCGAGTGGACATTGACTCCTAGGTGCTCTTGTATCCGTTGTACTCGGCCGAGCACGTTCCTTCACTCGGCCGAGTGAGATGTATGGTCGGCCGAGTGGGCTATTTCTGGAGTCTTATCTTCTCCTCCTCGCCTCCTCGTCGATTCTATCGAACTTCTTCTTCGTCCGCTCATCATCTAGTGCTGCTAGCTCCTCGATAAGATCTCAGGCGATGCTCCAGCATGTATGAAAGTCCCTAGATCTCATTTATGCTCCAAATCGCTCCATATTTCTTGAAATCCGACAAAAACAAGAAATAGTGAAAAGCAACGCGATATCGTCGAATAATCGTGAAAACCGTGATATGGGCGATCGAAATGACATGCAAACATGCAGAAAAAAGGTGTAAAATAAGGAGCGATCAACAGACCCCCCCCAGGGCCAGGTGTCCCAATGCACGTGATGATCCAGTGGAACCTGAGTCTCCCTCGAATCTTCCTCATGGAGTGCATCACTCCCTAGCTGGGAGGCCTGCTTTACGGATGCGTTCGACCCAGACGTCTCGGAGTCGCTGAGGAGGATCCTCTGCCGCTTCTTGCCCCCTCCAGTGCAACCACCTCAAACTCGGAGGGGGACCCTTTCTTCTTTTGCTGAGGGCGAGTCACCTGGGTAATCCCTTCAATGATCATGGGCCGATCTCCAAATGGCTGCACCATCGATCTTGATGTGGTCGGCGCCAAGAGTGACAACATTCTTGCCTCCGCCTCTCTGATGGAAGCCTCGACTGCTTCCTTCAAGGCGGGATCTACTTGATAATCCACGCTGGTCATACCTGCTAGAGCCACAAACGAGTTAGGTCGAATAACTTGGGTCGAACAGTTGGCAAGCACGGCCAAACCGACCTTTCGTCCACACGGTACGATGCAGCACGTCGTCCGACCACAGCCACTCGATCGACCTCATACCCTCGGGTAGGCTCTTCAGAGTGTCGACAGATTTCTTCTCCTCGACAGTCAGCGGCTTATCCTCGACAGTCCCTAAATCAGGGGCGCCCCAAGCGGTGCAAAAGCATGCCTCCCCTGGAAAACCACAAACACAAACTCGTCCTTCCACTTGTGGTTGGAGGCTGGAAGGTCTTCCAATAGCTTCCTCCCTCGACGGGCCATTATCGTATACCACCACGGAGTCTTAAGGGGAGGGATCAAGAAGAAGTGGTTGAACAGACGCAGGGGCCTCGATTCCTTTCGTCACGCACAGAACTATGAAGCCCATCAACATACCAATGGTGTTCGGCATCAGCTGGTAGAGGGAAATGTTCAAGGTACACAGGAAGTACCACATGAAGGGATGCATGGAAAATCGTAGGCCCCATTCGAAGGCTTGGACATAGACCACCACTTCCCGATCGTCAGGACGATGAGCCCTCTCGTCCCTCCCAAGCAGTTTGATTTGATAAGCGAGGCAAACAAAATTCATCTGTAGCACGTCAATTTGGTCGACCTTGACTTTGGACCGCACATTCGCCAGCAAGCCCGGCTTCATGCCCCCCTCCTAATTCTTCTGGATGGCGGTGACCACATTCCTTCCGGAGGCAGATTACGAAGCCATTACTTTCGAGAGAAGAAAAATCTGAATCGGGCGAATGAAGACAGTACTCCCCGCACTCCTTTGCTGGAACCGTCATATATGGGCGAGGTAGCAACCGCATGATGAAATACGCGTCAAGGATCCAAGGACCCAGAATGTCTTGGATTTCGAGCCGACAAATCATCTGAATCGAGGAGGTGGGGGTTTTGGCGCCTATAACTCGAGTGCTATTTTCTCGACTGCCGTGTCCCATTAAATGCAATGTAATGCCGTTTGAACGTAGCAGATGAACCCTTGAAGGTCGCGCGACGGTGCCATTGTTGAGTCAGTGGGCCGGAGTTCGAGGCAACTCGGTCGACGGATGATTAAGGCCCATCAAGCCCGCCAAAGAAGCCCAGATGTCGACTCAGTCAAAGCCAGCATGGCTAGTCGACCGTTGGGTCCCTCTCGCTCGAACGTGGGATTTAAAGTGGATTCGAGAATCGTGGGGAAGTGTGCCACATTTACTCATATTAATGGGGAAAGATTGTGGCCCTATTATGGGTGACCGTTATCTCCCCAACGTCTCCAAAGGGACCCTGAACGTCTATATATAGGGGAAAGGGTCCCATCTTCAACGTACGAGGTCTAAGAAATAGAACTCTATCGTCTCACTTTTACCTTTCTTATATTCGAGCTTGCGTCGTCAGTCTCGAGACGAACCTCCATGGGTCAATCTCAGCTATACTAAGCTCCCTCTCTTCCTTAAGTTCCATACTATAACTTAAACATCGGAGGGGATCTGGGTTGGAACTCAGATCCGAACCCCCTAACAAGTCCCTGTGGTGCAGATCGTCGATCACAATACATCATCGAAGGTCGGTGTCGAGCTCTCCAACCTCGAGCGATCGACGCAACGGTCGCCTGAAGGTCGATCGAATGTCTCAACACTTCCAACCATCATCATTCGACCCGGGTTCCTCCAACCGAGGGTTCCACTCCAGCTACCGACGAGGCTCCAACTCATCGCTTTGAGTCTACGTCAGCCTGACAACTGTACCGGTCAATTTTGGCCTTAACTGTAATGGAAAACACCTTCTTTTATCTCTTTGAACTCGTCAACTTGAACACCATTGTATCTATGTACTTTACGATTGTAATTTGTATGTCTTCATGCAACGCTGCCCGACCCCCGACCCCCCCCCCCCCCGCCCCGGTCATCTAATCCTGGTTCGGCCCCTGCTGATCGGCAAGGCGAGCTTCTTCAGTTGGCCTGGGGGGGGGGGGGGGGGGGGGGGGGGGGGGGCGAGCTTATTGTATGGCGAGGCGAGCTTCTCTGAATAAACGTGATCTTCCGTTTGGGCTAGTACCCCTTTTAGACGGTTGCAAGGCTGTTCGATTGGGCATTCAGTGTATGTGGGCCTCAATTACATGGGCCGACCATAAGACCGTAACAAGTATAACATTCGTTTGCAGCGGTCCTTGTATATCCTTGAGTCGCCATGAATGAGTCAAAATTTATTTACCATACTTGCCTGAGACCACATAGACCCTTCTAGAGCATGCATACGAGAGGTTTTATTTAGAAAACCTCCTATAGTCTGCAAATAGTCTGCATTTAAAAACGTGGTCTTCAGTCTTCACACTCGGCTATCCCATTTTCAAATCCATGCAGACCGCCAACTACCATATTTATAAATAATTTCATAATTCACACGGTTTCTTTCATTATTGCTTTTGTTTTATATTAAATTCTATTTCATTCCACTGGCCTCCTAATCCTATGGTTATATATATACACACACAACCCCCATAAATTCCCTCACTGTTTCTCTAGAACTCTTCATTCTCATCAGCCTCCACTCATTTGATACACCAACAATGGCAGCTGAACTGCGAAGTACTGAGAATGTAGGATGTTGGTCTCGCCTGAGCTCAAAGGTGGTGGGATTCATGAGGAAGACGAAGAAGGTTGGCTCCGACGATCCTAGACGAGTGAAGCACTGCTTCAAAGTGGGACTGGGACTCACCCTGGTCTCCACATTGTACTACGTCAACCCCATTTTTGATGATCTGGGCCAGTCGGCCATGTGGGCGGTGCTGACCGTCGTCCTCGTCATGGAGTTCACCGTCGGCGCCGCTGTCTTGAAAGGCCTTAATCGGGCGTGCGCCACGTGGCTTGCCGGGACGCTGGGAATCGGCGCACATTACACGGCAACCCTCGTTGGGTCGAAATGGGAGCCCGTGGTTCTCGGCCTGCTGGTCTTCATCGTGGCCGCAGTGGCCACGTTTGCCCGCTTCATCCCGGAGCTGAAATCGAAATACGACTATGGGGTGATGGTGTTCATATTGACATTCTGTTTGGTGACGGTATCAAGCTACCGGAAAGAGAATGTCGCGCTGTTGGCCAAGGAGAGGCTCTTCACCATCGCCATGGGAGTAGCCGTCTCCTTCTTGACGTCAATCCTCGTGTTCCCCGCGTGGGCCGGTGACGATCTTCGCGAGGTCGCTGCTGGGAACGTAGGGAAGCTTGCGGGCTTCTTGCAGAGCCTTGGGGATGCTTTGGAGGGCAAGAAGCCCCTGTCCCAGAGTCACAAGAGCGTGCTTAATTCGAAGGCCGCAGAAGACACGTTGTCCAATTTGGCGAGATGGGAGCCGCCTCATGGTCGGTTTGGGTTCCGTCACCCGTGGGATCAGTACCTGAAGATCGGGGACCAGAGCCGGCGCTGTGCTTGTCTCATGGAGGCCCTTGCTTGTTACATGTCGACATCGAACCAAGTAGGGTTCGATAAGAAGCTAGTCGGGGCTTGCGTAGAGCTGAGCGTGGTGTCCGGCGAGGCGTTGAGTGAGGCAGCATTGTGCGTACGGTCAATGACGGTGCCCCCTCCGGCGATCCAACGCCAGATGGCCACGGCCGAGCAACTGGCAGCCTCTCTGATGGAGAGCTGCGTGGACGTCAAGGATCTCATAAATGCCGCCTCGATCGCGTCTATTGTCAGGCAAATCGTCGGTTGTGCTCGTGAGGTCGTTGCCTCTGTCGAAGAGCTTGCACGTCTTGCTCGTTTCAACGCTGGCAAGGCCGTCGTCACTCCAGTGGCTGACGTCGAAGGATCTGATCACGTTACCATTGTTGTTGAAGACTAATTAATCTCGGGGTCTGCTAGTGCTAAACCTAGCTGTGATCATCATTATTCTCAAAAGCTCCCTTCGTTCCAAATAGTCGGTGAGCAGATGCACGTTTGTAATTTAACAATAATGATAAATGAATAAATTAAAAAAAAAATAAGAATGACAGGCTGGAAAGCTACCATCCAACGTATACATCCTGTACGGTTCGGTTGTATTAGCATTCTGGACTGTTGCACATACTCCACGTGCTTCAGTTTTCATTCTCCGTCACAGTCTTTGGTCTACTGACTCGTCTCTTCAACGAATCTTTCTACTACCAACTCTGACTTAAAATGTAGTCGTATTGTGTGTATACACACCATAAGCACCTAGCTGTCATCGTCAAACATATAGTTCTCACTCTTGGGCTTACGTACTCAATTAACACAACATTAATGGAGATTCAATCACAAAATGCCCAGAATCTCACCAAATTGAGATCACTCTGACCTCAACCGTGGTGGTCGAATTCTCTAAGAAGATGGCAAAGATGATCCTCAACTGTGGGGCCCGGCGGCTGAGATAGACATATGAGACCATCAGTAATCGTACTGACATATCCACGAAGATCACATGGCCTCGGCTTAAGGGGTCGGCCTGACCGGACCTTGACAGCAGCCAACAGGGACGACATCCACGAGGTCGGCTTCCTCAGCAGCACAGCTCCACAGGGACGACCCCCACGAGGTCGGCTCCATCAGCAGCACGGCTCCACAGGGACAACACTAGTGAGGTCGACTTCCTCATCGACAGAACTCTATCGAGACGACCTCCATCGTCCGCTCAATGGTGGCCCTCCACAAAGACAGCCTCGGCACCTGAGGTCAGTTCCTCATCAACAGACGCCCACATGGAGTCCTTGGCACCTGAGGTCAGCCCCTTCAACTTAATAGCCCGATCACTTACGTACCCACCTGGCAGGATCAACCCGCACATACACAGCGGCACAACCTCAGGCGGATGGGTCGCATCCTCTCCAAGTCGTTACCAGTGGATGGCATTTAATAACCATCTACACATGCCGAACAGACAGCTTTATCGGGGGCGTGCTTACGGCAGGCGTGCGAACAAATAGGTTTTCCATTAGACATATTGCATTTCTGAAGTGCTCTTCGTTGCTCTCTTGGATTGCTCGTGTCTCCATATGATTGCTCTTCATTTTGGGATTCTCCATATTTTTCATTCAAACTTCTTTATGATGAGTTGTGCAGTTCTTTCTTTTGAAATAACATCAAACACATCATCAGATAAACATGAGTACAATATATGCATTACCTTGATGTTTACTCCATCGGTTTCTTTCTGATCGATGGTCCAAATAGCTCGTGGAGCAGTAGGAACTTCATATGGTTCTTGTAGGAATGTCCCACATTCAAGGTTGGTTGCTGTGATGAATACTTCAACTTTCATTTTCCATCTTCGAACATTTGTTCCATTGAAGTGAGGAGGTGCGCTAATGGAGTGACTGGATCTGATCACGTCTGTTGATGACATCACGTTTTAGCCTTGCTCTGATACCAAATGTTAGATCATGTGAATGGAAAACAACACTAGAAGAGGAGTTGAATAGGGTGTTAACAATTATAAATCTTTTTCGATGAAACAAATTTCCTTCTCAGTGTTGCCTAAGTATCAAATTGAGTTGCCACAGATTTGAACTTAATCAACAATTATATGCTTGTAATAGATAAGAGTTAGTAACATCGGAAATAAAAGCGTACAAGTAATAATAAATAAGGAATCAGAGATTCAGAGTCACAACGAAAACACACGATAATTTACCCTGGTTCGGATATGCAAGTCCCACTTGCCCACTGTATCCTACAACAACAACAAATCCACTAGCTCTCAACGAGAGCAAAGCTTGCTTCAAACAAAGACGACTTCGTACAATCACCTAGCTTCCCTCGCTAGGAATTTCAGCACCTAGTTACAACACAACTAGGATTTCCACTATTCCCTTATAACACGGGAATTTACAATCCAAAGTCATCTTCAAAGACTTACAATAAATATGAAATGAAGTACAACAATTTTTCCTATAGCCAATAGTATTTGTGAGTGAAAGTGTGGCTAAAGAAAAATTCTCTTTTGATTAAATATATGATATGGAATATAAACACGATTTGATCAAAACTTTACCTTGAAAGTCGATTCTCTAAAATATAGAACTTGGGCTTTAAAGATCTAAACTCCAAGTATCTTAATCTTTGAAAAAATATAAGATTTAAAATCAATACAAAGATTAAAATAAGAAAGCTTGTATTTTGTATCTCAAATAAAAAGCAATTAGAACTCGGAGATCAAAATATCAAGTCTAACAAAAACAGCTAAAAAGATTAATGAATTAAAATCTTAGAAAGATTAGAACTCAGATTGAAACAGTAGCCTTTTGAACTTTGAATCTCAAAGATTGAAGAGAGAGCTTTTGAGAATTAGAGAGTTTTTCAATAAGAATGATTGTGTTTAAAACATATAAAACCCTCTTCTAATTATAGGCAAATAGAAGCTTGAATTCTGCTCAAAATCAGCATAAAATCAGCTCTCAAAGTAAACTCTAACGGCTAGTTAACGGCTAGCTCGAATCAAGGCAGATTTCATATGTTTACCTTGCAATACTAACAAAAAACGCTTTAGAGGGGGCTGAATAGAGTAATGGCAATAATTATGCAATTAAAAATTAAACTTGCAAGTGTGGAATTATAAATGCAAGAGGAAGATAATTCACACAATTAATCAAACGCAAACACAGAGAATTTTACCCTGGTTCCCCAACTTGGGTACATCCAGTCACACCAATATTCATTATGATCCTACACATTGTAGTGAATACAATCCATACACAAGTGATACCCTACAGAAGGGATTTGTCATACACAATGACCTAACCAACCCTACACAAGGGTTAAACTCCCACACATAGAGTAACTAACTCCCACAAAGAGAATTAGGGTTACAACTTAACCAACCCTACACAAGGGTTAAACTCATACAAAGAGAGTAACTAACACCCACAAAGAGAGTTAAGGTTTCAATCTCAAAGATAAAATAAATACTTTTACATATGCCTTGATGAGATGAACTTACTCAATAATGAATGCAAGGCATAAAAGAGAATCTCCAAGTGTTGAGATGAGCTTTGATTGCACTTGTAGGATTTCCCTTGAGCTAGCTTCAATGCATGAAGATGAATGTGCTCATGAGAGGGAAATGAGAAACGGGTGTGGCTAATTGAATCACTATGATATTCAATATGTGTCAAGAGTCCTAATAGAACTAAGCCCTCTCCTATATATAAGAAGCCAAGAAAACCCAATAAAACCAAGCAAAAAGGCCAAAGGAACAAATCGGCAACTGCTAGAATTTGGGCTGAAATGTCATGGATAGGCGTATGTAGAACAAAGGTTAAGGGACTGATCAACGGCTAGATTTTCACCAACGGCTATAATATGAGATATGACAGGTGACTGTAGAAGACTATACAAGTGCCTATACAACTGTGCAAGTGCCTGTAAAGACTTCGTCACTTGGGATGGAATGGAGCTGAGAAATGTCAACTTACGCACTTGTGCATTCAGGCGACTGATGAACAAAATCCAGGCGCCTGAGGATTGACAGGCGACTGTAAACTCTACATCAGTGACTGACACACAAGATGGAGTGATGCATAGAATTGACAAGTTACGCACTTTGACATATAGGCAACTGATGAACAATGTCCAGGCGCCTGATGATTGGCAGGCACCTGTCTTTAGAACTTCAATCGCCTGCACCAAAAGATCAAGTAAGTGTCAAGAAAAAAATTGACTTGAAGTATGCAGATAAGCTGCCTGTAGAAGGCTGGCCAGGCGCCTGGTGAACCACTAGTCGCCTGTCATGCCTTAAGCAAGCGCCTGAATGAAGGCCAGAGACTCCAATAAGACTTCATGGCATGGGGAACTTATTGGGTTGGATTCTATGATGATCCTAAGGTTCTCTAAGATGGTTGATACATATGCATGAATGAATAAGACCATCTAATCAAGGCATTACAAATTCCTAGACTCCAAAAGAGAAAAGCAGTAATAAGAATTACATTGATTACAATTTTCTTCTCCTAGAGTCTAAGTCCTCAAGCATAAGTAGCCTTGATATCCCCGTCATCTTCCAAGCTTTGGCACCACTTGATGATCGTCCTTTCATCAAGTTCCAAGCTTTGGCAATGCTCCTCTTGATGTCCATCCTTGCACCAAGCTTTTAGTCTCCAAAATGCTATTCTTCAATTGTTAAACATGAGACTAAAATATTGAGAGTCATTAGTAACAACATAATGTTGTGATTATCATCAAAACAATATTGGTCTAAACACCAATACTTAACAAGAAGTCTCCAGATTATTACACTCATCTCACTCCTAGTTATTACTTTATTTTAACTAATTACATTTCATTTCGGCGGTCTCATTACCGCATTCACATTTCATTTCATGAACCTCACTTTCACATGAACATTTCATTATATCCTCCTTCGCAATTCATTTGCATGCTTTTCCATAATCAAGTTTCCACACAAGAATTACCATCAAAATAACTTGAAGTTTTCTTTTCAACAAATAAACCAAGGGTGTAACATAATAAGCATGGCAATTGCAACATGAACATGACTTTTCCATAATGGCCTATCAAGTTAATCATTTCAGAGCATGGTAGTCAACCTAATGCCAGCTGTTGAGTTATTGGATCGGAATTCGAGGCAACTCGGTCGACAGATGATATTGATAAAGGCCCACCAGGCCCGCCAAAGAAGCCCGATGTTGACTTAGACAAAGCCAGAATGGCTAATCGATCATTGGGTCCCTCTTGCTCGACCATGGGATTAAAGGCGGACTCGAGAATCTCGGGGACGTGAGCAACATTTACTCCTATTAATGGGGAAAGATCGTGGCCCCATTATGGGTGACAGTTATCCCCCCCAACGTCTCCAAAGGGACCCTGAACGTCTATAAATAGGGCAAAGGGTCCCATCTTCAAGGTACGAGGTCTAAGATATAGAACTATATCTTCTCACTTTTACCATTCTTATATTCGAGCTTGCATCGTCATCCTAGAGACGAACCTCTGTGGGTCAATCTCAGCTACACCAAGCTCCCTCTCTTCCTTAAGTTCCATACTAACTTAAGTATTGGAGTGGATTTGGGTCAGAACCCAGATCTGATCCCCCTAATGAGTTCATGTGGTGCAGATCGACGATCACAGTCTAGCATCGAAGGTCGACATCGAGCTCTCCAACCTCGAAAGATCAACGCAACGATCGCCTGAAGGTCGGTCGAAGGTCGCAACACTTCCAACTATCATCATTCGACCCCAGTTCCTCTAACAGAGGGTCACACTCCAGCTGCTGACGAGGCTCCAACTCAGCGCTTTGAGTCTACGTCAGCCTGACAACTGTATCGGTCAATTTTGGCCTTAACAGTTTGACGCCGTCTGTGGAAAACATTAACCAGCTTGACATCCCAAAGCAATCCAAAAGCTATGACAGCTGGACCCAGCAATGTCAGACCGGTCAAAGGTCCGACGGAAAAGCCAAGAGCCAACATCGTCTTGGTGGAGGACATCGCGGACACCACGACGCCACCACCTCGACTAGTGGAGGAGACAAAGGAGCCTGGGGTGACCCGAAAGGAGTTCACCCAGTTCACCGAGATCTATAGGAGCCTAGGTGCTTTGGCGACCTTAATACACCAGAACATGAGGAGCCCATCCCTAGTAAATGAGCCGCTGCCGCCTCCAAACCTGTACCTGACGCCAACGAGGGGGTCAGCAGTCCTTTGAGATATGGGGGATCTAAGTGCAGAGATTAACCTCCATGATTCGATCCCCCCTGGCTCACCAATACAACAAAGCAGGAGTCGATAATCAAGCTTTCGTGCCCCAGGGAGAACCCCCTACTCCAATTACCGGGCGGCCACCCGCAGCATCCTAGATCAGGTAATGAATGGGGCTCCTCCAGGTTATAACCCACTAAACCCTACAGGTGGATTTGCAAGAAGGGAGGAGATCCCTAATCGATCCTCTGGAGCCAACTTCTCGCTACCCGGAGTGGGAGGATCCGTCCTAGTCCAATCCGCTATTTGAAAGACACCACTGAAGGAGAATATCCTCTCTGCTCCTTTTCTTCCCAAGTTCAAGCTCCCTGCTCTACCAGCTTATGATGGCAGAGGCGACCCATGGTCACACATTCATAAGTATTTGAATGTCATGCTACTACACATGGCCTATGAGCTATACCTTTGTAGAGCTTTCCATGCCACCCTGATCAAGAGGGCAGAAAGCTGGTACGAAGCGCTACCCCGTGGCTGCATCGGCTCATTCGACGAACTAGCAGAAATATTCTGCAATCAATTCACCGTCGGACGACGACCCAAGAAGAAGTCGTCCCACCTCTTCTCGCTCAAACAGAACGAGAACGAGTCAATCCGAGCCTTCGTCCAGAGATTCAATGACGAGAGGCTCGATGTAGAAGAGACATCGGACGTGACCGTCATAGCGACGCTCACCCAGGTGGTCAGGAACAAGTTCCCCCTAATACCGTCGTAGAGATGCTCAACATAACAGATTGGTTCACTTCCTTCGAGGAGGCAGATGAACCAACTGGAGCTAATACGAAGAGCACCCCCTCCTGCCGCGAGGACACGAGGCGAGAGAAACCAAACTCGGGAACCCCTTACCAGGAGTCCCGGGACAAGAGGCCTAAGGAGAGGAGCCCTCAAAGCAAGGAGCGTCCTACCTACGCTAAGCCGGTCGTCTCTAAGACAGAAGTCCTCGCCTACATCCCACGAGAAGAGCTGATATAAAAGTCTGCAAAGAAGGGCAAATACGAGAAGAGAGACGACCTCAAATTCTGCAAATATCACAACGACTATGGGCACGACACCAACGACTGTTAGACTCTCAAAAAGGAGATCGATGCCCAGGTCAAATGGGGACACCTCAAAGGCCCGGCCAGTGATCCACTCGGCAAGGAAGGATCCTCGAAACAGAAGGGCAAGATGACGGGATTGCCTATCACCAAGGTGGTCGATTGATGAGCCACCTGGTGAATAAAGATGAACAGCAACAGCTCCGACGTCGATCGAAAACACCTGTACGTCTTTTCCGTTTTTTATTTTCGTCAATGAAGCATATTTCCTATATCAAACAAAACTTCGCCTCTTTGAGCCTTCGTAAAGTTTGTAGAGATTACCAAATCAAACCTCCTATCGAAAAGGAACCGAGCATCAAGAGGTGTTGGGAAAACCGAACTTACGTTGATACGAACGAGCGTCACCCATAAGTCAAAGGGGCCACCCCTTCATTACTGAACGACTCTCTCGAACGGTTGTCAGCCATAAGTCGAAGGGGCCATCCCTTCGCTATTGAACGACTCTCCTAAACGAGCGTCAACCGTAAGTCAAAAGGGCCACCCCTTCGATACTGAACGACTCTCCTAAACGAGTATCGGCCGTAAGTCGAAGGGGCCACTCCTTCGCTACTGAACGACTCTCCTAAATGAGCGTCAGCCGTAAGTTGAAGGGGCCATCTTTTTACTATTGAATGACTCTCTCGAATGGTCGTTAGCCGTAAGTCGAAGGGGCCACCCCTTCGCTACTGAACGAATCTCTTGAACGAGCATCAGCCATAAGTCGAAGGTGCCACCCCTTCTCTACTGAACAACTCTCTCAAACGGTTGTCAGCCGTAAGTCGAAGTGGCCATCCCTTCGCTACTGAACGACTCACATAAACGAGGGTCAGCCGTAAGTCGAAGGGGCCACCCCTTCGCTATTGAACGAATCTCCTAAACGAGCGTCAGTCGTAAGTCGAAGGGCCACCCCTTCGCTATTGTACGACTCACTCGAACGGTCGTTAGCCGTAAGTCGAAGGGCCACCCCTTCGCTACTGAACGACTCTCTCGAACGAGCGTCAGCCATAAGTCGAAAGGGCCACCCCTTTGCTACTGAACGACTCTCTCGAACGATCGTCAACCGTAAGTCAAAGGGGCCATCACTTTGCTACTGAACGACTCTCCTAAATGAGCATCAGCCATAAGTCGAAGGGGCTACCCCTTCGCTACTGAAAGACTCTCCTAAACGATCGTCAGCCGTAAGTCGAAGGGGTCACCCCTTCGCTACAGAACGACTCTCTCGAACGGTCGTTAGCCTTAAGCTGAAGGGGCCACCCCTTCACTACTGAATGACTCTCTCGAACGGTCGTCAGCTGTAAGTCGAAGGGGACGTCCCTTCGCTACTGAATGACTCTCCTAAATGAGCGTCAGCCGTAAGTCGAAGGGACGACCCCTTCGCTACTGAACGACTCTCTCGAACAGTAGTCAGCCGTAAGTCGAAGGGTCCATCCCTTCGCTACTAAAGGACTCTCCTAAACGAGCGTCAGCCGTAATTCGAAAGGGACACCCCTTCGCTAATGAACGACACTCTCGAACAAGCGTCAGCCATAAGTCAAAGGGGCCATCACTTCATTACTGAACGACTCTGTCCAACGGTCGTCAGCCGTAAGTAGAAGGAGCCACCCCTTCGCTACTGAATAACTCTCTCGAACGAGCGTCAGCCATAAGTCGAAGGGGAAACTCCTTTGCTACTGAATGACTCTCTCGAACGAGTGTCAGCCGTAAGTCGAAGGGGCCACCCATTCACTACTGAACGACTCTCTCGAACGGTCGTCAGCCGTAAGTCGAAGGGGCCATCCCTTCGCTACTGAACGACTCTCCTAAATGAGCGTCAGCCGTAAGTCGAAAGGGTCACCCCTTCTCTACTGAACGACTATCTCGATCGAGCATCAGCCATAAGTCGAAGGGGCTACCCCTTCGCTATTGAACGACTCTCGAACAAGCATCAACCGTAAGTCGAAGGGGCCACCCCTTCACTACTGAATGACTCTCCTAGATGAGCATTAGCCATAAGTCGAAGGGGCCACCCCTTCTCTATTGATCCTAGACGAGCGTCAATCGTAAGTCGAAGGGGCCACCCCTTCGCTACTGATTCTAGACGAGCGTCAACCGTAAGTTGAAGGGGCCACCCCTTCGCTACTGAATGACTCTCCTAGATGAGCGTCAGCTGTAAGTCGAAGGGGCCACCCCTTTACCATTGAACGACTGTCCTCGAACGAGCGTCAGCCGTAAGTTGAAGGGGCCACCCCTTCGCTACTGAACGACTCATAAATGAGCGTCAACCGTTAGTCGAAGGGGCCACCCTTTCTCTACTGAACAACTCTCTCGAACGAGCGTCAGCCGTAAGTGGAAGGGGCCACCCCTTCGCTACTGAACGACTCTCTAACGAGCTTCAGCCGTAAGTTGAAGAGGCCACCCCTTCGCTACTGAACGAATCTTGAACGAGCGTCAGCCGTAAGTCGAAGGGGCCACCCTTTCGCTACTGAACGACTCACCTAGACGAGCGTCAGCCGTAAGCAAAGGGGCCACCCCTTCGCTACTGAATGACTCTCCTAGACGAGCGTCAGCTGTAATTCGAAGGGGCCACCCCTTCGCTACTGAACGACTCTCCTCCACGAGTGTCAGCCGGAAGTCGAAGGGGACACCCCTTCGCTAGTGAACGGCTATCTCAAATGATCGTCAGCCGTAAGTCGAAGTGGCCACCCCGTTGCTACTGAACGACCCAAATCCCCATATCGTCAACCACAAATCGGGTAGATCTCTCCCTTTTCATGGAACATGGTGGTCAAATTCCAAATTTGGTTCGATGGTTTATCTTAGATCACCTCGAAGCAGCACCTAACCCATCGAAAGGTACCATTAGGCATTGAGACCACCATGGGGCATGAGCGACAACAAACAAAGAGAGACAATGACATACAAGAATACACAGGCCAATTCTCTTGTCACTCTCCATTACAAAATATTGTTTTCACTTACATTATCCCACATACATTCAAAAATTTCTATCATGAAGGCCAGATCTTACAGCGGCCGCTTAGGCCCTTGATCTCCCTCCAACGCGGCCGCAGGCTCTGGCACCCCCGGAGCCACCGCTCTTGCTTCGTTGCCAGCCATGGTGGTAGCCTCATCCACAGGAGCTGCCTCCTCCATGCCTAGGCTCGACTCGTCGTCACCTTGACTAGACTCATCCTCACCGAGGTCCGAAAATATCACCGGGATCTCGTTGATCTCCGTGGAGAGGTCAGGGTATCGGTTCTTCATCTCCAGCCGGCACCGCTCGTAACCTTGCTTATAGAGCTCTTCAAATTTGGGAAATGAAGCCATGAAGTCCCGAATTGCCTTCTCCGCAATGACATCGGCTTCGACTCTCTCCTCCAGCAGAGCATCTTTCGATCGCACTCTTAAGGTGATTTGTTCAGCCTCTCTCCTACGAGACTGGCTTAGCTCTTGCTCGAGTTTCTAAACGATTAATGACCTCATCTTGAAAAGGCAGCTGATTCTTTCTAGCTCAGCCTGGGACTTCACCACCCTCGATCTGACGGCCTCCAGAGTGACACCGTGATCGACCACCACCAAAGCTCGACGATGCAACGTCGTGGTCGCCACAAGAGCCTACATACAACATCTGACGGTCAGCTTAGACACTGATATTGGTATCAATAGAGGCCCAAACGATAATCACATGGATGCTAGCATGGATGGCTATTGACGCAAGCTGCTCATAGTCGACTCTTTCTACGACAACCATGTCCCGTGGAAGGGTCGCATTCTCGACGATGCGGGAGGCAGCCCCACAGTTGAGGAGAGCAGAATGCCCATGCCTCAATGGAAACCTCGCCTTGACAAGCTCCTCCTCGGAACAGTCGAGGGGAGCCTGGGGAGATCGGCCCTCCAACAACATCGGCATATACTCCTTGGGGAGGTCTTCAGGTAACCTTACGGAAGGAGATAGACTCCCCACAGGGCCAGGTGTCCCAGTGCATGCAAAGACCAGGCGGAACCTGAGTCTCCCTCGAATCTTCCTCATGGAGTGCATCACTCCCTGACTGGGAGGCCTCCTCCATGGATGCATTCGACCCAGACAGCTCCGAGTCACTGAGAACGATCCTCCGTCGCTTCTTGCCCCCCAGTGCAACCACCTCAAACTCGAAGAGGGACCCTTTCTTCTTCTGCTGATGGTAGGCCACCTGGGCAATCCCTTCAACGATCATGGGCCGATCTCCAGATTGCTGGACCATCGATCTTGATGCGGTCGGCACCCGAGGTGACAACATTCTCGCCTCTGCCACTCTAATGGAAGCCTCGACTGCCTCCATCTATGCGGGATCTACTTGATAATGCACACTGGTCATACCTACTAGAGCAACAAACGAGTTAGATCAAGCGACGAAGGTCGAACAGTTAGCGAGCACGATTGTCACGCCCCGCTTCCCTAAAATGGAGGCGAGACGTGAGAAGGTCCGCTCAAACGTGGAGCTGTGAAGCTGCCGTCTGATAAGCGTCAATAAATCATATGCAGGTCCCTGTAATCGTGAACGGAACAAAAATAATAATAAAGGAAGAGACAGAAATATAATTCTCAAATCTCAGAATTGTCCACAATAATAAGTTTCTACATCCAGAAAAGCCACCATGCTAAAAGAAAGAGTCTAAGGCCCAAACACGGCCAACAAACAAGAGTACAAAGGTAAAAACAATGGTGCTACGCACCGACAACTAACAACAAACTAACAAGCGACTCTGAACAGCCTCTAAGACTAGTCACCAGTGTCCACGAAGTCCTCGTCAAATGCAGGCTCAGGCTCGGCGTCCGCAAACACCTCGTCCTCAGCAACAAACTCTGGCTCAGGGTCTAACATGTGACACCCAAAAGAGAGAGGGGCACATGTCAGCAAGTCTAAAAATAGACTTGTGCAAGGAGATTGAAATTAAGGTAACAACCTAGCAGTTCTAATAATATGCAATGACATGATATTTTAGTATGAATGCGACAGTTATGAAGAAACAAACACGCACATTGTAGCAAAGGCTACGGAAACACTAATTCATGTATCACTTATCACTAGTTATCACTTGTGCTCAGAGTTTCCGTCTTTTGGCTGAAGTGGCTGTACGGGCTCACTTCTACGCTCAAGCGACCGTTTAACCCTACCCCTCCACGTGTATCGAGCGTTGGTATCACCAACACACTAGCTCGCTTCTGGATCACGAGCCAAGAAGTGTTTTGGCATAGGGGTGCACCTAGCCTCAATAGTTAACAATATGTTGTAGCGTGTGCTACGTAATCATGATGGACAAATAATGCACGAAATGACATGGCAGTGAACAGATAAATTTGCGTACCGTTAATTGAATTTAAACATGGCATGGTAGTATGAATGCAAGCATGATAAAGATGTCGGATCTAGCTTCGTTGTCAAGCTAGATCAAGTGGGCGTCTAGGCAGCTATCATTTCACTGCCTAGTCTCTTTTACGCTACGGTACAAAAAGCGGCCTAGGACATGGCCTAAACAAAAGATGGCAAGTTTCACTTTCCTGGTACCGAAGTTGTTGTTCGACGAGACTCTCAAGATCGGTATCCTATGAAAATTGGGTTCGCTGTTATGGCAAAATAGAAAATTAGATTTGAGAGTTCTAATCAAATTTGTATTGGAATTCTATAACGTCTAGTAATCCGTTTTTATTAGGGTTTTCTAATTTACAGTGTGGGTTACGGGAAATTAAAGGTAGATCACTAACCGTTTACGAAGCGAAAATCGAGACGCCTACGGATCTGCGATAGGAGAATATCTCGCCGGATTCCGGATTGCCGTCGCCAAATCGGATCTAGCACGGCAACGGAAGAAGCGATCCGGAAGAACTATGGTTGAAAAGAATTCCTCGCGGCCGAAATGCTACAGATTTGAAGATTGGAGTTCGTCGGGAAAATCTGGAGCAAAAGGAGATTTTAGGGTTTTTGGGGTCGGTCGGCGGCCTACGGGTGGTGCCGGCGCAATGGAAAGTGAGAGAGAGAGCTCGGGAGGAAGAGGAATGGCAAGAGGAAGGTTGGGGATGATTTGGGGAAGAAGGTTGGCTCAGAAAAGTGAAGAAAGTCTAGAAATGGTCGAGGGTTTAAATAGAAAGAATTAGCAGCGGCTACGCTTAACCTAGGTTTACTTGGCAACTTAGTCGGTCAGTGAAGAGTAGTCGACCGACTAGTTTGGGAACTAGTCGGTCGGTCATCCAACTGAGACCGACTAAAAGCAAACAGAGAACAGTGTCGGTACAGGGTTGACAGATTTAGTCGGTCTGCGAAGGCCCGTCAACTGACTAGTCTGGGAACTAGTCGGTCGATGATTGTTCATAGACCGACTAAGGGTAAAATTAGTTGGATATTTAGCACTGAGAGTTAGTCGGTCAGAGAAGGAATTCTAACAGACTAGTTTGGGAACTAGTCAGTCGGTAGATGTTCTTTGACCGACTAACCATAAACAGTAACTCGACTGTACAGAAGATCTCAGAATTAGTCGGTCTGAGTACAAGTTCTAACCGACTAGTTTGCAAACTAGTCGGTCGAAGGATGTGCTTAAACCGACTAAACGTAAACTAGTCGGTTCCTGAAGGATGGACGACCGACTAGATTGCAATCTAGTCGGTTGGTTCTCCTTCATGAACCAACTAAGATGTACCAAAAGTGCCGAATCGAAGCGCGAAGCTTCGGGAAGATTCCTATGGCCTCTAGAATCACTCTAGCTCTAAAATTAAGATGCTATGAAGCTAATCGTAAGAACTTCTAACGGGAAAAAGCACACAAAGAGGGAAAACATCCAATATTATTCATATAATCATCATTACAAAAACGGTCGTTACATCCTCCCCACCTTAAGAAAAATTCCGCCCTCGGAATTTCCTAACATTCACGTGTCAGGGAACAAAAGTGGGAAACGCTCTCTCATCTCGTCTTCTCTCTCCCAAGTAAACTCTCCTGGCGAGCCGTGTTGCCACATTACCCTAACAAGATCGACAGTCTTGTTCTGAAGTGACTTCTGACGCCTGTCCAAAATCTGCACTGGCTGCTGGTCATACGTCAGATCAGGGCGAAAGGTGATCTCCGAGAAATCCACAACGTGAGATGGATAGCTGATGTACCGACAAAGCTGCGACACATGGAAGACATCGTGAACTCCTTCCAAAGATGGCGGTAAGGCTAAGCGGTAGGCTACCTCGCCAACTCTCTCCAGAATGTCAAACGGTCCAATGTATCTCGGGCTCAGCTTCCCTCGTTTCCCAAAGCGAATCACTCCTCAATTCGGGGAAATCTTCAGGAACACATGGTCACCTGGCTGAAACTCCAACAGACGTCGTTTAGCATCAGCCCAATGCTTGAAACGGTCCTGAGCAATCCTCAGCCTCTCACGTATGTTCCTCACAACATCCACAACCTCCACGATCATTTCAGGTCCTAACAGCTCCTGATCTCCAATGTCATCCCAGCTCAGTGGCGATCGACATTTCTTCTCGTATAGCGCGGCAAAAGGTGCCATGCCAATACTCGCTTGGTAGCTGTTATTGTAGGCAAACTCAACAAGATGGAGATGATCCTCCCACGATCCCTTAAAGTCCAACATACACGCCCTCAGCATGTCCGCCAAGATCTGGATCGTCCTCTCGGACTGGCCATCCGTCTACGGATGATACGCCGTGCTGAAACTCAGCCTCGTACCCAAACTCTTCTGTAGACTCTGCCAAAACTGAGACGTGAACCTCGTGTCTCTGTCTGACACGATACTCACAGGGACTCCGTGAAGTCGTACGATCTTCTGCACGATTCACGTTACATCACTATCTAAACTAGGAAAAGGAATAGAAACGGAGAGTAAAAGAATTTACCTCCATGTATCTCCCCGCTAGCGTCTCAGTGGACTGTCCTACTCGGAACAGAATAAAGTGTGCTGATTTGGTTAATCGGTCTTATCACCCAAATCGCGTCATTCTGCTTCGGACTCTGAGGCAGTCCAGTCACAAAGTCCATAGTGATGCGTTGCCACTTCCACTCCGGAATCGGAAGCGGTTGTAGCAACCCTGCCGTACGCTGATGCTCCGCCTTTACCTGCTGGCAAACCAGACACTTGGCCACACTCCGATCCACACTCCTCTTCATACCATGCCACCAAAAGTTCAAGCGAAGATCCTTATACATCTTGGTCCCACCAGGATGCACAGAATACGGCGAACTGTGTGCCTCAACCAACAACTCCTCTCTGATATCTCCAGCAGGCACACACAACCTGGCTCCAAATCTCAGCGAGCCATCCTCATGAATCAAGAAGTCAGTCCGCAGACCGGCTTCCACCAGCTCCCGTATCTTTACCAACTTTGGGTCTCCAGCCTGTCCAGCCTTGATCTTATCCACGATCGCCGTGTTGGATCTGGATCCTAGCCTAGAGGGGGGGGGGGTGAATAGGCTGATAAAAAAATTCTCGTGCAACCCACGAGAAATCACACGCAGTTAAAACACAACCAGAGTAAAAGATAGGGAATCACAGAGAACACACAGATATACCCTGGTTCGGTCGACACGTCGACCTACGTCCAGCCCCCAAAGCAAATACTAGATTGAATAGTGCAATAGGTACAAAGTCATAAGTTAGAGCACGCTCAGAGCACCCTCTACGTCTCTACACTCGCCAGACTCTCAGTACCCCACACACAGTGTTTCCTCTCACTATCAATCCTAGCAGAGCTTTCTACCAGATAGTCCCAAACTAGCTGGGTCCCACTTGTCTAGTCCCAACTAGACAAGTCCCAAAATAGTCCACAAAAATAGGTAAAAGTTTCCCCTACAGAGAACATTACACTAAGACACAAATAAAGGAGTTTAGGGTTTAGAAATGCTCAGTTTGTGTCTGTGTAGGCGTCTTTGTCAATCAGCACATCGTCAGCTCCAATCTGACGCAAACGGTGTCTCAATCCGACTCCTGGATGTCAAGATATGCACTGGTCTGTGCAAAAAGCAATTTCAGTTCAATCCCTTATAAATCTTCAGTCTGTGCGCTCAGCAATAAAGCAGTCGGTGCGTGGAGCAATTCAGTTCAGCTCTTTTAAATTACGGCCTGTGCGCAAAGAAACTCTTTTAATCAAAACCTTAGCCACGTCAGCAAGAGATCATTTTAATTTCGTTCGATTTGTTTCGATCTCAGCCGTTGATGTCGAATTTTCGTTCAATCTCGTCCGCCAATTCCAATGACGCATGCAGCGGCCTTTGTCTTCGACACGACGACGCAAGTTCAACGACGCGATGGCTTCGTTACGGCGAGGAGGACTTCGATTCCACGGCAGCTCCGACTTGCAGCAGTGGTGAGCTTTGATGGCGTGGGTGACGATCGGTGATGAGGGTTACGGCAGCGACGAGTGACTGCGAGCTTTGAAGAGGAGCGATCTCCGGTGATGATAACTGTCGGAGGCGGCAGCGACTTCGCCTCACAGTGGCTCTTTCTTCGTTGCGGTCTCCGCAGCAGCAAGCCAACGACGAGGACTCCTTCAAGGCGCTTTCTACGTGGATGATGAAGAAGGCGGCAGCAGCAACTCAGCTTCAGCGGCGACAGAAGCAGCTCCTTCTCCGACGAGTTCGACATCAGGCGGACGACGGCGATGTGGAAGATGGCAGCGGCGATGACAGCTTTGGCGGTGGGTTCTTCGGCAGCGAAGTTCTCTTCTCCGATGATCACGACGAAGACGACGACGATCTCGTCGTAGCAGCAGCCTTCGACAACGGCATCTCCCCTTCGACAGCGGTGTCGGCGATCAGAGCATGTAGTCGGTAGGCGTCGTCTTCTCAGGCGGTCTTCGATGGCGAGCAGATGGCGTCGAGCTCTCTTGATGGCGGCATCGTCTTCGACGTCGGTGGGCTTTGTGCAGCGCCAATGGAGAAATGGCGGTGGCGGCTTCTTCGCCTTGGCGACTTCTTCGTCACAGCAGGTACGAGCTTGGCTCCGGTTTCGTTAATGATGAGCTTGGTTGCGATTATGTTATGCGGCTTGAATATTATTGGACTAGGGTTTTGGCCGCAATGTTATTGGCTATTTTGTAGGCTGCACACCATAAAGGAAATCTGTCGTAGCCCTTGGGGTTTAAATAATGAAGGGTGAGGGCTGTCAATGTTTGGGCCTTAGAGATTCTTTTTATTGGCTGAATTGGTTCATCCCTCAACAAATTGTTATTAGAAAGGCCCTTAGAGTACGGCAACAGACTCCTTTCACTCTTGGGAGTCAAAGCAAGTGGGAGAGAAAATTTTGGAATATGGCTAGGATGAAGTTTGGCTAGGATGAGGACACTACAAATTAGGAATATTGAAATTGGCTAGTGATAGGGTTGAGACAATCCATTTGGGATTCTAGTGATAGGGTTGAGACAATCAATTTGGGATTCTATTTGATCTTATAGCAATACTAATGGGATTAGGAAGAATTCAAATATTTGTAAATCTTACTAAAAGATTTGATCAAGTCCATCTCATCCCCATCTCATCCCATATTGGACCAAGTCCAAATTTCTTTGTGCACAAACACTCCATCTCTCCCAATGTGCTATACGCATAGCAAATCCGCCAAATATCGAAAGTATATCATTTTGCCAAGCCTGAAACATACTGAGCACACACATTAAATATACCGACACGTTTGTCATCATCAAACCAAGATCCTAGATCGTTGCTTCCAACAATCTCCCCCTTTTGGTGATGACAAACCCATAAAAGATTTGAGCAATAGATATGAGTGTGTGAAGTGTGTTGAAGGGTGTAATGCAATATGAATCATGTAGTGAATATTTCAAGCACTACAATAACAACGACAATAGCATGCTCATGTAGTGAATATTTCAAGCACTACAATAACAAAGATAATAGCATAGCATGCTCCCCCTTCTCTCAAGCTCCCCCTTCACCATATATTTTTCATGCTCCCCCTTCAACAAATAATACCGACAAATCTTGCTTTTCTTTCCGACAAATCTTGTTTTTCTTTCTCCCCCTTTGTAATCACCAAAAGTGAATTAATGAAGTCACAGAAATATTCCATGCAAAAATAAAACATTATTAAATGTAGCGTGCAATTTGCATGAGTATTCCAAATAATAGACAGTTCAAGTTCATAGAATTTCATAACCAGACTTCTCCACCTTTGTGAGAGTGTAGTGATATAGACAATAAAGTACAAGAGGAGATTCAATTTCAAATATTCAACCAAATCAATCCACATTTTCCAATTTTCATGAATATCACTAGGATTGATTTTTCCCACCTCATCAAAGATGAGTTCAAGTTACCGAATCCCAAAACATGGCCTAAAAGGACTTTTAAATGTGGGATGGCATTGCTTGACGAGTTATATACACCAACGCTAATGATTACCCATGTAGCACAAGTTGGATACTCGTGGGTTGTGTATTAGCCATGAAGTGTATCCATTTTTCATACGGAGCAAATAATTTTTTTTTCAATTCTTTTGTACTCAATTTTAATTCATGGCTAAACACTTCATATCCCTTAGAAAATTCAGAAATTAATCATTCCTACATTCACTTCCCATTATTCTTCAAAAGAATCTCCAAAAGCACGAAAAAGTCAAATATCGTGAAAGTGCAAATGTAGGTGTAGAAGTCAAGTTTGAAATTTTAGAGACATGTCATGGCTACTAACAAGATAACAACATGTTTATGTAGCTACAACAATAATGAATTGACTTCTACAAGGGATACGATTGATCATTCATACAATACCACTTAAGAGATTCATAAGCGGAGACTCAATAAGCACATTTTTTTTTATTTTTGATTTTTCAATTTTTTTTTGTTTTTTTCAGAAATAAGAACATTTAAAAAAATCATGCATGCAAGTACACAGATCAAAAATAAATCAAACACACACAAGAAATCTATGAAGGTATGTAATGAAGTGCAAAGAGGGATAGAAAATTATACCTTCTCGTCGCTTTTTGACGAAGGAGCTAAAAGAATGAGACATTGAATTTATCGCTCCTCGCCAAAACTCCATCACACCTACATGAAAGGTGTTAAATGTGACCTTGGAATCCAACAAGGTCCACTAGTGTTAGCCAATATTGTTTTAGGAACCCACACTTGTTTAAATTTGATATTTGTGTTCCTAAATTTACAATAGTATGAAGTATGGCCTACACTATCACAAGTAAAGCACTTTGCATATAAGTTCTTCGCAATAGATGGTGCATTGTGGAATTTCTTGAATTTTGACTTTTCAACGTTTTTCGAACCAAATCCAAGTCCTCTTCTATTATTGCAATATAATTGATTCTCTAAAATAGTATCTAACGATTGTTTTCCCATAGAGAATTTCTTAATGGCCACTTCAAGATTAGAGACTTTGGATTTCAACAATTTATTTTCTTCCACAAGCAATGTGCATTTACTTATAAAAGCTCTCTTGTTTTCATCTTCCTTCTTTTCAAATTCAATCATTTTTCTTTTAAAATCATTATCCAACATGCAAAATTTATCATTAAGCTCTCTAATCACATAGTCTTTTTCAGTTTCGAGCTTAATCAAATCAAGTTTAAGCATGCTAATATTATTCATCAAGGAAGGGCAAGAGAGACAAGGTGCTTCATCATAAAAACTGGATTTTTCCTTTTTCAAAGTATCAATAGTAGAGTCACGATCAACAATATCAATTTTGAGTTTTTCAATCTCTTTAGACATTTCATATTCAGATTGTTGCATTTCAAAGTTTTCATTTTGGTAGTCGTCTATAGTGGATTCAAGCTCTACTATTTTATCTTGCATTTCTTTACAAAGAGTAAGGAGTTCAGTTTTACTACCAGAAATTACCTCATCGTGTATTCCCATCAATGCCATGCATGAATGGGCTTCGTGTTCCTCCTCCTCGCTCTCAGCTTCGCTATCCATGTCCCAAGTAAGCACCTTGGATTTTTCCTTTTCTTTAGCTACCTGGGCTGTCTCATGTGGGCAATCCCTCATTCGATGTCCTCTTTTCTTGCATTTAAAACAAGTCATTCTATTAGTAGTATTCTGATCATAATTTTGCTTAGAAGACTGAAAAAAGTTAGAGCGATTAAACCTGGGTGCCATTTCTGCTCTTCCTTGCTTGGTCTGGACAAACTTTCTGAAATTTCTGACCATTAGCGTTATGTCATCATCATCATCTTCACTTTCGTCAGCTTTCAGAGCAAGTGGCTTGGTAGCTTTTTCTTTTTCCTCAGGTTTCTCCCTTTCATTAATATTTTGCAATTCAAGCTCGTGGGACATTAAATTACCTATTAAGTCCTCCACCCTCATCTGTGACAGATCTTTCGCTTCTTGGATGGCAGTGACTTTAGGCCTGAAAGAGCTTGGCAGTGCTCTTAATATCTTTCTCACATGCTCAAGGCTAGAATATGGCTTACCGAGCGAACTAGACTTGTAGACAATGTTGGTGAACCTCGCAAACATTTCTGATATCATCTCTGATGGTAGAATGCGAAATCCCTCGTATTCCATGCTCAGAAGTGCAAGTCTAGACTCCTTCACCTGTGACGTTCCCTCGTGCGTCACCTCCAAAGTATGCCATATTTCCTGCGCAGTTAGATAATGTGAGATACGATTGAATTCAGATTTATCTAATGCACAAATAAGAGCATTCATAGCTTTAGCATTAAGAGAATAAAGCTTCCAATCATTATCATCCCATTTATCATCAGGTTTAAGCATCTCAGTATTTTCAATTTTTATAACAGGTGATTTATAACCTTTTTCAACAATTTGCCAAGCTTTATAATCAATAGAAATCAAGTAGATTCTCATACGATTTTTCCAATAAGCATAGTCTACTCCATTAAATCTAGGTGGTCGGGAAATAGACTGACCCTCAGCAAAAGCACTATCAATGTGGTCCATGGTCAAACTAGGCTAGATCTACTAAACTGGCTTTGATACCACTTGTTGGATATGGATCCTAGCCTAGAGGGGGGGGGGGGGTGAATTGGCTGATAAAAAAAATTCTCGTGCAACCCACGAGAAATCACACGCAGTTAAAAACACAACCAGAGTAAAAGATAGGGAGTCACAGAGAACACACAGATATACCCTGGTTCTGTCGACCCGTCGACCTACGTCCAGCCCCCAAAGCAAATACTAGATTGAATAGTGCAATAGGTACAAAGTCACAAGTTAGAGCACGCTCAGAGCACCCTCTACGTCTCTACACTCGCCAGACTCTCAGTACCCCACACACAGTGTTTCCTCTCACTATCAATCCTAGCAGAGCTTTCTACCAGATAGTCCCAAACTAGCTGGGTCCCACTTGTCTAGTCCCAACTAGACAAGTCCCAAAATAGTCCACAAAAATAGGTAAAAGTTTCCCCTACAGAGAACATTACACTAAGACACAAATAAAGGAGTTTAGGGTTTAGAAATGCTCAGTTTGTGTCTGTGTAGGCGTCTTTGTCAATCAGCACATCGTCAGCTCCAATCTGACGCAAACGGTGTCTCAATCCGACTCCTGGATGTCAAGATATGCACTGGTCTGTGCACAAAGCAATTTCAGTTCAATCCCTTATAAATCTTCAGTCTGTGCGCTCAGCAATAAAGCGGTCGGTGCGTGGAGCAATTCAGTTCAGCTCTTTTAAATTACGGCCTGTGCGCAAAGCAACTCTTTTAATCAAAACCTTAGCCACGTCAACAAGAGATCATTTTAATTTCGTTCGATTTGTTTCGATCTCAGCCGTTGATGTCGAATTTTCGTTCAATCTCGTCCGCCAATTCCAATGACGCATGCAGCGGCCTTTGTCTTCGACACGGCGACGCAAGTTCAACGACGCGATGGCTTCGTTACGGCGAGGAGGACTTCGATTCCACGGCAGCTCCGACTTGCAGCAGTGGTGAGCTTTGATGGCGTGGGTGACGATCGGTGATGAGGGTTACGGCGGCGACGAGTGACTGCGAGCTTTGAAGAGGAGCGATCTCCGGTGATGATAACAGTCAGAGGCGGCAACGACTTCGCCTCACGATGGCTCTTTCTTCGTTGCGGTCTCCGCAACAGCAAGCCAACGACGAGGACTCCTTCAAGGCGCTTTCTACGTGGATGAAGAAGAAGGCGGCAGCAGCAACTCAGCTTCAGCGGCGACAGAAGCAGCTCCTTCTCCGATGAGTTTGACAACAGGTGGACGACGGCGATGTGGAAGATGGCAGCGGCGATGACAGCTTCGGCGGTGGGTTCTTTGGCAGCGACGTTCTCTTCTTCGATGATCACGACGATGACGACGACGATCTCGTCGTAGCAGCAGCCTTCGACAACGGCATCTCCCCTTCGACAGCGGCGTCGGTGATCAGAGCATGTAGTCGGTGGGCGTCGTCTTCTCAGGTGGTCTTTGATGGCGAGCAGATGGCGTCGAGCTCTCTTGATGGCGGCAGCGTCTTCGACGTCGGCGGGCTTTGTGCAGCGCCAATGGAGAAACGGCGGCGGCGGCTTCTTCGCCTTGGCGACTTCTTCGTCACAGCAAGTACGAGCTTGGCTCCGGTTTCGTTAATGATGAGCTTGGTTGTGATTATGTTATGCGGCTTGACTATTATTGGACTAGGGTTTTGGCCGCAATGTTATTGGCTATTTTGTAGGCTGCACACCATAAAGGAAATCTGCCGTATCCCTTGGGGTTTAAATAATGAAGGGTGTGGGCTGTCAATGTTTGGGCCTTAGAGATTCTTTTTATTGGCTGAATTGGTTCATCCCTCAACAAATTGTTATTAGAAAGGCCCTTAGAGTACGGCAACAGACTCCTTTCACTCTTGGGAGTCAAAGCAAGTGGGAGAGAAAATTTTGGAATATGGCTAGGATGAAGTTTGGCTAGGATGAGGACACTACAAATTAGGAATTTTGAAATTGGCTAGTGATAGGGTTGAGACAATCAATTTGGGATTCTAGTGATAGGGTTGAGACAATCAATTTGGGATTCTATTTGATCTTATAGCAATACTAATGGGATTAGGAAGAATTCAAATATTTGTAAATCTTACTAAAAGATTTGATCAAGTCCATCTCATCCCCATCTCATCCCATATTGGACCAAGTCCAAATTTCTTTGTGCACAAACACTCCATCTCTCCCAATGTGCTATACGAATAGCAAATCCGCCAAATATCGAAAGTATATCATTTTGCCAAGCCTGAAACATACTGAGCACACACATTAGATATATCGACACGTTTGTCATCATCAAACCAAGATCCTAGATCGTTGCTTCCAACATGTCGACTGTATCTGCATACACATCAACAAAGAAGCCCCTCCAGGAAGAACAATCTCAATACGAGACTCGCAAAAATCCTGCTGCAATCTCCACTGCGAAGTCAACAACATCACCGCTGGAAGTCTACTCAGCGCATCCGGAACCACATTCACCTTGCCAGGGTGATACTGCAAATCGATCTCATAATCCGCCATGAGCTCCAACCACCGACGCTGTCGCATGTTGAGCTCCTTCTGAGTAAAGATATACTTCAAGCTTTTATGATCGGTGAAAATCTTCACCCTCTCACTCAAGAGGAAGTGCCTCCAAATCTTCAGCGCAAACACGACAGCGGCCAACTCCAAATCATGTGTCGGGTAATTCTTCTCATGAGCCTTAAGCTGACGAGAAGCATACATAACCACCTGCTCATGCTGATGCAATACACAACCGAGACCACCTCCGGAAGCATCGCAAAAGATCTCGAAACCTCCACTCCGATCAGGCACATCAAGAACAGGGGCAGTCGTCAGCCTCTCCTTCAGAACACCAAAAGCCTTCTCACAGTCATCAGACCAAACAAAAGATACATCCTTCCGTGTCAGTCTGGTCATCGGCTCAGCAATACAAGAGAAGTCCTTAATGAACCGCCGGTAATAACCAGCCAATCCAAGGAAACTCCGGATCTCAGACGCTGACCGCGGAACATGCCACTCGCTGATAGCCTTAATTTTCTCGGGGTCCACCGAAATACCATCTCCAGTCACCACATGCCCGAGAAAAGCAATTCTGTCCAGCCAAAACTCGCACTTGGAATACTTAGCATACAACCGATGCTTCCTCAAGATCTCCAATACTGTGCTCAAGTGCGACGCATGCTCCTCCTCCGACTTCGAGTAGATCAGAATGTCGTCAATGAAGATAACGACGAACTTATCTAAAAAGTCATAGAAGATCAAATTCATCAGATTCATAAAAACTGCGGGCGCATTGGTCACACCAAAAGGCATAACCACGAACTCGTAGTGTCCATATTTCGTCCTGAACGCTGTCTTCGGAACATTTTCCTTCCTCACCTTCAGCTGGTGATAACCACTCCTCAGATCCAGCTTAGAGAACACCCTCGATCCTCCAAGCTAATCAAAAATTTCATCGATGCGAGGCAATGGATATTTATTCTTCATGGTCACAGCATTCAGCTCCCTGTAGTCCACGCACATGCGTCGTGAACCATCCTTCTTCTTCACCAGCAGTACCGGTGATCCCCATGGAGACACACTCGGATTGATATAACCCTCCTGTAAAAGCTCATCCAGCTGCCTACGCAACTCTTCCAACTCTGCTGGAGCCATACGATATGGTGCCTTCGAAATGGGCTGCGCTTCCGGAATAAGATCAATAGAAAACTCAAGAGTTTGGTCGGGCGGCAGTCCATACGTCTCCTCGGGGAAAACGTCATCGAATTCTTGCACCACAGCTGGTCTATCCTGCTCCATCTGCATAGCCACAATCTCCACCGGTCTGGCCCGAAATCTGACAGGGCCAAGCAAACTGCTACCTCGGCTGAACTTAAATACTGGATGTCCGGGGATCTCGAACACCACCTTCTTCCTCCGGCAGTCGATCGTAGCATAGAAGCTCGCAAGCCAATCCATTCCTAGTACTGCATCGTAGTTGATGATGTCATGGACAATGAAATCAACGTAAAGCTCATGTCCACAGACCACCAAAGGGCAAGAGTTGCAACCAAGATGCACCGTGACCACGCCATTCCCTGTAAAGATGTTCCAACTCTTGGGAAGAGGGGATGTCGTCAAGGAATGCTTCTACACGAAGCTCTGGGATAGGATGCACATCGATGCACCAGAGTCAAAGAGGACTCGTGCAGGAAATATGCAAACCAGAATCACACCTAACAGACAGTCTAACAATCAAACCCTATTCTAGCAAACAAACATATGCAAGCAACCAAACATAATCTAATAGTTAAACTAACTAAGGAAAGAAACAGCTAGATTGAGGGTTACCTGCGATAACCTCATCCACCGCCTCAGTCTCAACTGCAGTCATCAGAAAAGCCTGTCTCCTTGGCTGAACAGCCTGCTGAAAAGCCTGCCTCTATGGAACGAGAGGCGCTCCACGTCCAGTAGGTACATGTGTCCTCTGCTGCAACGGCTGAGCTGCAACAGGTGCCTTCCAAGGATGCTTGATGCTCGGGTAATCCTTTAGAGTGTGCAAAGCATCGTCGCAGCCCAAGCATTGACCCAAAAGCCTCCTGCACTGGTCCTTCACATGACCCGGCTTGCCGCAATGATTGCACGTCTTCAGAATAGGCCCACCTGGCCTCTTGAACTAAGCTGGCTGGTTGGGCTTGAACCCTGGTCTCATCACTGCCCTGGCCTGTTCCATAGGCCTCTTCCCAGCCCCAAAAGTAAGTCCTCTCCTCTGGTTCACGATCAGCTCCTGCCTCCTCGCTGCTATCAGAACCTTCTGATAAGACTCCAGATCAGAAGAAGTCACAAAACTCTGAAGATCTAAAGCGAGTCCCTGCAGGAACCTCTGAGCCTTCTCATCAGCATCCTGCACCATCTTCGGTGTGAACCGGCTCAGTTTGGTAAACTCCTGGTGGTATTGGTCCACCGTCTTGCTCCCCTGCTTCAGATCAATGAAGCGCTGCAACATCTCTCTCCTGGCAGCCTTCGGAAAGTACTCCTCATCGAACCTGGACTTGAAAGTAGCCCAAGATATCGGCTCCTCCAATAGCTCCTCCTCTGTGTCCCACCAGTTCCGGGCATTGCCCTTAAGCTGCCTCTTCGCCAAGTCAACCCATCCAGCCAGGTCGACCTTCGACATCTTCAAGTTGTCCTCCATGTTCCTGGTCCATTCGTCCACAGCTAAAGGTCCTTCGGTCCCATCGAAGTAGGCGGGGCCCAGCTCCCGAAACTGCTTCGCTCCAGGCTCGAAGCGAGGGACATTCTGAACAGGCAGCGCTGCTCGAGCAGGCGGAATATTCTGGGCATTCTGCAGCATCCCCTGCTGCACCTGCATCATCTGATGCATCATCCGCATAATCTCCCCGTTGGTGGGCTCCCGATCTGGCTCCTCGTCGCGAGGGGGCACACCACCACCAGCACGGGTATTCTGTCTTCCTGCCATCTAATGACACAGAAAACGAAATAAATTAGAATCATAGCTTATGACTCGGATGTCGAACTTTATTTATTGGACATTCTAATATTATTATCGTTGTTCCGATAATTCGCAGTTACAGAAGTGGACCTGCATGGGTCACCAACAAAACATGTCACGCCCCGCTTCCCTAAAATGGAGGCGAGACGTGAGAAGGTCCGCTCAGACGTGGAGCTGTGAAGCTGCCGTCTGATAAGCGTCAATAAATCATATGCAGGTCCCTGTAATCGTGAACGGAACAAAAATAATAATAAAGGAAGAGACAGAAATATAATTCTCAAATCTCAGAATTGTCCACAATAATAAGTTTCAACATCCAGAAAAGCCACCAGGCTAAAAGAAAGAGTCTAAGGCCCAAACACGGCCAACAAACAAGAGTACAAAGGTAAAAACAATGGTGCTACGCACCGACAACTAACAGCAAACTAACAAGCGACTCTGAACAGCCTCTAAGACTGGTCACCAGTGTCCACGAAGTCCTCGTCAAATGCAGGCTCAGGCTCGGCGTCCGCAAACACCTCGTCCTCAGCAACAAACTCTGGCTCAGGGTCTAACATGTGACACCCAAAAGAGAGATGGGCAAATGTCAGCAAGTCTAAAAATAGACTTGTGCAAGGAGACTGAAATTAAGGTAATAACCTAGCAGTTCTAATAATGTGCAATGACATGACATTTTAGTATGAATGCGACAGTTATGAAGAAACAAACACGCACGTTGTAGCAAAGGCTATGAAAACACTAATTCATGTATCACTTATCACTAGTTATCACTTGTGCTCAGAGTTTCCGTCTTTTGGCTGAAGTGGCTGTACGGGCTCACTTCTACGCTCAAGCGACCGTTTAACCCTACCCCTCCACGTGTATCAAGCGTTGGTATCACCAACACACTAGCTCGCTTCTGGATCATGAGCCAGGAAGTGTTTTGGCATAGGGGTGCACCTAGCCTCAATAGTTAACAATATGTTGTAGCGTGTGCTACGCAATCACAATAGACAAATAATGCACGAAATGACATGGCAGTGAACATATAAATTTGCGTACCGTTAATTGAATTTAAACATGGCATGGTAGTATGAATGCAAGCATGATAAAGATGTCGGATCTAGCTTCGTTGTCAAGCTAGATCAAGTGGGCGTCTAGGCAGCTATCATTTCACTGCCTAGTCTCTTTTACGCTACGGTACAAAAAGCGGCCTAGGACATGGCCTAAACAAAAGATGGCAAGTTTCACTTTCCTGGTACCGAAGTTGTTGTTCGACGAGAGTCTCAAGATCAGTATCCTACGAAAATTGGGTTCGCTGTTATGGCAAAATAGAAAATTAGATTTGAGAGTTCTAATCCGATTTGTATTGGAATCCTATAACGTCTAGTAATCCGTTTTTATTAGGGTTTTCTAATTTACAGTGTGGGTTACGGGAAATTAAAGGTAGATCACTAACCGTTTACGAAGCGAAAATCGAGACGCCTACGGATCTGCGATAGGAGAAAATCTCACCGGATTCCGGATTGCCGTCGCCAAATCGGATCTAGCACGGCAACGGAAGAAGCGATCCGGAAGAACTATGGTTGAAAAGAATTCCTCGCGGCCGAAATGCTACAGATTTGAAGAATGGAGTTCGTCGGAAAAATCTGGAGCAAAAGGAGATTTTAGGGTTTTTGGGGTCGGTCGGCGGCCTGCGGGTGGTGCCGGCGCAATGGAAAGTGAGAGAGAGAGCTCGGGAGGAAGAGGAATGGCAAGAGGAAGGTTGGGGATAATTTGGGGAAGAAGGTTGGCTCAGAAAAGTGAAGAAAGACTAGAAATGGTCGAGGGTTTAAATAGAACGAATTAGCAGCGGCTACGACTTAACCTAGGTTTACTGGGCAACTTAGTCGGTCAGTGAAGAGTAGTCAACCGACTAGTTTGGGAACTAGTCGGTCGGTCGTCCAACTGAGACCGACTAAAAGCAAACAGAGAACAGTGTCGGTACAGGGTTGACAGATTTAGTCGGTCTGCGAAGGCCCGTCAACTGACTAGTCTGGAAACTAGTCGGTCAGTGATTGTTCATAGACCGACTAAGGGTAAAATTAGTTGGATATTTAGCACTGAGAGTTAGTCGGTCAGAGAAGGAATTCTAACCGACTAGTTTGGAAACTAGTCGGTCGGTAGATGTTCTTTGACCGACTAACCATAAACAGTAACTCGACTGTACAGAAGATCTCAGAATTAGTCGGTCTGAGTACAACTTCTAACCAACTAGTTTGCAAACTAGTCGGTCGAAGGATGTGCTTAAACCGATTAAACGTAAACAGTAACTTAGCTGAAGTTATTTCGTTGAACTAGTCGATTCCTGAAGGATGGACGACCGACTAGATTGCAATCTAGTTGGTTGGTTCTCCTTCATTAACCAAGTAAGATGCACCAAAAGTGTCGAATCAAAGCGCGAAGCTTCGGGAAGATTCCTATGGCCTCTAGGATCACTCTAGCTCTAAAATTAAGACGCTATGAAGCTAATCGTAAGAACTTCTAACGGGAAAAAGCACACAAAGAGGGGAAACATCCAATATTATTCATATAATCATCATTACAAAAACGGTCGTTACAACGATCGAACCGACCTTTCGTCCACATAGTTCGACGCAGCACGTCATCTGACCACAGCCACTCGATCGACCTCATACCCTTAGCTAGGCTCTTCAGAGTGTCGGTGGCTTTCTTCTCCTCGACAGTCAGCAGCTTATCCTCGGCAGGCCCCAAGTCAAGGGTGCCCCAATCGGTGCAGAAGCTTGCCTCCCATGGAAGACCACAAACACAAACTCGTCCTTCCACTTGTGGTTAGAGGTGGAAAGATCTTCCAGCAGCTTCCTCCCTCGACGGGCCATTATCATATACCACCCCGGAGTCTTAAGGAGAGGGATCGAGAAGAAGTGGTTGAACCTACGCAGGGATGGCTCGATTCCCTTCGTCATGCATAGAACTATGAAGCCCATCAACATGCCAATAGCATTTGGCAACAGCTGGCAGAGGGACATGTTCAAGGTACACAGGAAGTACTGCATGAAGGGATGCATGGGAAATCGAAGGCCCCATTCGAAGGCTTTTACATAGACCCCCGCTTCCCAATCGCCAGGACGATGAGCCCTCTTGTCCCTCCCAGGCAGTTTGATTTAATAATCGAGGCGAACAAAATTCCTCTGAAGTGGATGGTGGTTACTTTGGACCTCACATTTGCCAGCAAGCCCGGCTCCATGACCCCCTCCTGATTCTTCTGGATGGCGGTGACCACATTTCTTCTGGAGGCAGAGGACGAAGCCATTACTTTTGAGAGAAGGCAAAACTGAATCGAGCGAATGAAGACGGTACTCCTGAACTCCTTCGCTGGAACCGTCATATATGGGCAAGGTGGCAACCGCATGATGGAACATGCGTCAAGAATCCAAGGACCCAAAATGTCTAGGATTTTGAACCGACAAATCATCTGAATCGACGAAGCGGGCGTTTTAGCGCCTAGAACTCGAGTGCTATTTTCTCGACTGTCGTGCCCCATTAAATACAATGTAACGTCGCTTGACCTCAGTGGATGGACCCTTGAAGATCATGCAATGGGGCCATTATTGAGTCATTGGGTCGGAGTTCGAGGCAAATCGGTCGACAGATGATAAAGGCCCACCGGGCCTGCCAAAGAAGCCCGATGTTGACTCAGTCAAAGCCAGAATGGCCAGTCGGCCATTGGGTCTCTCTCGCTCGAACGTGGGATTAAAGGCAGACTCAAAAATCTCGGAAACGTGAGCAACATTTACTCCTATTAATGGGGAAAGATCGTGACCCCATTATGGGTGGCTGTTATCTCCCCAACGTCTCCAAAGGGACCCTGAACGTCTATAAATAGGGGAAAGGGTCACATCTTCAAGGTACGAGGTCTAAGACATAGAACAATATCTTCTCACTTTTTCCATTCTTATATTCGAGCTTGCGTTGTCAGCCTAGATACGAATCTCCATGGGTTGATCTCAACAACACCAAGCTCCATCTCTTCCTTAAGTTCCATACTAACTTAAGCATCGGAAGGGATTTGAGTTGGAACCTAGATCCGACCCCCAACAAGTCCTTGTGGTGTATATTGACGATCGTAGTCCAACATCGAAGGTCAACGTCGAGCTCTCCAACCTCGAACGATCGACGCAACTGTAGCCTGAAGGTCGGTCGAAGGTTGCAATGCTTCCAACTATCATCATTCGGCCCTGGTTCCTCCAACCGAGGGACACACTCCAGCTGCAATGAGGCTCCAACTCAGTGCTTTGAGTCTACGTCAGCATGACAACTGTATCACTCAATTTTGGCCTTAACACCAGCATATATAACATGATAAGAAGCATAAAATTCAACCATGGGTTCATATGGTTCATATCACAGCTAGACTCAAAATTACAGGCTGTAAAGTAATCCACACGGTCATTTGGGACATCCACAAGACCGAGTGGATCATATCAATGTTAATTTAGAAAAACAACAGAACCACACGATCGTGTGAGATTTCCACACGGCCGTGTGGGGGCAGGCTCAACCAAATTGGCCACACGGTTTTGTGGGATTTCCACACAGTCGTATGAAGGATCAGGGCTCAACAACTTGGTCACATGGTCGTGTGGGATTTCCACACGGCCGTGTGGGGCATCATATAAGAGGGCTCAAATAATAACCACACAGTCATGTGCCTATTCACACGACCGTGTGGGGAAAGCTGCAATTGAGTCAAACGACGCTTGACATGGTCGTTTCCTATGAACAACATGGTCGTGTGGGTTCGAAAGGTCAATCGTGTCTTTGTTGACACTACCACGAAACACTAAGGTGTGACATGGTCGAGTCTAAGTTGACACGGTCGTATGGGACCAAGTTCCTATGCCGATGATGACACGATCGAAGAACGACCATGTGCCATTATTATGGGTCGAACGACCACCACACGGTCGAGACACGACCATGTGGTCCATGACATGACTAAAACAAAGACGTGTAGTTCCATTAACTGACGATTTCTACTACGACTAAAATTATTTCCTACGCAATTCTAAACTAGATCCTAACTATATTAGTTAGATTCCTACCTTTGAATGTCCATCTACGTTCTTTGGCCATTCTTCTCCTTGAATACCACATCAATTTCTCTAAGCCCTCTTCCATTCTTTAAGCTTTAACCGTGGATGTCGATTTAGGGAAATTGGTTAAGGAAATGGAGGTAGAGATGGTGGAGATGGGCTCGGTCTGGTGGCGGAATTGGTAGTGTAAGAGATTCGGTCAGGGAAAAGAAGGAGAAGGGTGAGTCATGTGGTGGTTGCATGAGAGAGGGGGAAAAGGAAGAGCGAGATACCGAGGTTTCACTTTGGGTTGTTGTGTTCTTGCGTGAGGAAGAGGGGTTGTGGGTGTTGGTTTTTCTCTTCTCTTTCTATGTTTCTTTTTTTTCTATTTTCTTTTCAAATTATCCTCATCAAATCTTCCCCTCTCCCTTAACATGACATGTGGACCCCATGTGTCAAAGCTTGGTGAGTGGTTAAAAGGATAATGACACATTAGGCACACATGTGTCACCAAGAAGATTTTTATAGAAACAATTATAGAAAAGTAGGAATACTTAAATTAATACCATATACTTTTAACATACTATGTATTTTCATCCATATACTTCACCCCATTACATTCAAATGATGTCTTTAAAAAATAATTTTACCAATTTAAAAATTAAAGAAAATTCTTGAAAATATGTTACAATATCACTCATACAAAATACGATCAGTAATACGTATATAATACCCGTATGCGTGAATACAGCGTATTACACACTGCTTAATGATCGATTTCATATATGAAAATCCCTTCCAGAATGAGCAAGTGCATATCCATTTACCTTTGTTCTATTTTTCATTTTTTGATTTCATGTTTATCAGGAAACATAAGACATCATATTCTCTTTTTATTCCACATTCCAACCAGGCCTCAGTTGATAATATACACAAAAGGTAGTATTGCTTAAAGAGATTTTCAACCGTACATAAAGAAAGCAAGAAAACAGGGAGTGTTGATTTGCTTGTTGTACATATCCCTAGTATCGAAGCAGCAAAACTAGGGTGTAACGATAACTAGTGGTGTACGTACACAAGTTTCATATATTGGCTTGGCCATAAAATATAATACCAACAAAACTAATGTAGTATTGATAACTATATTTTTATAGCTTTCAGTGGATGTCGCGGCCCTTGAGCAGCCGAGCTTGATAATTGAATGTAATTCCCCGTAGTTGGAATACCCCCTTTGTGGGTATCTCTACGTGTGTATGACCATTTGTATGGTTGTCTCTGTTGGATACAACGTGTTGTTGGATACAATGATCGATGACTTCGTGTTTGATGATAACAAACATGTGTGAACGATTTAATATGTGGGCTAAGTGTTTTCAGGAATGGCACTCTCACTAATACTCAAAGAGAAACTAGCCAAAATGATGGAGGAATTGCTATACACACTTCAAGTGGACTAGGTCAAAGATGGAGAATATGGATACAACAATTGGACTAAGTCAAAGATGAGAAGATAAGGAGCAAATCAATTCAAATCCATATTTAAATTGATTCAGATCAATTGGTGCAATATTCAAATCCTAATGCCATGCAAATTGGAGACTTGGTCAAACATGAAGAGATATGGAGAATCTCATGCAAATAAAAGGTGATTAAATGAGATCTAATTCAAATCCTATAGCTACACAAATTGAATTCCATAGCCATTCATATTCAAACTCCATCCCCTAATATCATTGCCATCTTCATTGCAACATATCCAAGGCCGCAATATCCTTGCCACATTACTCATGGCTGCAAGTTAATAGGAGGGCTTCCCATCTACTTCATTGAGCAACATCAAGGGGAGAAGCTTCAACAACTTGCCCAATATCTACAAGGAGGAGCTTCATCACATTGCGTAAGTATTCAAGGGGCATCCACACCTAAGCTGCATCTTTTGAGGAGCCCAAGTCACCTAGGCCACAAGTTTCAGAGGCGATGACGTGACATTGGCGACGACATCTAGTCAGATACGATCTGACCTGAGCTGATTGACAAAGACGACTGCCGCTACACAAACTGAGAATCTCTAAAGTCTTTACTATTATTTTGTATAGTTGTATATATCTCTGTAAGGAAAATTTTACCATTGTGACGTTTTGGGGTCTTGTTTAGTTGGTCTAGACAAGAGGGGCTTGGCTAGTTGGGACTAGCCAATAGAAAGCTTTTACTAGGATTAATCCTGTTGAACACATGTGTTATGGGGTACTGAAGAGACTGTCGAGTGTAGAGACGTAGAGAGGTGCTCTAGTTGTGCCCTAGCTTGTGGTTGTACTTGGTACAATATTAATACTAGTATCTGCTTTGGGGGCTGGACGTAGGTCGTTGGGACGACTGAACCAGGGTAAATCTGTTGTGCATCTGTGTTTGCTCGTTATTTACTCTGCTTGTGCTTATAACTGCGTGTGATTGTTTGTGGGTTGTAAGAATATTTTTATTTGAGTATTCACCACCCCCCCTCTAGGCTACGATCCAGATCCAACAAGTGGTATCAGAGTAGGTTAAAGCATCAAGTCTAGAATTATCATGAAAACCCCAAAATTTATTTTTGCTCATAGCATGCCTATTGATCGTCCCCCTCTATTTAGTGGCCATGATTAAATATATTGGAAGGCTAGGATGAAAACTTATTTGCTATCCGTTGATGTTGATACTTGGTACATGTAAAGGCCAAAATTGACCGAGACAGTTGTCAATCTGACGTAGACCCGAAATACTGAGTCAGAGCCTCGTCAGCAGTTGGAGTGGGTCCGTTGATTGGAAGAACCAGGGTCGAGTAATGGTAGTTGATGATGGTGCGAAGTTCAATCGACCTTCGAGTGGTAGTTGCGTCGATCGTTCGAGGCTAGGAAACTCAACGACGACCTTCGACGCAGGATGATGACCGTCGATTGGGCCGACGAGAGTGCTCTCGTTGGATCGACGCTTTGTCGGCTGAGAGGTGGGACTCGCGAGAGTAGAACTCCGAGTCAAAGTGAGCTAGGATCGGACTCCATGGATGGATGTTCCCTAGATTCACGATATCTATATAATTCTGCAGCATTAGAAGATCGTTAGGGGATCGGGGTTAGGGCCCGACCGATCTCCCTCCGATGCTCGAGTTAGTCACCATTAGATGAAAACATAAAGCGCTAGATTAAGAGGATGATGATGGAGAAGAGAGATGAGATCGTATAGTCTTTGTGGTACTTAGCCATTTTTAGTAGATCTCATGTAGTAAGATCTGGCCTCCACTTCCTCATCCTCTCTGGAGATATTTATTCTCTCTCTCTCTCCTTGACTTGTAACTTCCCTCCACATTAAGTGACAACTAATTGCCCCATTAGTGGGCTTTGAATTAGTCATTAAAGGGAGTAACCCCCCTCATTACTCTGGCTATTAACTCCTCCAATTAAGGCTATGGGAGTGGGCCATCAAGAGGATATTTGACTTATTACACCCAAGTGTAGTGGGTTGGGTTGACTCATTCAACCCAAACGCTATGGGCCATGGGCCGTATTCGCCTAGCCGGTAGAATGGATTTACTTGTTTAATGGGCTGGACCCATGTATTCAACATAGCCCCCATCACCAGAGTACTACCGATTGTGCATGTTGAGGTCGGGTGATGTCTTCAGTCGAAGGAAAGAATGAACTTTGGTCGATCAGTCAGGTACATAAATGGCGTTTGGTAGTGAAGGGTATGGCCCCTTCGACTTACTGCCGTCGACGAATGTCGTTCAATGGTAGGGGTTGGCCCCTCGGCTTATGGCTGACGACGGATGTCGTTCATTATCGAGGGTGCGGCCCCTCGGCTTATAACTGACGAAAAATGTTGAGTCGCTCAGTGGCGAGGGGTTGGTCCCTCGACTTACGGCTGACGATGAAGTAGAGTTGTTCGATTGTGAGGGGTACAGCCCCTTCGTCCTACGGCTGAAGATTAAGTAGAGTCGTTCAGTAGCGAGGGATTGGCCCCTCGTCTTACGGCTAACGACAAAGTAGATTCATTCAGTATCTAGGGATTGCCCCCTCGGCTTACGACTGACGACGAAGTCGTTCGGTTGTGAGGGACATGGTCCCTTTGGCTTACGACTAACAACGGATGTTGCGTCGTTTAGTGGCGAAGGATTGGTCCCTTGGCTTACGGCTGATGACAAATGCCGTTCGGTTGCGAGGGGTATGGTCCCTTCAGCTTACGGCCGACGATTAAGCTGCGTCGTTCAGTGGCGAGGGGTTGGCCCCTCAGCTTACGACTGACGACGAATGTCATTTGGTTACGAGGGACATGGTCCCTTCGGCTTACGGCTGACGACTAAGTTGCGTCATTCAGTGGCAAAGGGTTGGCCCCTCGGCTTACGGCTGACGACGAAGAGAGTCGTTTGTTTACGAGGGACATGGTCCCTTCAGCTTACGGCTGATGACTCAGTTGCGTCATTCAGTGGCGAGGGGTTGGCCCCTAGCTTACAACTGACGAGAGGGTCGTTCGGTTGTGTGGGACATGGTCCCTTCGGCTTACGGCCGACGACTAAGTTTCTTCATTCAGTGGCGAGGGGATGGCCCCTCAGCTTACGGCTGACGACGAGGGTCGTTCGGTTGCGAGGGACATGGTCCATTCGGCTTACAACTGACGACTAAGTTGAGACGTTCAGTGGCGAGGGGTTGGCCCCTTGACTTACGGCTGAAGATAAATGTCGTTCGGTTGCGAGGGACATGGGCCCTTCGGCTTAAGGCCGACGACTAAGTTGCATCGTTCAAAAGTGAGGGGTTGGCCCCTCAGCTTACGGCTGACGACGAAGGGAGTCGTTCGGTTGCCAGTGGTATATGATGTGTACATATTTTACATGTTTTTACCGCATCATTTCATGTCATTTCTGCCTCCAAACTCCGTATTTTCAAACATTATCGCGTTTCTAACGCTATATTCGAGTTTTGTATAGCTTTTTAGATTTTCAGGAGTTTTGGAGCGAGTTGGAGCTATTTTGGGACAAGGACACATCCGACATGTCAGAAACTCATTAGCAAGGCTCCATGAGAGTTCGTCGAAGAATGGAAGAAAATTGGAGGAGAGGAGGAGGAGAGAACGAGAAATGGCAAGCAGTTTTCTAGGTGACTCGACCGAGTAGCATCAGCTACTCGGCCGAGCTGACACGCTGAAATTGCACATGAAACAGCTCTGACCTTAGGGATGGCAGTAATGGCCTGACCCGACTGGCTCGACCAAGCCCGACCTGGTTTTGACCCGTCCCGCCCCGGCCCGCAGACGGGTCAGGGCAAACTTGGGCTTCGTATGTGGCCCGCCCTGCCCTGGCCCACCCCGGTAAACTATAGAAGTTCTAAAAACCCCTTACTATTTTGATGCGGAGCATGCGGCCAGGCCATAACCCATAACTCATATTCTGTTCCACTGTTCTCCCATTTAAGCCAATTCCCAATTCCAAATTACCAACTATATCACAATTCTCCCAATTTTGAAATAAAAATTTTGTTTTGGATTCATAGGGATGGTAGTAATGACCTGACCTGACCCAACCGACCCGACCCGGCTTTGGTAAGAAGTTATCCGCCCCGCCACGGCCTGAGACCCGCCCTGCCCGGACCCGTAGACGGGACGGGGCAAGCTTGGGTAGTTAAATACCCGCCCCGCCCCGTAATATTGCCATTCTTATCTGACATACTTGACCGAGCAGATAGCCGACTCGACCCAAGTCGATCCAAACAGATGAAGATTTCGAGCTTCTCTCCCAGGCATCCCAGCTCGACCGAGCAGCAAAGCAACTCGACTGAACAGCTCACCTGCTCGGACCGAGTCGAAAAAAACAGAGCGACATTTTGGAGGAATTTCGGATTTACTATAGCTCGACTGAGTAAGGGGGGCTACTCGACCAAGTAGCCCGTATCCGCCAGATGCAGAAGCAGCAGCAAGGGGAGCCTGTAGCTGACTCGACTGAGCAGGCTCCTCTACTCGGTCGAGTAGCCGACGTGACCAGCCTAGTTTGTGGGCCCAAGTGTCCAGATTTTCTGAGATTTTTTGGGATCTTCCCCCATGTATTTAAGGATGTTTTTAGCTTTATTTTCGAGAGGAACTTTAGAGAAACTCTTAGTTTAGTTTTAATTAGTTTTTTAAGAACTTGTGTCGTCACTATTTTGTTTGAAGCAAAGCTTGGATTTTTACTATTGTATTGCGCAAGGAATCTTGTCTTCTTAATTCTCTTTGGATTGCTATTGCTTCTCGACGCGTTGGTAACGATTCTTTACACTTTCTATTGCTTTTTGATGTTTTCAATTACCGTGATGAATTCTATTGCATCTATTGAATATTTTGTTGTTATTTCTATGATGCGTGAGTAGTTCTATCTAGGGCTAATGGATTAGCCCCTGGATTTTAGGATTGATATGCAAAGTTAGGATTTTTAGGTTGTGTTGGAATAAAAGGGAAGTATTTTGGTTGATCTTGCAAAGTTTGTAGAAGAACTCGTACTGAGATCATGCCCACGGTCGGTGGAATCGATTGGCTTAAGGAGTATCCTATAGGCTTAATTAGGGAGTCAATGGATTTAATTAGGACTCGTGACCATGCCCGGCTCGTGTATTGATGGGATCTACCGACGAACTATATTACTAATTGACGGCTACCACCATTGCATCAATGAGAGCCACCAAAATACATCGAAGCTCTAACCCACGAGAGTGGCGTGAGATGAGATCATTCTGTCCACGTGAGTGGCAAGAATATTGTCGATTCTTATTGCACGTGTCGTGGGCACCTACGAGTTAATGTGATACGTTAGATTCATGGTGCTTAGAACCATGAATTCCACATCTTGGATGCGACATTTCCTATAAATCCAATGCAACGTAAGTGTCCTAACCAAGCATCGACGTCCGACGATCTTAGTAGTGAGTCCTAAAGCCCTAGTCTTTATTAATTGTTCACAATCCAAACAAACAACCTTTCGAAACCGACTGCTACCTATATTCTGAGATTAAAAAACCCCAAGACAACAACATTCATACCTTTCCTGTGGGATCGATATCTTTTATACTATTACTTGATACCATACGCTTGTGTAGAGTGCCATGGATTCGCATTTGGGATACATTTAGCACTTGGTGTTTGTGCCATTGCTAGGTGAGTTCTAGGTGCTAATTCCGGGTCGATCAGTATGGCCCCTTCGTCTTACGACCGACAACTAGGTAGCATCGTCGCTCGGCTTAAGGATGACGAGGAAGAGAGTCGTTCATATGCAAGGGACATGGTCCCTTCGGCTTACGGACGACAGCTCAGTTGCGTCGTTCAGTGGCGAGGGGTTGGCCCTTCAGCTTACGGCTGATGACGAGGGTCGTTCGGTTGCGAGGGACATGGTCCCTTTGGCTTACAGTCGACGACTAAGTTGCTTCGTTCAGTGGCGATGGGGTGATCTCTCGTCTTACAGCTGACGATGAGGGTCGTTCGATTACGAGAGACAGGTCCCTTCAACTTACAGTCGACGACTAAGTTGCATCGTTCAGTGGCAAGGGGTTGGCCCCTCGGCTTACGGATGCCGACGAGGGTGTTGCCAAATTACCTGAGGGGGTAGTATGAATTATCCTTAATCGCGTAGCAAGGTCGGCTCGTTATCCGATCATATAGCCATATGGCTCGTTGCGCATCTGAGTTGACTTGTGAGTTTGCACACAGAATGTACGTCATCTCAGCTACTAGATGAGGTGGGACCGCTTTTAAGGAGTTGCATTTCTGGAGCTTCGTTTGTCCTGTAAAGCTTCCTCCATGACTACCTTGACTCAAGAAATTTCCTACTTGGAGAGGAAATAAAAATGCAATTTGTTAAAAAATTGCATACAACAATTACGAGAAAAGGTTTCCCGATTGTTTTTAAGCTGTAATAAGAGTATGGGTGGAAAGAAATGACATGTGGTGTTTTCCCATCTTCCATGGTTGAAGATGATTAGCGTTCCCATTTTTGAAAGGAACTCAGCAAGCTGGTTCGGAGCTCGAAGATATGATAAGTTTCGGACATATTTTTTATGCATGGAACAATTTTCTGATGTTTGGACGGATGTTGGCCCCCGGAGCTTTGAGCTCGAAAAAAGGCTCAGCGTGGTGGTGCCTCATAGGAGAATCCAATCTTGGCAATGGTGAGGGTTGTCGGGTTGGGGCTTCTCGTTTTGCGTCAAATCGTGAAGTGGATAGCTCGAGGATGCTGAGATTTTCAATACGACATTTCCTTGAACATACTTTGGGCACGCAGGATAAGGTTATCAAAAGATTAACTTATCTTTGAGACTGTTATCCCCAACCGCAAGTCGAGTCGAATGGGATATGCGATGTTATCATGGACCACGCCTACCCATCGAGGCCGGATGTCCTTGCATTTTGTCACTTCTCGCTCTTCAGTTAGAAGATGACTCTTCCCCATCTCACTCTGCTTGTAGGTCAGATGAAAGAAATTTCTTCCCAAGCGTGGACGCGAGGCAAATAGAGATAAACTTGGAATTAGAGATCATATATCTCAGACCTGAACTCCAGAGCCCGGGTATCGAGACTCAGCTTGGTCACATGCACCATGCGAGCTGGGGAGAATTTGAACACCGTACCTTTGTATCGAGTGATGGTAGCTCTGATCGGATGTCAATGCAGTAGGGCAAGGATGATCCGAATCTGAGTTTTGAAAGCTCGTTCACGAGCTCAGAAGCTCGAAGTGGGCCAGGGAGAAGCACAGGTGAAGTTTGGATCTCATAGCTCGTGGGTCAATTTCGAGGAGTCTGAGTTTGAAAATTCGGATGTTGCCCAGAGTGTCGGGTTGAGCCCAAGAAGTGAACCTTTGATCGTCCATCTTCGTTATGCAACTATCTTTGATCTATTTTGAGGAGGGACGGAGACTCTGATCGAGACGTCCCATGGTCTTCTCGCTCGACCGGAAAAGATTTAACTCCCCCTCTAGTGATTGAACATTCAATGTTGGTCGCATCAAAAGATGCAACTCGCGGTTCAGTCATTGCAAATCCAGACCGAATTTTCTCGAATCGAGGTTTGATGGAGCTTGGATGAGGCTTGGTGAAACTCAAAACTTAGAGTTGTACTGATCAAACTCAGATGGAGCTCGAAGCTGTGTCCCAGGTGATTCGGAGCGAAAAGTGTATATTTATACCCCTAACTATCCCCATTTTGTGCTAAGAATTATACTTAATCTTGCTCTTTTTGGGTATATTTTCGCTTCATGCCTTTTTAGAGCTTATCCTCATTCTTTGCACAAAATACGATTTTTATCGTCTTTATTGGCTTCGTGATATTTTTCATATGCTCTTTGTATTATTGTGATCATATTGTCAATTTTTGAGAATTATTTGAGCAATGGATTATTTTATATGAATTTTAGGAGGTCAGTATTAATTTATAATAGTCCGTATATTCATTTCATAATCAAATGGACTAATTTCTCCTTCTCATATTTTTCAGGTACTCTTGGGAGTCTTAGAGATTTTCTAGAATTTTTTTAGGAATTTTCTGTGCATCCTAGGTATTTTCTACAATTTCTGGAAGGAGAAACGGGGTTTAAAACCCATAAAAAGGAGATTAAAAGGGGTGCCACGTGGCGCAACCAAATGGCGCCACGTGGCACTAGATGCGGGCTCAGCGCCCGCTCCTTTGGAGCGGGCCGACGCTTGTGTTTTTAAAAAAACCTAAAAGCCAGCGGGCCGCAACATTTAAAAAAACATAAATAAAAACAGAAGGCCTGCTCGAATTCAAACAGCGGGCTTCGCCCCGCTCTTGATGCGGGAGCAGGCGGGTCGATTGCCCATGCGCCGACCCGGCCCTGTTTCACCCCAAAGCGCAGGCACGCGCGGATCTACATACGGGCACGGTTTTGGGCAGGTCGGGGAGCTCAAAACCCGACCAGCAGACCCATTTTCTGGTTTATTTGTGGCCTGTGCGCAAAATGGAAGGCAACTTCGTTTTCTTTTTTTTTGAGTTTCTAGGGTTTGGGGGAGCCCCTTCGTCTTCCCCAAAGCTTTGGACTATGGCTTGGAGGCATTGGAGCTTGGAAAGCTTGGTGGAGGAGCAAATTGGAGGAGGGAATAGCTCATTTGGAGACATCTTGGTGAAATCTTCCCTCTTCCCCTTGTATTTTGATATCTCTTTATTGTAATGAATTTGGGTTAATTGTGAATGAAAATTCCATCTTTTGTTTCATGATGATTGAGTAGTGTGATTGGTGTGGGTTGTGATTCATGAATGTTGGTTGTTAATCTTTGCTCTAATTTCCTCTTGCTCATTTTGAATGTAGATGTTGGATGTATTATTAGGGCACATTTTAATTGGCTAAGACCCAAGTGGGCACCCTTTGAGAAGAGACAATGATCTTAATTTGATTAGTGCTACGATGATACGTCCATCCCTATTGCAAATTATCGTGTTCATGAAAGCTAAACTTTCCGATTAAGCTTGCCATAGCCGGAGGCCTAATTGAGTTATATGCGGGTAATTTAAGCTTGATTAACACCAACATTAGTGAACCCACAACCCATTCTCCTCGCCTAGCTATCCTAACCTCCCATTTGGCTCTCTAACCCTACCAATTTAGGTTAAGATTGTAGGTTCATCTCACATTTCACACACTTTTCCACCGTTAGCGAGGTGGTTGTAACACGCTTTATTTTTCTTTATCCATCAATTTTGTGAATATAAAACTACTTGTCCATGTGATCCGACCCGGTACTCACCGATTATAAATTTATATTGCATTGACGCTCCTACGCTTGGGAGTGGAAGGCGTGCCTTTACGCGTCCTCCAGTTCAATCAATTGGCGCCGTTGCCGGGGACAACGGTTTCTATTATTAGTATTTTTTGATTGATTTCGAAAGTTTTAGTGTGATACTACTATCTCTTAGTGTGAGTCTTTTCAATTCTTCATCTTTCACTTATTGTTCCTCCTTATTTATTTTGCGCTTTTTGAGTCTTTTTATTGTTGTTTTTGTTTTGTTTTTGTAAACATGGCAAGTACTTCAAACTCTCTTGGGTTTGACATGTGGGTGACCAAGTCCCTACAGATATTCTTTGGTAAGGATGCGGAGAGCCCTTACCTACATATTAAGAAGTTTGAGAGTGCTTGCAAGCTTCATTTTGATGGGAACACGTGTGCAGAAAAGTTTTATCTTAAATTCTTTCCCTATTCTTTGGATGGTAGTGCATTAAAATGATTTAAAGTTTATCTCCCACATCTTATTCCATCTTGGCCTGTACTAAATCAAAAATTTTGTGTGAAGTTTTTTCCATCTTACAGGACCAAAACATGGCAAGGAAGAATGGTGAACTTTGCTCAGCACATCGGTGAGACATTTTTTCAGGCTTGGACGCGTTTTTTAGAGTTAGTGTACGGTTGTCCGCATCATGGATTTGACAGGGTGTGTCTTCTTGGATTCTTCTTGGAGGGTCTGCTTCTGGAGACACAGAATTTTATGGATTTGTTAGACAACGGCCACTTTTTGGACATGGATGAGAATGCGGCTTGGCGTTATTTAGAGTCCTATAAGGATGAAGATCACACTTGGTTGCGACTCCAAATGAGCCAAGCCATAAAGTTTTGGTCCACCAAGCCCCGAATGAAGAAGTTTGTGTGGATCTCACCCCACCGGTAGTTGAAGAATTGAGTACCACATGTCAAGTAGTAGTTGAGGAACCAAGTGTTGACATGGAGGAGTTGGTTGAGCCGGTGGAGGAAATTATCATGACGGCATCTCCTATTTCTGCTAGGCCGTGTCAATTAGTTGTTGAAGAATTGGTTGTTGACATGGTGGAGATAGAGGAGCCGATCGCACGCACACTTGGGAGCGAAGTGGGCAAGGGTGAGTGTTCTTTTGTTGATGCGCTCGAAGAAGAGGTAAGTGAGGGTGTGTCTATACCACATGCTATCATGGATCCCGAGCTTCCCTCCCCTTCGGTAGTTTCTATGGAGATAGCACTTTCTCCCCCGAATGATATTGAATGTCACGTGGATGAGCTTCAAACCACATCATAATCAACCATCCAGAGAGTTTTCTCACACATTCATCATACTTTTCATTCCGTATTTTATATTGATGATTATGTGTGGATGTCATTTTTTGGGAACGTGTCCCCATCTCTCTCTTACACAACCCGTCTCTTTCCTTATATAGGTACACACTTTGAGGAGATGCTTGGGGTTGTGTACATGGCCGCCATTGCCACATTTGGCCGAGGAGCATTGGCGGAAGAAATAAAAGGACGTTGGAACAATTTCCACCTCCGATAGAAATTTTGGATCCGCCATTTGCTAAGGTGTATTCTTTCCAATAGTGTAAATAAATAAATGTTTTATTTTAGTGTTTTCGTATGCTTTTATTTTCTTTTCTAGGATCTTTTGTGAGATCTAATACTCTCCCAACATTGAGGACAATGTTTATTTTAAGTTGGGGGGAGAGAGTTAGAATCTCTAGAATTATTAGGTTTTTGATGTTAGCTTAAATTTTTTTTTGAGATACCTCCATGTCGCCATCACCCATTGCTCTTTATTGCATATCATATTTATCCTCATTGTCCCTATGCCGTTAGCTTTATGTGTAGTCCCTACATGCTTAATGTCATGCAATTTTTTCGGATTATTATTTTGGTATCAACTTCTTCGATGTTTGATTGGCACGTTTTAATTTCTTTTCTATTTTGGAGTTGAATTTTAATATGCCATGTATGAAACTATTTTATACGTCGTGAAATCTCTTTGAAATAATTTGGGAATAGTTTGGTGTAAGTGATAGCATGAGTTGGGATGAATGGTGTAGTTTTTAATTGGATTGGGTGTGGCCATATGGTGCATGTTTGTTTTCGTCTTAAGGAGTGGGTGGATGAGTTAATAATTCATATTTGGAATGAGAAATAGAGTTAATATAAGCGAATGGTTTTTCTAATCAAATCGAGTAGCCGATGCCCCACGAAACATTGGGGAGGACGCCAAAGATAAGATTTAGGGGATCATTCCATCCCTTTGCCTATATAGCGTTATCGCGTGTATGCAAAGGTGGCCGTGTTTGTATTTCATAGCGTTATCGCGTGAATGCAAAACATAAACATCCAAAAAAAAGAAAACAAAAAAAGAAGGAAAAGGAAAAGAAAAGAAAAATAAATGAATGAATGAAACAATAAGCAACATGCGTGATGCAATCTCATCTCCCACAACTTAGAGGAATTTCTTTTGTTTTGGCCAGTTCCATGAAAATTAGAAACTTTCCCATTTGTGATATATCCCAAAGAATGCGATATGGTGCTTATTACCTTACTTTTCTTTGAATTGGATTGAGGGAAGTGCCATTTGTTATTTGCTTTCATACATTGGGTATATTGGCTTTGAAATCATTTGGAAATATCATTTAGGGTATGCCATGAGGATATTGTGGTTTTGGTGCATGTTTTCACTTTAATCCGAATTTATCGTTTATTTTGCTAGGGACTAGCAAAAATCTAGTTGGGGGTGTGATTCGGAGCGAAAAGTGTATATTTATACCCCCTAACCACCCCCATTTTGTGCTAAGAATTATACTTAATCTTGCTCTTTTGGGTATATTTTCACTTCATGTCATTTTTAGAGCTTATCCTCTTTCTTTGCACAAAATACGGTTTTTATCGTCTTTATTGGCTTCGTGATATTTTTCATATGCTCCTGGTATTATTGTTGTGATCATATTGTCAATTTTGAGAATTATTTGAGCAATGGATTATTTTATATGAATTTTGGGAGGTCAATATTAATTTATAATAGTCCTTATATTCATTTCATAATCAAATGGACTAATTTCTCCTTCTCATATTTTTCAGGTACTCTTGGGAGTCTTAGAGATTTTCCAGAATTTTTTGGGAATTTTTTGGGAATTTTCTGAGCATCCTAGGTATTTTCTACAATTTCTGGAAGGAGAAATGGGGGTTTAAAACCCATAAAGGAAATTAAAAGGGGCACCACGTGGCGCAACCAGATGGCACCACGTGGCGCCAGATGCGGGCTCAGCGCCCGCTCCTTTGGAGCGGGCCGGCGCTTGTGTGTTTTTAAAAAATATACTAAAAGCCAGCGGCCCGCTCTTGGAGCGGCCCGCAACATTTAAAAAAAATAAAAAAAAACAGAAGGCCCGTTCGAATTCAAACAGCGGGCTTCGCCCCGCTCTTGATGTAGGAGCGGGCGGGTCGGGCGCTCATGTGCCCGACCCGGCCCCGTTTCGCCCCAAAGCGCAGGCGCGCAGGGATCTACATACGGGCGCGGTTTTAGGCGGGTCGGAGAGCTCAAAACCCGCCCCGCAGACCCATTTTCTGGGTTATTTGCGGCCTGTGCACAAAATGGAAGGCAGCTTCATTTTTCTTTTTTTGGAGTTTCTAGGGTTTGGGGGAGCCCCTTCTTCTTCCCCAAAGCTTTGGGCTAGGGCTTGGAGGCCATTGGAGCTTGGAAAGCTTGGTGGAGGAGCAAATTGGAGAAGGGAATAGCTCATTTGAAGAGATCTTGGTGAAATCTTTCCTCTTCCCCTTGTACTTTGATATCTCTCTATTGTAATGAATTTGGGTTAATTGTGAATGAAAATTTCATCTTTTGTTTCATGATGATTGAGTAGTGTGATTGATGTGGGTTGTGATTCATGAATGTTGGTTGTTAATCTTTACTCTAATTTCCTCTTGCTCATTTTGAATGTTGATGTTGGATGTATTATTAGGGCACATTTTAATTGGTTAAGACCCAAGTGGGCACTCTTTGAGAAGAGACCATGATCTTAATTTGATTAGTGCTACGATACTACGTCTATCCATAATGCAAATTATCGTGTTCATGAAAGCTAAACTTTTCGATTAAGCTTGCCATAGCCGGAGGCCTAATTGAGTTATATGCGGGTAATTTGATATTGATTAACACCAACATTAGTGAACCCACAACCCATTTTCCTCGCCTAGCTATCCTAACTTCCCATTTGGCTCTCTAACCCTGCCAATTTAGGTTAAGATTGTAGGTTCATCTCACATTTTCACACACTTTTCACCCGTTAGCGAGGTGGTTGTAACACGCTTTATTTTTATTTATCCATCTATTTTGTGAATATAGAACGACTTGTCCCTGTGATCCTGCCTGGTACTCACCGGTTATAAATTTATATTGCATTGACGCTCCTACGCTTGGGAGTGGAAGGCGTGCTTTTGCACGTCCTCCGGTTCAATCACCAGGCGCCCCCTATCTTTGACGTCTTGCTAAGCATGTCTCGACTGTGCAATGGATTGGATTGGGATGGACGAACTTTCTCGATCAGTCGAGCGCGGTCGATCCTCGACCACAGGAGGGCTGAAGCGAGTCCCTTTTGACCAGAGCAGGGGGAATCAGTCAAATTTCTCCTTCCGACGACCATTCCAACCAGAGACCCTTCGTTCCTAACCATTCCGACCATCGATCCTTCGACCCTCGATCAGCGATCAACTTGGACACAAGCTTCGTTCATTGAGATGGGACGATCGAGCTTCGTTTGAGCCTATCAAGGCCTTGGTCTGTCGAATTTTGGTTAGAGGGAAGGTTCAAGCCTTGAAGTGAAGTTGTCGCTATCGATTGAGGGAGTGTCGTAGTTCTCGAGCTTGCTTTGTTAAACTTGTTGTTGTTTGAAACTGGGGCTCGTTTTCGATGAAATTTCATCAGGCCATGACGAAAGTGGTCGTGGCTCGATTGATACTTGGGAGCCTCGATTGGTCAACGATCGTTGCTCGGTTGACAAGTCGGCGAGCCAGTTGATGCCTCTCCGATGCCATGGGAGCCCCTCGGAGGATTGGCAAGCCTTGGTCGGAACTCGATACCATTGTGTGCAAGAAGTGTTCAGTATTGATTCCCCGGATTTGGTTTTGGATGATGAGCAAACATAAATATCGTATACTAACTGTTTATGAGCGCAGTTATGGAGATCGTCGCCAAAATACTTGGAACATCTAAAGCGACGTCTCAAGACTTCTTAATACGCATGATCATGTGCCTGAAGCTTCGTTGAAGCTCAAGGAGCAATATTGAAGTCAAGAAGAATGAAGATTGAAGCTTTGAAGACGGTTCGTCAATGTATTATTTATTGTCTTCTAGCTTCATAGAGTAGAATGCTAAGCCTTGAGTAGGACTTACTTAATAATCTTCATTTTGCTCATATCTTAGAGCTAGGATTATCACAGAAGCCTTTAGAAACTTTCCCAAAGCCTATCGCTTCTTCCCTCGGCTTCTAGTGCATGTTAGTTGGTTCAAGAAAAGTCACCAACCGACTAGATGACGATCTAGTCGGTCGGCAACTCTACATGAACCGACTAGATGCCTTGCTCAATTCAGCTCATTCCCTGTTGATCAATTAGTCGGTCAAAGAAGGTTCACCGACCGACTAGATAAAGATCTAGTCGGTTAGGAATCCTTCTCAGACCGACTAGTTATCATTGCCTCTGTACAGCCTGAGCTACTGTTTCGAGTTAGTCGGTCAAAGAACGTTTGTCGACCGACTAGTTGAGAAACTAGTCGGTCAGTATTTGTTCTTAAACCGACTAAGTCAACTTGAAGTCAGTCCATTCTATTTCGACTATTAGTCGGTCAAAGAGCATTCAGCGACCGACTAGTTGTGAAACTAGTCGGTCGGCAAGTCTTCTTAGACCGACTAGTTGTCATCTCCTGTACTTCGATCTTTTGGCTGTTCAACCGTTAGTCGGTCTACGTTGAATCACCGACCGACTAGTTGATGAACTAGTCGGTCAGTGATCCTTCTTTGACCGACTAGTCTGGTTCTGAATAGAGCCGTTGGGATCTTTTCCAACACGATTTTTCTTGCCTCTATAAATACAAACTTGATTCGTTTGAGGCAAGGTTAGAGGTCCATTATCCAAGTAATTTCAGACCTAAGAGAAGAGTTCTCTCAAGCTATTTCTAAGCTCTCTCTCCTCACAAAGAATCTCTCCCTCAACTCTTTGAGCCAAATTCCTCAAGAGAGATTCTCTCCATTGTGAGCTTCTCAAGCCAAGAGCTTGATCCAAGGACACCAACCTCATCCTAGCCACATATTGCTGTCCATCTTGGTGGAGCCAGGGCTTGGTGTCATCATCTTCAACAAAATCCCTCCTTGCCCTAATTTGGTAAGATTTACTCAAGGCATATGATTTTGTGGTAAGTTATTTCATTGTTTCATTTACTTTGTTATTTGATTTGTTCTCTCGGGTGTGAGAGAAGTGTGTGATCCCAGGTTATGGGAGTCACATTTTCATTCTTGTATGATTGGGTCTTGTAGAGGTTTCTACAAGAATTTCATATTGGAAATCTTGAGTTAGGGTTTCTACTCAAGTATCCGAAGGGGATCCGGGTGGTTGGGATGTAGGATCACCGGGAACAAGTCGGGGAGACTTGGGTGGATCTAAACCCGTTACATGCTTTGTTTGTGTTTGTCCATTCTTGTTGATTGTTGTTTATTTCGCATTGTCGTTTGTTTCTTGCACATTAATTAGGAATAACTATCTTGATTATTTTAAAGTACTATTCACCCCCCTCTAGTACTTGTGCAGTAGCTTCACAGGGCACAACAATTGGTATCAGAGCCAAGGTTAAAGCTACAAGGTCAAAGCTATGACAAACAACGACTACAATGTCTTCAAGGATCGTCACGGATCGTCTTCAGTTATGGAAGGGTAATCCTCTGTCAGGCCTCCTCATTTCAACGGTACCAACTATGGGTACTGGAAATACCGGATGGAAACCTTCCTCCGGAGCGCTTCACTTTGGAGAGCCACATTGACGGAGTATGTTGAGCCTGCCGAACAAGATTTCGCGAAGTGGACTACCGAGGAGGTCACCACGGAGGTAAGCAATGCCAAGGCGATGAATGCCTTGCAATGTGCGTTGGAGCCCGAAGACTTCAACAAGATATGCACATGTAAGAGTGCATATCAAGTATGGAACCAACTCCTCATCTTGCATGAAGAAACGAGTACGGTAAAAGATTCTAAACTCGTTGTCGCTAACAAAGAGTTTGAGTTGTTTCACATGGAACAGGGTGAAACCATGAAGGACTACTATGCTCGCTTCGTGGATATTTCCAACGAATTGGAAGCTCTTTGGAAGGTCTACACCCAAAAGGAGAAAGTCGCGAAGATTATTGACGGACTTCCCTCTTGTTGGGAAAAGCATACCTTCGCCATCGAGGAAGGCAACGATATGAATAAATATACCATTGTTCAATTAATGGGTACCTTGTTGTCTTACGAAGTAAGTAAGGAAAGTAAGATCAAGATGAAGGAGAAGATGAAAGCGTACTTGAAGCAAGACGAGCTAAAGAAAAAGGCGATTGCATACAAGGCCGCTCCATCTACCGATGATGAAGAATCGGAAGAAGAGTTGGACATGGAAGCTTTGGCCGATTTGGCAAAGAAGTTCAACCGATTCTTCCGACAAGGTAAGTTGAAAAGTAAATCAAAATTTATTTCGACTAATTCTTCTACTCCCGTGTGTTATAAATGCAACAAGCCAGGACATATCAAGCCGGATTGTCCTCTCTACAAACACAAGGAGAAGTGGAAGGCTTCCAAGCAAGACAAGTCGAGAAGGCACAAGAAAGGACTTGTCGGCACATTCACCGACTCCGAAGAGGACTCCTCAAGTGGAGAGTCAGATGATGAACGTGTGGAGAAAGCACACACGTGCTTCATGGGAAAAGAGGATCGTGATCAAGACACTTCCTCCGATGAAAGCGAGGATGGAAGCGAGGATGAAGGCGATGAGGTAACGAACGATGAACTTAAAATAGCCAACGAACAACTTTGGAATAAGTTTTCTAATTTGGCTACTAGATTTATTAAGACTAAGAATGAACTAGATAGTCTTAAAACCTCGCCTAAACCCATCATCGTCAACAGCGACACCGTTGTTGAAGGGTTGAGAAATGAGATTGAAAATCTCAAATCTCAACTTGAGCATGTTCATGTCGAGGATTCGGATGAACATGTGATAGCGGATTTGACGTCTCAAAACTCAACTTTGAGTATTGAGAATAAAAATCTCAAATCACGTGTTTGTGCACTCGCATCGCAAGTGTCCACCTTGGATGCTTCTTTGCATTCTCTCACCGAGAAGTATGAGTGCACATTAGGCCGAATTCATGAATTCAATAAAGGTAAGGGCCATTTGGACAATATCCTAAATGACTTACCTCCGGCCAATCATCACATTGGCTTGGGATATAAGATGGGAGATTCATCCAAATCGTCTGGCACCTTTGTTAGGCCAACGTCCGATGCTTCTACTAGTGGAAGTAAACACTTCATGTGTAGTTCCTCTATCAATGGTGCTTCCGCTAGGAACACACCCCCATTTGGAAAGAAACCCACTTTGGGTGGACCTCCAAAGAAGGGTCATGCTTTCATGTATACCATGCCACGTAGGAACGCACATCCTACCCCACATGTTAGCACATATGATGATTTCTATGCTCCGCATCCACGAGCACGTGCACACCATGTGAGACACACTCATGCACGTGTTCCTCCACATTCATATGCTCATCCTCATTATCATATGAATAATTATCATCATGCACCTTTGCATCATGTTCCTTATGCCTATCCACGACATGCATCACGTAGAAATCAACAACGCATGCATGTTCCCAATAGGATTGGGGCTCCCAAAATCTTCACTATTTGGAGCCCAAAGGACACAAACATGAATGAAAAACAAGTGTATATGAATTCTTATTTTATGAATGTCGTTCATAATGATAATTATGTGGGGAAGTCTAAGTCCAATTGGACTTGGCTTCCAAAAGTCTAATTTCTTAGGACCCAATGTCCTTGGGTACCATGGAATGATATTTTATCTTTAGGTACTCAAGGATAAGAGAAGGAGCATCAAATCAAATTTTAGCTCCATATTAAGTTTTTCTAGGTTTAATCCATCGTGGGATACCAACCCTACCAACTCCGTGATTTGCAAGGATTTTCATTCAATTGAAGTTGATGGTGCTTAAGAGATGCACCAAAGTAGGGGGAGCTTAATGTTGTAAGTATATTCATACTTTTGATCTACATTGGTATCCATGTGAGTTAAATGCATCCATTGGTAGAATTTCTACATTGGTATCATTTTCATTTTGTATGCTAGAATTGCTTATGCCATTGTTCTATGATGTTCTATCTATTTTTGGCATAACATTTTTGCATATTACTTTTGGTATCAATGTGCTACTTTTGGTATTCTCATTGGATTTATTTGTCTCTGATGTTGATTTCGTCGTTCGACGATTTTATTTTGGTTAAATAGAATTCTTTCTATGGAAACATAGAATTGTTTTCCATGCACTCTATTTAACTAAGAATGTTGATTTTGGAGAGTATGTTCCAAAACTCAATACGTGAAATTAATTTGAGTTTTGATGATGTCGTATTTCGATTTTCGTCTATGGCTTGATGATTTCGTATTTCGATTTTCGCCTATGGTTTGATGATTTCATTTTCCGATTTTCGCCTATGGCTTGGTAATTTCGTTTTTCGATTTTCGCCTATGGTTTTATGATTTCGGTTTTTCAATTTTCGACTATGGTCGCGTTGGCACACTTTGAGTTTCTTCGGTATTTTACTTTCGGTATTTTCCTTTGGTGTCATTTGAACCATGGTCATATTCTTCGACTCCCGTGCTTTATGCTATAGCCATTGGTTTTGTCGTTGATCTCCTCCCGCTCTTTTTGCTAATGCCAAAGGGGGAGAGATATAATAATGACAATGTGCTAAATGATAAATGATAATTCAACGCAATTTAGGATGGATCTAACTTGATATGTTAGATTCAGGGGGAGTGAAGATATAAAAATGGATTTAGATCCTATATGTCAATAATTGGTTCATATTTCATATCTTCCTCATCTGCTTGATGCGTATGATTATTATTGAATACGGAACTAACGTGTCATCAATGCAGGGGAGTAAGTAAATTTCTTTTGAATCATTATTATTGATTATTATTTATGTTGGTTTGTCATCACCAAAAAGGGGGAGAATGTTGAGTATTGATTCCCCGGATTTGGTTTTGGATGATGAGCAAACATAAATATCGTATACTAACTGTTTATGAGCGCAGTTATGGAGATCGTCGCCAAAATACTTGGAACATCTAAAGCGACGTCTCAAGACTTCTCAATACGCATGATCGTGTGCCTGAAGCTTCGTTGAAGCTCAAGGAGTAATATTGAAGTTAAGAAGAATGAAGATTGAAGCTTTGAAGACGGTTCGTCAATGTATTATTTATTGTCTTCTAGCTTCATAGAGTAGAATGTTAAGCCTTGAGTAGGACTTACTTAATAATCTTCATTTCGCTCATATCTTAGAGCTAGAATTATCACAGAAGCCTTTAGATACTTTCCCGAAGCCTATCGCTTCTTCCCTCGGCTTCTAGTGCATGTTAGTTGGTTCAAGAAGAGTCACCAACCGACTAGATGACGATCTAGTCGGTCGACAACTCTACATGAACCGACTAGATGCCTTGCTCAATTCAACTCATTCACTGTTTATCAATTAGTCGGTCAAAGAAGGTTCACCGACCGACTAGATAACGATCTAGTCGGTTAGGAATCCTTCTCAGACCGACTAGTTATCATTGCCTTTGTACAGCCTGAGCTATTGTTTCGAGTTAGTCGGTCAAAGAATGTTTGTCGACCGACTAGTTGAGAAACTAGTCGGTCAGTATTTGTTCTTAAACCGACTAAGTCAACTTGAAGTCAGCCCATTCTATTTTGACTATTAGTCGGTCAAAGACCATTCACCGACCGACTAGTTGTGAAACTAGTCGGTCGGCAAGTCTTCTTAGACCGACTAGTTGTCGTCTCCTGTACTTCGATCTTTTGGCTGTTCAACCGTTAGTCGGTCTCCGATGAATCACCGACCGACTAGTTGATGAACTAGTCGGTCAGTGATCCTTCTTTGACCGAATAGTCTGGTTTTGAATAGAGCCGTTGGGATCTTTTCCAACACGATTTTTCTTGCCTCTATAAATACAAACTTGATTCGTTTGAGGCAAGGTTAGAGGTCCATTATCCAAGTAATTTCAGACCTAAGAGAAGAGTTCTCTTAAGCTATTTCTAAGCTCTCTCTCCTCACAAAGAATCTCTCCCTCAACTCTTTGAGCCAAATTCCTCAAGAGAGATTCTCTCCATTGTGAGCTTCTCAAGCCAAGAGCTTGATCCAAGGACACCAACCTCATCCTAGCCACCTATTGCTGTCCATCTTGGTGGAGCTAAGGCTTGGTGTCATCATCTTCAACAAAATCCCTCCTTACCCTAATTTGGTAAGATTTACTCAAGGCATAGGATTTTGTGGTAAGTTATTTCATTGTTTCATTTACTTTGTTATTTGATTTGTTCTCTCGGGTGTGAGAGAAGTGTGTGATCCCAGGTTGTGGGAGTCACATTTTCATTCTTGTATGATTTGATCTTGTAGAGGTTTCTACAAGAATTTCATAGTGGAAATCTTGAGTTAGGGTTTCTAACTCAAGTATCTGGAGGGGATCCGGGTGGTTGGGACGTAGGATCACCGGGAACAAGTCGGGGAGACTTGGGTGGATCCGAACCCGTTACATGCTTTGTTTGCGTTTGTCCATTCTTGTTGATTGTTGTTTATTCCGCATTGTCGTTTGTTTCTTGCACAATAATTAGGAATAACTATCTTGATTATTTTAAAGAACTATTCACCCCCTCTCTAGTACTTGTGCAGTAGCTTCACAGGGCACAACAAGAATCTTGGGGAAAACACAGATGTAAGCTCCCAGCATTGCCCACCTGCGGAATGGGTGATATTGAGCTCAACTGTAGTTGCTTAGAAGAATATTCCACCTTCATACAACTGAAATTTGAGTGAGATGTATTTCTTAAGAATTAAACATCAAAAATATAAAGCTTATAATAAATTCATATGATATGAGTGGAGCTTTGGTCATGGCTCTTTGTTGTTGAGATATTTCGCATGTAGTTGACCCGGTTCTCGCTCTGGTGACGTGCTGGAATATCGCTTGAGATCTGATAGGTGAATTAAAGTCGAATCTGAGCTTTGACGATCCACTACGGTGTGGTTCGAGCTCCGATGAGGCGTGGAGGAGTCAAATCTGAGCTTCGAGGAGTTGAGGGTGAATCGAGTCTGTGCTTCGACGACCTTCAACGATGCTGCTCCACCTTTGATGAGTGGAGGGCGAGTTGAATCTGAGCTTCGACGACCCTACGAACCCTTGCGGCGTTGTTCGAGCTCTGATGAGGCATGGAGGAGTCGAGTCTGGGCTTCTAGGAGTTGAGGGTGAGTCGAATCTGTGCTTCGACGACCCTCAACGATGTTGCTCCACCTTCGACGAGTCAAGGGCGAGTCGAATCTGAGCTTCGACGACCCTACAACCCCCTGCGGCGTTGTTCGAGATCTGATGAGGCATGGAGGAGTTGAGTTTGAGCTTCGAGGAGTTGAGGGTGAGTCGAATCTGTGCTTTAACGACCCTCAACGATGCTGCTCCACATTTGACAAGTCGAGGGCAGGTCGAATCTGAGATTCGACGACCCTACGACCCCCTGCGACATTGTTCGAGCTCGATGGGGTATGAAGGAGTCGAACAGGGCTTTATATGGATCTTCAAGGTTCGTTGGCCATCACTAACTCGAAACCTTGAAGAGTCGATGAAGAAAACCGCCCATAGATCTGATCCTCTTGCAATGGAGCTCGACAATTTATTTTCCCGGTGAACTCGTCGAAGTTGCCGCCTGAATCGAAGATAGAGGTATGGTAGCTTATAGGACAGGCCCGCATGCCTCCAGATTGTAATTGAACTGGGACGGAGCTCGGTGATTGGGGCAGATTGTCCTTGGAGTAGACGTATCTGGCAATCATGGAGGTAAAGAATAGTGAGAAGACAAACAAAAAGTGTAAATGGCATTGCATTTCCTTCGTCCATGAGTACGTTCTTCACTAATTCCTCAACCTTTGGGTATACTTATGGAAATGAATCGACAAAAGTGACCCAATAAAACTATGTCGGCATTGTTCTTCCTGATCCACAGGCTTGTAAGTGCAAGGGTCACCAATAGTCTCGCAGTTGGATCATTCTCGAGTGCCCGATCATTATCGAGTTTGATACATAAATGGTCCTTGGGAATATTTTTTGGAGGAAAAACCCAGATCTTGAAGGGGCTCATTGGGCTTGTTCCAATGATCGTCCCTCGGAGGCTCAAAGGGCATAACCTAGTCATCGGATCACAGATCAAAGCCATGGAATTAAAATTGACCATAGTCGTTGGATCCAGATGAAAATCATCCCTCGGAGGCTTCGCCTTAGAATTGGCGACTCTTCGGGTATCTCTACAATTTATACAGAGAGAAAGAGAGTTTTCATGTTAATCCTGACAATCAAATAGTAAAAGATAATGAATATAAATTCGTTTGAAATAAGAGGAACGAAGAACATGGTTTCCTTCAACATCTCCTCAGGACTTTGCCCTTCAGGCCTCTAATTAGTGGGGCGAGTCGACATTGTCAATACTGGAGAATGAAGGGGATGCGACTCTGAACTATTTCACACAGACGGCACCAAACTGTTAAGGCCAAAATTGATCGAGACAGTTGTCAAGCTGACGTAGACTCGAGATGCTGAGTCGTGAAGGCTTCAAAGTTCTCGTAGACGTTTCGAGCCACGGACTGAATGATAGTGGTCGACCCCTTAAGTGGAAAATCCAGTGGGAGAGTCCTTCCGAGAGGATGTGGCTCCTCGGCCATGAGCATCTTGCCACGACGGGAACTACGATGACTGTGTGTGGGGCCTGACATGGGTGTAACCCTAAGTTCCCATAGAAGACACCAATTGTTGTGGGTCAACTCTGCCTAACAATGAAATTTGTATAGTGGGGAATCAATGGTACAGTTGTTACAAGTTAATGGGGTTTTGTAGAGGCTAATACGCCTAGGAACTCGATCTTGGAGACGTAGGATCCCAGGTCGCCCAAAGGTCGTCGACCGCTTGGTAAATGGGCTGAGCTTCCTGCACGATGAGCAGCTCGTCAGAAAGGCTGGTTCGGCTATCAACCCGTAGCCTCTCCGAAGATTAAGTCAGTAAATGACTCTTCAGAAGTAGGTCGGACACGCAGGCCGATCTTAAAGTAGAACAGCTTAGCGTGACGAGCTTTTGAGGAAGGCACATATATATGGACGATATCCGACCTTGTGTATTGAATGAGAATTAAGATTTCAACTAACCAACCCCTCTCTCGGTGGCTGGATGGGGTTATTTATAATGAAGAGAGTCGGTTGAGCACCATATAATCAACTGTCGTTTTTGCTAAGCTAGAGCTCAGCTGGAGCATTAATGGGGAAGTGATTGATCGGCGAGGGTGTCAAAGAAATTATTGCACTACCTCAACCTAGCATTAACTGAGTGTCAGAGGGTGTCAGAGATATTTGTGTATTAATGGAGACGCGACAGGCGACCGTCAGTTCTCGTCTTTAACCTCTGGCATTAATTGGAGGCGTAGGTGGCCCAACGTCACCATGTCAGAGATACTTGTGCTCGCTAGGTCGCCAAGGGCCGCCTCTGGAGAGTGCCAGGTTTGGCGTCTGAGCTTGGTGTCCCAAGTCTTTCTCAGTCCGTCCTTCTTGTTTGGTCAGTAGGCGAGCTTCACCGTTAGCTGGCGTTCACCTCTAAGCTTGGCGGCGAGCTTCCGCCTGACTAGTTGGGCGAGCCTCTGTCTTGATTCATTGGACCAGCTCCTCCGCTCGGTTGGGCGAGCTTCATCGTAGGGGCTCGATCTCCTCATTTGGGCTTGCTCTTGTATAGGCTGGTCGACCAGCTTATTTGCTTGGGCCTTGACTATGTGGGCCTTTATTTTCTGGCCCGGCCATCAGGTCGTAACACTATTGATGCACATTTATCTTTATGTCATTCTTGTGAAATTGCATAAAGAATAATTGTTGAACAAATAATCTCTTAGGATGTCTTATTCCTCTCTAATGAGGATGACCTCCCAAGATGGGGTTTGGTGGAAATCTGAGTACTGTGTAGGCATAAGGACTGGACAGTAAGGATATATATCTCGCTCGCCCTCCCGACAGCTAGCACATGGGGGTGGACAGGGTTACAGAGGCCCATGGGTGCACTCGTGATGCACCATGCGGTAGTTTTGCCTATGTGGCTTGAGTGATTCTTACTCTTACCAGACTGGGGGAGTTTGAGAGGCCCCGTTAAAATCATTCATTGTTCGTGTACCACTGGCGGTGTAGTTTGAGTGCCACCCCACCTTAGGGTGAGGTCCAGTTCCTTATGTCCTACATTTACCCAGGTTTCCAAATAATTGTTAATGATTGAAGATGCTTAACTTATTATAACACACTTGTTCTTATTCCCTTTACTTGTTATAGTTGTAGTAGTTCTTAAGCTCTCTTTTGTCCATATATGTATTATGTTCCCCTATGTGTGCTTTCACATTACATTCCCCATCATGCCACTCTTGTAACTTCTGTGTTTCCCAATAATTTATAACATGGGATGTCTTACATTGTAGTCTTATGTTTCTTTTATAATTAACTTCCAAAAAGTCACATATTGTCATTGGCATGCATTATTGAATAATATTCCATAAGATTTGGAGATCTTATTGGACATGCTTTGACGTGCCCTCTCCTATTTCCCACACGTTGTAGCAGGTAGCAGATAGTTGGAGATCCTGGGAGACTTGTGAGCATGTAGCTGGGGTGTGGGGGTAGTTTAGGGAGTTGAGTTGTACTTTGGGATCGTGGAGTCTGATTTTGTCCTTGGGAGGTGTAGCTTGAGTCGACGTCTGTTGTTGTACATTTGTATTAGAATTTGTGTTGGACTTTGTATAAATAATGTGGATGAGTTTGTCTATTGTGCCTTTACTCTTTGTGATGTTGTATAAGTGGAATGTGTTCTCCTTGTTGTTGTTATGAAGCATTACAGGTACTATCCCAGAATGTGTGCAGTGGCTTGCCTATCTTTTTGTTCCTATCTCTTCTCTTTATTTTTCTTCACACTTGCCTCTCCAGGGGATACTAGAATGGATTCGTACTTCCCAGGTATCTGCGGAGCGGGGCGTTACACTGACAGAGAAGATTAGGGTTGTAAATATTTTGTGTGTGTGTGTGTGTGTTACGACTTCAAGATCGGCCTGATAGATCTAGGCCCGCAGATTCAAAGCCCAAGCCTTGGCCCGCCGAATCTCCTCAACGAAGCCCAGTTTGCCGAAGCATGGAAAAGCCCGTCGAGGTTCACAGAAGCTCGCCAAGCGGAACGACAAGCTTGCCACCAGAATCAGAAGAGTCCTCCAGCAGATTGCACAAATCTACGTAGCTTGCCACAGAGTAGCTCGCCCAGACGCACAGGAAGCTCGCCCAGACGCCCCTCGCCAGGCTAGAGCGGTCATGCACATAGATGTGATATGCGGTGGGCCATCCTCGGGTGGCGTGTCATCATCGGCCAGGAAGACGTATGCTCGGCAAGTGATGATGACAAGTGGGGGCAAAGATGTGAAGCAGAGGAGAGTAGCTCGGCCCCCCATCTCTTTCTCGGACGATGACCTGGAGGGGGTCGAACTACCACATAATGACGCCATCGTCATCGAGGCCCAGATTGGAACAGCCATAGTCAACCGTATCTTGATTGATATCGGGAGCTCATGCGACATTCTTTTTATGTCGACGATCGAGATGATGGGGCTGAGGCATGCAGATCTGAGGCCATGCATGGGTCCGATTATCGGCTTCACCGGCCACTCGGCTCCCATCACCGGAGTCATCATCATGCCAATGTCTTTGGGGGAAGAGCCGAGGATCGTCACTCGGATGATGCAGTTCGTGGTTGTTGACATCGCCTCGGCATACAATGGCATCATCAGGTGGCCATTCATGACCGCCATTGAAGCTCCCCCCTCACTCCTGCACCAGATGATCAAGTTCCAGACTTCGCAGTGGATTGGACAAGTACGAATGAGCCAAAGATTGTCTCGAAGTTGCTACGTCGGTTCCACCAAACACAAAGTACCCGAGCAAGCCCAGCTGGTCAAACTCAGCAACCGTCAGGAGGACGTCAGTAATCAACCGAGGAAGGCGATGATCAGCCCCGGATATACACCCGGAGAACGATTGTAGTTTTACCGCAAGCGCACGGTCAAGTGGCGAGCGGGTATCGAACACGAGGATGTGGTGTTGGTTCCAATCTATGCTAGGTTGGCTCGACTATGAAGGTTTTATTGGTGGAGATGGGTATGGTATGATGTAATGACAATGGTGATGGATGTCGGTGTCGGTGATAGAGATGTTGGTCAAATATCGATTCAAATACAATATAATAAAAGTGTCTAGAGCTAGGGAATTCCCACTACGGATTGTCATACATCATTAAATAGTGAATCTCGATATTACTAGACTTGTGTTGAGGTGAACTAGTCGCAACTGAATAGAGAACCAAGCTCACGCTCTCGAACTATTGCCGGTCTATAGCAACCTAGATTAGGGCCCACTCGTGCAAACCCTAACCTAAACCACTAGCATGAAGATCGACATCATCATCCAATCGCACCTCGAGCCCACTCTCGTGCAAACTCGAGTTACGATCTAGATTGTGATAATTCGTATTCGTCCAATCTCTTGCAAACGAATATGTGTATAGACTTATAATAAAAATTCTAGCTTTGGTCCAATCTCTTGTAAACCAAGTCTAGTGGATTTCGATTATAAACCTAATTCGAATATCTATGTCTTCCCATCGATAGTAATCCAATCTCTTGTAAACCCCAATCGATGGAAATCCCTAGCTATTCATATTAAATCAATCACAACCTAACCTCCTAGCAATTCTAGCAACTTAGAAATTCATTCATCACAAATTTGAAATTAGATCCATAGGGTTCATCCCCATGCCCTAGAACATCAAATCTACTCAAGCATAGCAATAACGATATAGAGATCAATAAAAGACATTGCTTGCATGTAAAAAGATATCAAATCAAAGATTCAAACAACAAGAACAAGGATACTTAGCTTTGATGAAGAACTTCAATCCAATTACAAGCTTTTTACCCAAGAGGGGGCCTAGGGCATGGCCTAACCTCTAAAATAATCACTAAGAAAACATCATGGGAACCCTCTCTAATGATGGCTACAAACCTCTTATATAGCCTACCAAAACCCTAGCAAACAACCCCCCAAAACCCTCTCAAATTCGTGTCCTAAATCAGCTTGGCCGTAACTTAAAATCTGGGCCCGCAGTCACTCGGGCCGAGTGGGAAAATGACTCGGCCGAGTGGAAATTCCAGCACTGTAGCATCAACTTGCAGAAATTCTCCAGATTTCATCTGACCTCCAATTGGTGCCTTCTTGGTGGCATTGGAACCGTCATGAAGTCTACTATCCATAAAAATATGAGAAAAATACTTTGATTACTGTAATGATAGCAGATTTCAAAATAGTGGGAGGTTGTCTGAAGATCTGGGCGCTCGTGTCATCGGCATCACTCGACCGAGTGGGATTCTTCACTCGGTCGAGTGGGCTTCTCTACTCGGCCGAGTAGGGTCTTCTTCGGTTCTCCAAAAATTCCAGAGAGTCTGCTTAGATCTCAGGAGAAAAACCCTGTAATACTCAGGCGAGTGGGCTTCTTCACTCGGTCGAGTGGGCTTTGCCACTCGGCCGAGTGAGGCTTCTCCAAATTCCAGTAAATTGGCCTCTTCTCTGGACGAAATCTCTGTAGCACTCGGGCGAGTAGGCTTTCTCACTCGGCCGAGTGGTCTTCCTTGCTCGGCCGATTGAACATGGAAAATTTTCGGTGCGTATCCGTTTCACTCGGGCGAGTGCGGTCCTTCACTCGACCGAGTGAGCAGTATGCTCGGCCAAGTGGGGTACTCTTGAGCTCTTTTCTTCTCCTTTTCGCCTCCTCGTCGATTCTATCAAATTCTTTCCTTCTCCACTCATCCTCTAGCGCTGATAACTCCTCAATAAGGCCATGAACGATGCTCTGTTACGGTTGCAAGTCCTTTAAGCTCATTTTTGCTCCCAATTACTCCATATTTCCTGAAATCCGACAAAAACAAGAAATAGTGAAAAGTAACGCAATATCATCGAATAATCGTGAAAATCGCAATATGAGCAATCGAAATGGCATGCAAACATGCAGAAAAAAGGTGTAAAATTTGGACCGATCAAAATCCCCCAAGCTTACCTCTTACTCATCCTCGAGGAAGATAAGTAGAGAGACGAACTCGGGAAATGAAAACAAACGAAATGAAAGGAAAGAAAAAGAATACGAAGTGGAAGGGGTCGCTAGATTATTATCTCAGATCTCAAGCCATAATCCACACATCACGATAACTTGGAAAATACGAATCACATGCTATAAAGATTCCATATATTACTTAAACATGGTACTTGCAAGCTTTTAAGAACAACAAGAGGGACTCTCTAAATTCATACAATCAATTCATAGCCACATCACGCATTTCATAGAATTTAATATACGAATGTTGGCGATGCACTTTTCAATCAAGAGTTATAACAGAAGCATATTAGAATTACACCAAGCATGCAATAGGGAATGGAATAAGAGACATGGCATTCACATTTTCATATCAATTCATAAGAAATCTCCATAGCTAAAGTAATTCGCTAAGTCTCAGTATTATCAAACTTCCCCATTCGTGCACCTCTCCACTTTAATGTCGTACTCACTCATATGGTCAAATGAATTTCCCCCCCCCCCAAGCTTAGCTTGAGGCATCGCATCTAAAGGAATATGATAGTGAAAAATGTGATTTTTGCCTTGGGCTTCCCAAGTATTTTGTGGCTCCAATAATGAGATAGAGAAATATATATATATTTTCTTTTGGACTGTGTTTCTCATTTTTATTTTTGGATTTTTGTAGGAGCTATATGATTTGTATTTTTGGAGTTTGGCTCCTTTTTGGCTTTTTGGACTTTTTGGAGCTAACCTTTTCTTTTGTGGGGATTTTTGGGAAATAGATGCGATATAAGTAGCTTTAGGAGGTGAACTCAAGTGACATGTAGAGAATAAAAAGATATATGTGGAGAAGGAAATAATGCAACACTCGGTTCACTCTAAGATGTGCACAAATGGTTCAATAAAATAATACATCAACTAAACTTATATATAAGAATGGATATTCTCAATCATTTCAATAAATAGTGAAGTCAAGCAGTAAAGCGCACAATCATATCAAGCATGCAACAGGAGGCAAATAAGACCATAAGGCAGATGCTTCCGTTATACAATTGATGCATGAATCTTGGTGCACTTCCAATAAAAGCATACTAAACACTAATCCATACATTCAGTTTCAATGAATACCATGCAATTATTTAGAGGAGTCATCAAAAGAAATAGATTTGCAAGCACATGTGAATAGCAAGACTATAGAATGCTCTAAGTAGCATGGCAAGGAATAATAAGCATCGTGATGATTTCTAAGGAAATAAGAGATATCATCATACGAAACAAATCTAGAAAAAGGTGGAAAAGAAAATAAAGATATAAAAATAAAAGAGAGGAAAGAAAAGAAAAAAACAAGCACACAATATGATGCATGAACACACATAAAAGGAAAATAAGATGGGAAAATCAAAAAGATGATGCAAAGATCATCAAAAAATTTTAAAAACCCTAAAATAAAGTAAAAATGCAACTAATGCATCTAAATGGCATGAAAATGCACTCTCCCAAGCTTAAACTTCACATTGTCCTCAATGTGATCATAGTGGACGAATATGAGGAACAACGATAATAATAAGGGGGTGAATGAAAACTGATGAAATGAATGACCTAAAATCCCAATGCAACTACATGCAAATACAATGATGCATGAGAGCACTTTCCCCCAAGCTTATGCTAAACAATCCTATTCAAATGACTCGATCAAAAATGTCTCGGCTTTGCTAGGCGAGATTGAGTCAAACGACTCAAACGAATAAGAATGTGAGTATTCACTTGAAAGAAATGCTCGATGGGTGGTGAGCAAAAAGGATGTGACACATTAAAATTAAAGATGGCAATTAATATATATAATGGGTTTGGGGTGTAAAAATTTTTGTTGCCGTCATATGAGGTGATATTTGTTCAAGCAACTCTATACGGTCCTCTCGCTGTCGAGAGGATTTGTGTTTATTGAAAGCATAAAATTTCTACACTACTGGATTGATATCACCAATAGCAAAAGGCGGATCACGTATCTTTACCGGTGCAGGCAACTGCTCCAACTGCTCCTTCCGTGGCTCCACCAGACGCACGTGTCCACGGACTCCAATGAACTCCAGCAATGCATCCCCCAGCATTCCCACAAGGACTCCACCTATACCCTGCAGAGAATAGGATGCATCAGTTCACTGCAAAAAATTCACCCTCGTAATAAAAGTATTCCAAAGAGGATCGTCTATATAAATATATGAAATAAATAATGGTAGACGATACTTCCCTGGAAATAATCCAATATCCTCTCGTGTTGTGATAGTTGTCTCTGTGGTGTCCTCTCTTAGCTGCTCAGGTAAATCTGGATCATAGCTGTGGATCTCCTTGATAGACTCGTCAAACTGTGACACGTCCAAGCATACCTCCGGTCCATAATCGTATGTGTGCTGTAAAAGGTATGACGTGTCAAAAATATCTGAATCAAAATAAATATCGAATGGAATATGATTCAGAAATGGAGTGAGTAAAAATATCTCCCTGAGTGGGAGCAGTAAGCTCTGTGGGATAGTCCTCGTCGTCAGTGGAAGGATGAGGTGGTTGTGGGAGCTCTAATGGAGGAGGATAGTACTCGGGATCCTCATGAATGGTTGTGTCCTCGTCCTGATGCATGACCTCCTCGGTGATAAGCTCTGGCTCTGTGTGTAAGGCATCCTCAAAAGCATGCTCTGGCTCGACGGTGTGCTCCTTTGCCTTCTCATCAACTATCAATGTAGGCTCTCTCTGGAATGGTGAAGCTGGCTGCTCAGGTATGTCAACTTGTGGGGATGTATCTGTTGGGGATTGGACGTTCCCTTAGGGCATAATAACTCTAGTCCCGTCCTAAGTCGGATGGAACATAGACAGGAAAATCAAAAGCAGCGGAAGAAAAACAGTTAATCTAAATTAACATGCAAGTTAAAACAATTTTACATTTAGCCCTAAGGTCCAAGACCCTATGCCAAAATCTATGCCGACTTGGGATGGGTCTGACCATCCCAAGAAGGATCTAGCCTACTGCGATTAAACTAAACTAATGCTAATAAACTACTTTAACCACATACCCGGAATCTCAGCCCTGGAGCAGGCGAGATGTTCCGCGCCGTCTTCCGAGCCGCTCCCGTCCCACGCCGAGCCGCTCCTTGAACCGCTCCCCGAACCGCTCCGCATCCCGAGGCGATCAATCCCCGTGCCGCCGAGCCAACCAACCGCCGAAGAAAGTTTCACGCGAGTGAAACCTCCGCCAAGATTTCGGATCCAGAATCCGAACTCCTTTGAGGCTTTGCTAGAGCCCGCAGGAGTAAGGCAGAAATTTTAGGGAGATAGAGAAATATTTAATTTAAGCTAAGATCTGAGCGTGCTCCAACATTTACGAGAGCCGCTCAGATCTAGAGCTTGGGACAAGTTTTGAGAAAGGGTGGAGACCCCTATTTATATAGGCGGCGGACTCTCCCCTTTTCTCAAAATCCGATGTGGGACTAATTATTGGGTTAATTAAAATCAAGTTAGTTTGCACTTCACAAAGTGCAAACTTCCGTGAATTTTAACTCACTCACCGTTGAGCTTCAGGATTGATACAACCTATCAATACGACAAGCGTTCAACGGTGAACGCATAGGAAAAAACCGTTCGTCAATCGGAGGTCGTTTGACCCTCCAATTGAGTGTCCAAAGATCAGCCCTAGGCTAGTTTTTCACAAAAACTGAGCCGTCAAAAATGATTCTGCCTAGGGTTCACAACCCTAGGCGTGTGGGGCCCACCAGGGGCCCCACAGCCTCATTCTGCGCGCGCAGCATGGCCTGGGCAGAGCCCAGGCCGCGCCTGGGCTCGCCCAGGCGCCTGGGCGCGCCCAGGCCCGCGCCTGGGCTCGCCCAGGCGGCCTGGGCTCGCCCAGGCCGAGCCTGGGCTAAGTCCAGGCTTGTGCCTGGCTAGCCCAGGCAGTGCCTGGGCTAGCCCAGGCAGCCTGTTCTGCCTGGGCCTGACTTGGTCTGATGCTTTGGGCTGTTTTGGCTCTAACTTGAGCATTTGGCGTCCGATTTGGACGCCGTTCGAACCTGGGTCTAGACCGGGACATTCCCGTCTTACCCGTGAACTTTTTCCTTGCGTTTATCTTATTAAATATTGTATTAAACAATTTAATACACATTTAATTGCTTTTGCATCAAATGCAAAATAGTCCCTATCTAAGCTTAAATTATCATATTGCATCAAATGCAATTATCTCTTCTTTTGCATCAAATGCAAATATTCTCCCTAACTATTTTCTACCTATTACTAGACGAAGCATTGCACTCTGTGTGAGACCCTACAGCCTGACCCTTACAACAGGTTGGGCTCGAAGCCCTATACGGCAGTGACCACGAGCAGTGGTTGCCGTCCCTGCTTCAGGAATCATCATTATGTGGTTGACTCATTGACATGAGTATTGTCGGGACCACCTGACTGTTTCCGTGATGAATTCCGTAGTTATAGTCTTTTCGTCTTAACTGTGTCGTGTAGATCAAGTCTGGGGTACGGTCAAACTGTCAACCCCAATAACTTGACTCCGGTTAGTTTCTATCGATCTTTAGTCAACTAATGTTGGACTTCTTCCAACATACTCTGCGCAGAGTTTTTACTAAAGACCGAACTAACTCTACGACACTTACTCCCATTGACCGGGAGAGACGAATCCTCTCTTGGTCATTACTCGCCTCGTACGTTTCAAGTGACACCCAATCAAAAGACCTTTCGACAGGCCTTGCCTCGAAGCTAGGTCAGTTGATCTAAGTGGCACCGTTCACGCACAGGTCCGTCAAAATGACCTCAAGTCAAAAGACCAACTATCCTATCATCACTCAGAGTTATCACTGACAGATTGGTCAATATAACCATGTGATAACTCTAGTGGATCGTTCAGTGAACTCATTCTAATGAGCACCTGTGTCTCGTCTTCGATTTCGCCAAGTCAAGCGATCATGAGATCATCGCCACCGCTAAACGGTGAAGACTAAGACACAATGGTCTATCCGATGTTTCGATATCCTTGTCTCGGAACATCTACGACCACGAACCATTTTAGACTTATGCTACAGACGGTTAAACGTTTCTCCATGATCGAGATACTCATCTCGATACCCGTTTGACCTTGCATAAAGTCTCAGGACTTTACCTAAGTTAATATCTAACGTTTACTACATTACAATATAACTTAGATAAATTATTACCAAACAGCTTACTGTTATTTCGAACAAGATGTTTGTGCTATTCACACAGGAATAAATGGCCTTGAGGGCATCATATTCCTACATCTCCCACTTGCACTCAGGCCCATTTATCTCGATATCTAATATCGTTTTTACACATAAGTTTTCCCGACTTCATGTGATAGAGCCTTCGTGAGTGGATCTGCTAAGACCGTCTACACTATAGACTTAAGGGGTTTTTATGTTTATGTTTAGACCAACCTTTTGAATCTCATTCAAATAATTCACTTGGTCTATCGGAATCTATAATACTTTATTTCCCTGGATCTTATCCAGTTCATCGTATCTTACGATAATAATTTTAAATTTGTTGATGGTCATTTTAAATGGCTCATATCTATTCTTGATAAAGTATCAAACCTTTTGATTGCTTTGTCAAAATGTATGTTCCATCCATTTGATGATTCGCATGTAATTTATACGCTCCCACTGACCTTGAAAATTATCTGGCCAATTCATATAAGTTGGTTCGTCTAAATCATATTTAGAAAAACGAACTTATAAGTGAATGCTCAAATTTTCATGGTCAACTTGAGCGTTTACATCGACTTTGGTCCGAGTAGATCTGTACACATCTGTTGGCGAAACCGGTTTCATCATAATCCGTTTTAAAGAAATTAGGATGAAAACCGTTCCCGTCCAACATTATTGTACTTCACTATTTTCTTTTCTGCACCAATCTTTCAACTTAAAGATTTACTTGCAGAAAGTGAGGAAACATTTTCCTTGGGTACGTAAACTAAATTCTCAATTTATTTGCGCACACGGACCTGCATCAAGTTTTAAATCGGAGTTACTACTCCGGATTTCATCCTAGAGGTTGACTAAGTCATCATTAGTTATGATGTCTTAACTCGACTTTTCGTCTTACAAAATTCGAGTAAATATACAACTTCCTGATGATTGATTTAACGAATATCTTATTGATAATGTTCTCATAGAACTTTATCAAAACCTAGGCATTACTATTTGGGACTTAACCCAGAGGGAGGACTTAACTCAGAGTCACTTACAATGGATCACACTAAATCTAATTAAGTGTGATTCATACCTTTTAACACACCGATGTGTTAACAGACTTGATCTGAGAGAAAATCACATTTTCTTTTAATTACACAAGATTTTATTTAGCTAAGTATTTGACCATTCGATCTAATTGAATCAGTTTAAATACTTTAGTCATTTCGTTCTTTATTTTATCAGACTTGTGTTTCATCAAGAACACGTGTCTTAGTAAAATATACGAATAACTTATTTTGTTAAAATTAGACTCGGGTACATCAGTATGTACGAGACTGAGTTTGACAACTCATTCTCCCACTGTCTCACAGATGGGTTTCGGCCATTGTATCAAAGAGGCTAAGACTCACAAGTGTCCGTAGACTTCATAATACGAGAGGTCAGACCCCTCTTTATGTGACTTGTGAAGCTTAATCTCTTGATACGGCCTAGTCTAATTTTACCATATAAGTTTGCTACTATCTTGTGTATTTATATAGTTATTTACAAATTACTTAACACAAAACATTACTTCAGAAGCAATGTGACGACATTCGTCAAAATGTGTTTAAACGTTTTTGTATAACAACTTATTCCGAAATGTGACATTAAAATATGTCACGTTTTCATTTCCTCCTACTTATGCCTTTACTAATGATAAATTAAACTAACTTTCTCAATTGACTTTCCGAAGTGCCTCCTTCCCTTTTCTAAATCACATTTAGATATTAACATAAATAAATAGATATGCAAGCAACTTATGTATCCAAACGCTTGAGCTTTGCAATCTTGAGTGTAGCTCAAGAAGTTGCTTGTCTCAAGATCCGGTTGGGATACATAGTCTTGCATCGCCCATGCACTCGTATTCGACTCAAACGGTTTGATCGAATTTTCGAACTTTGCGGATCAAAATTGTTTGTCCATACAACCTTGAGGGTAGCTCGACAAGTTGTAGGGAGAAACATACTTTGAATGTCCTATATGTTCAAGCTGCCTCATATAGAGACGAGTGACATGTAGCTTTAATTTATTTGTTGAACCCAGAACTTAATGAAATCATATTTCTTAAGTCTGTTTTACAAGGTCATTTAATGTCAATGAGAATATAGTTTAATTACATCAATTAGAATTTAACTTGATATTCAATTAATCAACTTATTGACCAGTTAACTAATTCCAATATTATCAATTGATTCTTTCGGTAAACATAGTCTTGCCCTAGTTTTAGCATATGTTCAATATTAAATATAGGTAGATTGGCTTTTATCTATCTATATCCTCCCACTAATTTTACGAACGTTTTAATGCTTAATAACGAACGATTTAATCGAATTAAAATTAATGGGTAAGAGTTCCGATCACCTTGAGTCTAAACAACCTTGAGTGTAGCTCAACAAGTTGATTGACTCTGCGATCGGAAGATGACTCTTCATCGATCATATCGGATATGACTCTCTTAATCGGTTTTTGCCCCTAGCCATTCGTGATCATGAGTGTGCTCATCCAAATCACAATGTCTAGTCTAGTCGGACCCTTGTTTTCATGTCTAGCCTGACTTGCCCCGCAGCTCGGTGTATGCACGACACGTCGGTTTGGGTCAGGTCTTAGACTTACATCAAGTCAGACTACATCGTTGACTTAACTTACGCCGGCGCTCGGGGTACGAGACGACGGTTAGGGTTAGTCAAGATTTCATCTTATGTATTTAAGGAGTTGGTTTCTACAGGGTGCCATGTCACAGCTTGAGTGTATCTCAACAACTATAACACGGGCCCTATAGTTGCTAACCCCTAAAACAAGGAGGGCTACGACTAATCTTGAAAAAGACCATTAACGTATTTGACTTAGATATAGTCCAGGGTGTCATACAATCATGATTCGCGACATTGCGGTCCAGCGGAACTCAGCCAGGGAATTGACTAAGCCAGGATCACTACCCCTTGGACTAGCAAGGGTTGACCCAGAACTCTTAGCCAAGCACATTGACTGGATCATGGTCCATTGAATGAAGCTTGTCATTTTTGTATGTATGCCATAGACTAAACAGCTTTTATTAACAACTAATTAATCCTATCAACTAGTTGAATCCTTAAATTCAAAATTTTAGGATTTGTTTAATAACTTTTATTAAGTCCTTATCAACTATAAGGTTCACGTGCTACCCTAATCGTTATTAGGATTTTAATAAATTTTATTAACAACGCTAGAAGCGAAGTCCTTTAATGAAAATTAATTATAACAATTAGAATTTGAAAATTCATTTAAAGGACTACCCTAATCAGGAATTAGGTCTTTAATATTGTTGTTAATGATTTATTAAAGCATAGCATGTCATTAAAATTCATGTAATAAATTTTAATCATTTTTAATGGCTAACCTAAGAGGTTGTCTTGTGTTATCAAATAAGGGACAAGATTAACAAGCCATAAACAATAAAGCTACACTAATTTATCGCATAAAGATAGTGCACAACTATTTAACATTTAAATATACTAAGTTTATCGCATAAAACTATTTCTGCATGCAAACATAAATTTAACAATTAAATTTAAAATATGATTTTGAAATTATTTTATTTTTATCTCATAAAAAAAAACTTAATTTTAAAATCACTAATTTGCATGCTACGTTTAAAAATTTATCGCATAAACATTTAAAGCCTTCAAATCAATTTTACATAAACTTAAAATCATCATTTTAAAATTTTCATGCTTAAAAATTTATCATATAAAAATTTTTAGGCATCCAAAATAAATTTTAAACTTTTTAAAAGTTATCACATAAATTTTAAAACGTCATTTTAAAAATTTCCATGTTCAAAAATTTCAAAGGAAAATTTTAGAACATCTAAAACATTTTTAAAATTTATCTCATAATTTAAAAACATTTTAAATTAAAAAAGTATTTAAAAGCATTAAACACGTTTAATAAAATCGCAGTACCTAGATCGCTACGCAAACCTAGGCTCTGATACCACTGTTGGGGATTGGACGTTCCCTTAGGGCATAATAACTCTAGTCCCGTCCTAAGTCGGACGGAACATAGACAGGAAAATCAAAAGCAGCGGAAGAAAAACAGTTAATCTAAATTAACATGCAAGTTAAAACAATTTTACATTTAGCCCTAAGGTCCAAGACCCTATGCCAAAATCTATGCCGACTTGGGATGGGTCTGACCATCCCAAGAAGGATCTAGCCTACTGCGATTAAACTAAACTAATGCTAATAAACTACTTTAACCACATACCCGGAATCTCAGCCCTGGAGCAGGCGAGATGTTCCGCGCCGTCTTCCGAGCCGCTCCCGTCCCACGCCGAGCCGCTCCTTGAACCGCTCCCCGAACCGCTCCGCATCCCGAGGCGATCAATCCCCGTGCCGCCGAGCCAACCAACCGCCGAAGAAAGTTTCACGCGAGTGAAACCTCCGCCAAGATTTCGGATCCAGAATCCGAACTCCTTTGAGGCTTTGCTAGAGCCCGCAGGAGTAAGGCAGAAATTTTAGGGAGATAGAGAAATATTTAATTTAAGCTAAGATCCGAGCGTGCTCCAACATTTACGAGAGCCGCTCAGATCTAGAGCTTGGGACAAGTTTTGAGAAAGGGGGGAGACCCCTATTTATATAGGCGGCGGACTCTCCCCTTTTCTCAAAATCCGATGTGGGACTAATTATTGGGTTAATTAAAATCAAGTTAGTTTGCACTTCACAAAGTGCAAACTTCCGTGAATTTTAACTCACTCACCGTTGAGCTTCAGGATTGATACAACCTATCAATACGACAAGCGTTCAACGGTGAACGCATAGGAAAAAACCGTTCGTCAATCGGAGGTCGTTTGACCCTCCAATTGAGTGTCCAAAGATCAGCCCTAGGCTAGTTTTTCACAAAAACTGAGCCGTCAAAAATGATTCTGCCTAGGGTTCACAACCCTAGGCGTGTGGGGCCCACCAGGGGCCCCACAGCCTCATTCTGCGCGCGCAGCATGGCCTGGGCAGAGCCCAGGCGGGCCTGGGCTTTGCCCAGGCGCCTGGGCAGAGCCCAGGCGGCCTGGGCTAAGTCCAGGCTTGTGCCTGGCTAGCCCAGGCAGTGTCTGGGCTAGCCCAGGCAGCCTGTTCTGCCTGGGCCTGACTTGGTCTGATGCTTTGGGCTGTTTTGGCTCTAACTTGAGCATTTGGCGTCCGATTTGGACGCCGTTCGAACCTGGGTCTAGACCGGGACATTCCCGTCTTACCCGTGAACTTTTTCCTTGCATTTATCTTATTAAATATTGTATTAAACAATTTAATACACATTTAATTGCTTTTGCATCAAATGCAAAATAGTCCCTATCTAAGCTTAAATTATCATATTGCATCAAATGCAATTATCTTTTCTTTTGCATCAAATGCAAATATTCTCCCTAACTATTTTCTACCTATTACTAGACGAAGCATTGCACTCTGTGTGAGACCCTACAGCCTGACCCTTACAACAGGCTGGGCTCGAAGCCCTATACGGCAGTGACCACGAGCAGTGGTTGCCGTCCCTGCTTCAGGAATCATCATTATGTGGTTGACTCATTGACATGAGTATTGTCGGGACCACCTGACTGTTTCCGTGATGAATTCCGTAGTTATAGTCTTTTCGTCTTAACTGTGTCGTGTAGATCAAGTCTGGGGTACGGTCAAACTGTCAACCCCAATAACTTGACTCCGGTTAGTTTCTATCGATCTTTAGTCAACTAATGTTGGACTTCTTCCAACATACTCTGCGCAGAGTTTTTACTAAAGACCGAACTAACTCTACGACACTTACTCCCATTGACCGGGAGAGACGAATCCTCTCTTGGTCATTACTCGCCTCGTACGTTTCAAGTGACACCCAATCAAAAGACCTTTCGACAGGCCTTGCCTCGAAGCTAGGTCAGTTGATCTAAGTGGCACCGTTCACGCACAGGTCCGTCAAAATGACCTCAAGTCAAAAGACCAACTATCCTATCATCACTCAGAGTTATCACTGACAGATTGGTCAATATAACCATGTGATAACTCTAGTGGATCGTTCAGTGAACTCATTCTAATGAGCACCTGTGTCTCGTCTTCGATTTCGCCAAGTCAAGCGATCATGAGATCATCGCCACCGCTAAACGGTGAAGACTAAGACACAATGGTCTATCCGATGTTTCGATATCCTTGTCTCGGAACATCTACGACCACGAACCATTTTAGACTTATGCTACAGACGGTCAAACGTTTCTCCATGATCGAGATACTCATCTCGATACCCGTTTGACCTTGCATAAAGTCTCAGGACTTTACCTAAGTTAATATCTAACGTTTACTACATTACAATATAACTTAGATAAATTATTACCAAATAGCTTACTGTTATTTCGAACAAGATGTTTGTGCTATTCACACAGGAATAAATGGCCTTGAGGGCATCATATTCCTACAGTATCATGTGGAGGGGAATGCCCACAAGCAATCCGAAAATATAGTCTATCCCCCTAAAGACTGACATGGATGTCCTCCTCAATTGTTCATATAGCTGAAACACGGTTCATAACAAAATCTGCAAATCGTAGCTTAAATGCATCACCTGCTGTAATGCTCTCTGAACCGACGAACCTCACTTACTCCAAGAGGCCCTCCAATATTCTCTGAAACGCGTCCTCTTCTGGCTGCGCATATGACTCAATTTTTGCTTCCTTCGTTGCCTCTTCGTCCATCCACTCTTCATATGCAATAATTGTATCATAGGATGTGGGATTGACGACGGCACATTCTTGCTCTGGTAGCATGTCTGGCAATGCTTCTTGCCCATAATATGAAGAAGCAGAACTAATGTCTTTGGAAATCCCTGCAACCTTAAGCATGAGTGCATTCATTTCAAGTTCCCTCTTCACCCATTCCAATTGAAGATCGCCCTTATCAAGCCTGGCTTGTATTTCAACTTGGTGCGCTTGCATCTCATCAAAAAAGTATTCTCCTGTCTGAGCACTCTGATCATAATAATATTCTCCCATCTGAGCACTCTGATCATAATAGTATTCTCCCATCTGAGCACTCTGATCATAATAGTATTCTCACATCTGAGCACTCTGATCATAATAGTATTCTCCCATCTGAGCACTCTGGTCAAAATCTGTGGTCCACGTAGTATAATCCATAGCACCTGATTAACAAATATAAATAAATGGGAAAAAAATATCAGTGGCACAAAATAATATAGAAATGATAATAATGGTGGCGGGGGTGAAAATTCCCTTTTGTTAAAAAAAATTTTAGTCTAATCAACCTAATTGTGACAAATTGGCACCCAACGGGAAACACCTCCCCGGCAACTGCGCCAAAAACTTGATCGGCCCCGGATATACACCTGGAGAACGATTATAGTTTTACCGCAAGCGCACGGTCAAGTGGTGAGCGGGTATCGAACACGAGGAGGTGGTGTTGGTTCCAATCTATCCTAGGTTGGCTCGACTACAAAGGTTTTATTGGTGGAGATGGGTATGGTATGATGTAATGACAATGGTGATGGATGTCGGTGTCGGTGATAGAGATGTTGGTCAAATATTGATTCAAATACAATATAATAAAAGTGTCTAAGGCTAGGGAATTTCCACTACGGATCGTCATATATCATTGTAAATAGTGAATCTCAATATTACTAGACTTGTGCTGAGGTGAACTAGTCGCAACTGAATAGAGAACCAAGCTCACGCTCTCGCGCTATTGCCGGTCTATAGCAACCTAGATTAGGGCCCACTCTCGTGCAAACCCTAACCTAAACCACTAGCATGAAGATCGACATCATCGTCCAATCGCACCTCGAGCCAACTCTCGTGCAAACTCAAGTTACGATCTAGGTTGTGATAGTTCGTATTCGTCCAATCTCTTACAAACGAATATGTGTATAGATTTATAATAAAAATGCTAGCTTTGGTCCAATCTCTTGCAAACTAAGTCTAGTGGATTTCGATTATAAACCTAATTCGAATATCTAGGCCTTCCCATCGATAGTAATCCAATCTCTTGCAAATCTCAATCGATGGAAATCCCTAGCTATTCGTATTAAATCAATCACAAACTAACCTCCTAGCAATTCTAGCAACTTAGAAATTCATTCATCACAAATTTGAAATTAGATCCATAGCGTTCATCCACATGCCCTAGAACATCAAATCTACTCAAGCATAGCAATAACGATATAGAGATCAATAAAAGACATTGCTTGCATGTAAAAAGATATCAAATCAAAGATTCAAACAACAAGAACAAGGATACTTAGCTTTGATGAAGAACTTCAATCCAATTACAAGCTTTTTGATCCAAGAGGGGGCCTAGGGCATGGCCTAACCTCTAAAATAATCACTAAGAAAACATCATGGGAACCCTCTCTAATGACGGCTACAAACCTCTTATATAGCCTACCAAAACCCTAGCAAACAACCCCCCAAAACCCTCTCAAATTCGTGCCCTAAATCAGCTTGGCCGCAACTTAAAATCTAGGCCCGCAGTCACTCGGGCCGAGTGGGAAAATGACTCGGCCGAGTGGAAATTCCAGCACTGCAGCATCAACTTGCAAAATTTCTCCAGATTTCATCTGACATCTGATTGGTGCGTTCTTGGCGGCGTTGGAACCTCATGAAGTCTACTATCCATAAAAAATATGAAAAAAATACTTTGAGTGCTATAATGATAGCAGATTTCAAAATAGTGGGAGGCTATCTGAAAATCTGGGCGCGCGTGTCATCGGCATCACTCGGTCGAGTGGGATTCTTCACTCGGTCGATTGGGCTTCTCTACTCGGCCGAGTAGGGTCTTCTTCGGTTCTCCAAAAATTCCAGAGAGTCTGCTTAGATCTCAGGATAAAAACCCTGTAATACTTGGACGAGTGGGCTTCTTCACTCGGTCGAGTGGGCTTTGCCACTCGGCCGAGTGAGGCTTCTCCAAATTCCAGTAAATTGGCCTCTTCTCTGGACGAAATCTCTGTAGCACTCGGGCAAGTGCGCTTTCTCACTCGGCCGAGTGGTCTTCCTTGCTCGGTCGAGTGAACATGGCAAATCTTTGGTGTGTATCCGTTTCACTCGGGCGAGTGCGGTCCTTCACTCGACCGAGTGAGCAGTATGCTCAGCCAGTGGGTTACTCTTGAGCTCTTTTCTTCTCCTTTTTGCATCCTCGTCGATTCTATCAAATTCTTTCCTTCTCCACTCATCCTCTAGCGCTGATAACTCCTCAATAAGGCCATGAACGATGCTCTGTTACGCGTGCAAGTCCTTTAAGCTCATTTTTGCTCCCAATTGCTCCGTATTTCCTGAAATCTGATAAAAACAAGAAATAGTGAAAAGTAACGCAATATCATCGAATAATCGTGAAAATCGCAATATGAGCAATCGAAATGGCATGCAAACATGCAGAAAAAGGTGTAAAATATGGACCGATCAGGCGACAAGCTAGCCTGCCACAGGAACAATAAGCATTTACTCCTATGTTATCTACAGTTTTTGTAAATATAAATATCGTTTTCTATGCAATTCTCAAAAATTGCCATCTCCATTTGGAAATTTCAGCTCTCAAATATTCCTCAACTCCGGGACAGGCTGACGATCTTCGCCCTCGATAGGATCACCCGATGGGTTAAAGAACAAGCTACGGCTCGCACCCTTCCCACCATCAACTCTGGAACAAGCTTGACAGCTTCGCCCTCGATAGGGTCGCCAGGTGGGACAATTACCAGGCGATGGCTTGCACCCTCCCCTCCCTCAACTTCAGGGCAAGCTTACGAGCTTCGCGCTCGATAGGCACTGGATGGGTTAAGGACCGAGCTACGGCTCACACCCTCCCCATCCCTCAACTCTAGGGCGGGCGGACGAGCTTGCCCTTGATAGTATCGTCGGTGAGTTAAGGAACGAGCTTCGACTCGCACCATCCCGTCCCTCAACTCTGAGGCAAGCTTGACAGCTTCGCCCTCGATAGGGCTGTTGGGTGGGACAAGGAACGGGCGACAGCTTACACCCTCCCCTCCCTCAACTCTGGGACAAGCTTACGAGCTTCGCCCTCGATAGGCACCGGGTGGGTTAAGGACCGAGCTACGGCTCGCACCCTCCCCATGCCTCAACTCCGGGATAGGCTGACGAGCTTGCCCTCGATAGAATCACCGGTGGGTTAAGGAACGAGCTCCAGCTCACACCCTCCCTCCCTCAACTCCGGGGCAAGCTTGACAGCTTCACCCTCGATATGGTCATCGGGTGGGACAAGGAACATGCGACGACTCGCATCCTCCCATCCATCAACTCTGGGGCAAGCTTACGAGCTTTGCCCTTGATAAGTACCAGGTGGGTTAAGGACCAAGCTACGGCTTGCACCCTCCCCATCTCTCAACTTCAGGGAAGGCTGACGAGCTTGCCCTCGATAGTATCGTCGGGGGGTTAAGGAACGAGCTCCGGCTCGCACCCTCCCTTCCCTCAACTCTGGGGCAAGCTTGATAGCTTCGCCCTCGATATGGTTGCCGGGTGGGACAAGGAACATGCGACGACTCGCACCCTCCCCTCCATCAACTCCGGGGCAAGCTTACAAGCTTCTCCCTCTATAGGTACCGGGTGGGTTAAGGACCGAGCTACGACTCACACCCTCCTCTCCCTCAACTCCAGGATAAGCTTACGAGCTTCGCCATCGATAGACTTCTCAAACTCTGGGACAAGCCTACGAGCTTCGCCCTCGATAGGTGCCGACTCCACAATATTCCACTTCTCCTGGGCCTTAGCCACTTTCAAGCAGAAAGTTGGGGGCATACACACTAAAGCAAAGAGCGGCAAACAACAACACAAGCATAAAAGATAAACAAGGTGACCTGCCTAAGGTATATTTCATTAAAATTGATATTAATACATTTACATAGCTTTTCTACAGTAGGCCCAGCGCATGGCCCTACGGCCGGCCCCACAAATACAACCACTCCCCAGAGATTAAGCAGCTTCGCCTCCCCTCGGAGCATCGACCTCGTCCTCCTCATCGTCGGAGGCCACAATCAACTTGGAGAAGTCTATCTCTAGGGAAGGGTACAGCTTCGCCTACAGCGCTTCCACCCTCCTGAAGCCCGCCTGCATCCCTTCCTCCACGCCCTCTGCCCTCATCGACCTCATCATGGGGATGTACTCCTCCTCCTGATATTTGCGGATGGCCCCAGCCTTTTCGGCCTCCAGATCAATCTTCCTCAGTGCTACCACCTCTTGCTTCAGCACAGTGATCTCCATCCCTTTGGCCTCCATTTCCACGGAGTGTTCGTTCAAGGTGGCGACCCTTCGATTCTCCTCCTCTCGAAGCTGCCGCTCCACCCCCGTGGCATACTTCTCCCACTTCTTGGTCTCCTCCTTCTGGGCCGGATACCACCCCTGAGCTGCTTCAGCTGGTCCTCCCTATATTGCAGCCTCCCAGCGACCTCCTCAAATTGGGCCTCCAACGCCCGCAGCTTACCAGTGGCTGCCTCAAGATCAGCCTTCTTCTTCCTGTGGTTCACCTTGAGCATATTCACCACGGTATGGCGCTGCAAGGACACCATTTCCGCGACCGTCTGTAGAAGAAACAGTAAACATAAGTGCCCATCAAAAAAGGAAGACCGGTAGCGTGAAGAAGAGAGAGCGGCAAACCTGTATACTGTGCCAGATCGCCGTGTCACAGAGTCGCTCTGGACCAACCTCAGCGAGGGACGCCCGATCCCTCGGCAGCAGGCTGTTCTCCGCCAGGTGAGCTACGATGCCGGCTTCGTCAAACACAGACTCTATGTTGCCCACCGAATAGCTCGTCGAGCTCTGGGGCATCACCTCTCCCTCACCAGTGCCAAGGTCGACAAAGCCGCCCTGTGTCACCTCACCAATAATCGGGGTAGGAACGCTCGCTGTAGGCATCTCCCTTGCCGTCTTGTCACGCTCGCCCCTCTCGGCCCCAATGACCACCCCGGGGCCCCTCTTCTACCCCAGCTTCCTCGCCAAGTCCTTTGCCGCCACCTTCTTGCCCTTCTCCTGGGCAGAAGGCTCCTTGGCCGCTGGCTGTGAGGTCGTTGGCTCCCTAGCCCTTCTCATCAGCTCTTCCCACGAAAGGATCATGGCCGCGCCTACAAAGAGAACAAAGATCAGGGTGAGCGTATATGGAGAAGATCACCAAGATGCAATACCTTCGGGCCAGAAATTTTGGGCAAACTGATCGCCCTTGATCAGGTTCGCATGCTTCCTGATCGCATCGGGGATCTCCTCCAAAGCCTTGGAGTTCTCCAGGTCTTGCCCCGCCAGAGGCACCCCCTTGTTCACTGAGGGATTTAGCGTCCCCCAGTTCGACCTCAACACCGAGTCCACCGGCATCAAGACAAAGACAAACCTATCCCTCCATTCTCTCCCCTCGATCGGCACCTCAAGGATGAGAGGCCGGTCCCTCCTTGCAAGAACATTGTGATACATCCCCTTCTTCCTCACCACAAAGTAATGCTGGAAGAGTGATACGCTCGGACTTATCCCACTGATAGTGCAAAGGACGATGAAGCCAACCATTGAACCGATAGAGTCTGGTGATAGTTATGAGAGAGGAAGCTCGAGGAGGTTCAGCAAGTGAAGGAGGTGGTGGTTGAGCGAAAACCATATGCCGAGTTTGAAGGTCGAGCAATAGACTCCAACTTCATTGTCCATCGGCGAGCAAACTCTCTCATAGGGTCCGGGGAGGCGAATCGTGCAAGGTGGTCGAATATAGTTGGAGCTGATCTCAGGGAGATTGATGGTGTCTATTTTACATTGGATAGTCATGATCTCTGCCGGAACCGTACTCTGACTCTGTCGGATCCCGATCCGAGCCCTCGCTCTCTCCTCCCAGGCTCTCCAGAACCCCCCTCATCACTTGGATTGAAAGATGAAGAGCTGAAAGCCATTGACAGATTGAGAAGTTACCTAGTAAGGAAGAAGATCACCAGAGCTCCGATGAAGAGAAGACGGACGGCAGGAACCCTCGAGAGCAAAGAAGAGAAGACGAGAAGAAGAGGAACCCTTTCAAATTCGAATGCAAAAGTTCTCAACCGTTCCCCCTCTCCTTGTTTTATAATGGGCGTCAGCCGATCTCAACTGTTAAAGGTGCGCAACGTGGCAAGATTAGAAGCAGAGGCATCATCTCAGCTACTCACCCGGGCCGTGTGCGGCACGTGTCGAGTTCCGAGTGGCGAAGGCGCTTCGATATCCCCCCCCCCCCGCTGCTGAATCATCATGATGACTTCAGAGATTCAGTGGTCGACTCGCATTTAATACCACAGATGTCATCCATTGGAGTGAAGTGTGTCATTCGAGCCGATCCGGACTTTCTGTGTCGAACTCAAATGACGGGGGCAATTGTTACGACCTCAAGATCGGCCCGATGGATCTAGAGCCGCATATTCAAAGCCCGAGTCTTGGCCCGACGAATCTCCTCAATGAAGCCCAGTTCGTCGAAGCATGGAGAAGTCCGCCGAGGTTAATGGAAGCTTGATCACTCCATATTTTACACTCTTTTTCTGCATGTTTGCATTCCACGTTGATCGCTCATATCGCATTTTTCACGATTATTCGACAATATTGCGATGCTTTTCAAGATTTCTTGTTTTTGTCGTATTTCAGGAGAAATGGAGCGATTCGGAGTGATTTTGAGATCAAGAGGATTTGCACCCACTCCGAAGTGTCACCCGAGGCTCTTTTGAGGGCATTCGGTGATGGAAGACAAGTGGAGGAAGAAGGAACATCGTAGGAGCGACAGGGAGGCGAAAAGATGAAGATTGGGCATCTACAGCATCTCACTCGGCCGAGTGAAGTACTCACTCGACCGAGCCAGTAGATCACTCGGTCGACCAGACCGGACACGCTCCAACAGAAGGAATTGGGCGTGCACTCGGCCGAGGGACGATATCCCACTCGGCTGAGTATGAAGATCACATCGCCCGAGTGGCATGGGAAATCCACCATCAAAAGAGGCCGACTTACTGGAAAAGTACAGGCTTTTGACGGTTCCGACTCGGCCGAGCAAGAAAAGCCCCTCGGCCGAGTGAGTAAATCCACTCAGCCGAGTCACTCCCGGAGACAGACCCCCGAAAAGACCCAAGTTACTGTAATTGTACAGGGTTTGTCACTCGGCCGAGTGACATTTGTCACTCGGCCGAGTGGGCCGCCCCGCCTGCTGCGTAAACTGCGATTTTTGAGCTGCGCAGGGGCATTTTTGTCATGAATTTCTGGGCGATTTTGAGGGGTATTTAAACCCAATTTTTGTCCTAGTTAGAGAGAACTTTTTGATACTTTTGGCAGCCTTTTTAGAGAGCTTTTTAGATCAATAGATTTAGCTTTTCTCTTTGAGATTAAAAGGTTATTTTTGTTGGATGCTATTGGGTTCTCATTGGTTTGTCTCTTTTCTTGTCAAAAACTCTATTTTTATTGATAATCTCTTTATTGCGATGATTTGTGCTGAATTTGTTATTGATTTTCTCATGAATTTCATGATGATTAGTGAGTAGTTTTATTGTCCTAGGGCATAGGGATGAACCCTATGGACCCTATTTCTAAATTGTGATGAATTGGTGAAATTCTTGCTAGAATTGATTAGGGTTAGGTTGGGATTGATTAATTACGGATAGCTAGGGATTCATATTGATTGGGATTTGCAAGAGATTGGATCCCAATTGATAGGAAGCCCTAGAAATTCGATTTAGATTTACGATTGGACTTTTCTAGAATTGGTTTGCAAGAGATTGGACCAAAGCTAGGGTTTTCAATCGTAATTCTAAACCAATATCCGTTTGCAAGAGATTGGACGGGTAGGAACTATCTCAACCTAGGTCGTAGCTCGAGTTTGCACGAGAGTGGGCTCGAGATACGATTGAACGATGATGTCGATCCTAATGCTAGCGGCTTAGGTTAGGGTTTGCAAGAGATTGGGCCCTACCCTAGGTTCGCTATAGACCGACAATAGCGCGAGAGCGTGAGCTTGGTTCTACATTTAGTTGCGACTAGTTCACCTAAAATTCAAGTCTAGCAATGATGTAACCTATGAATCACAATGATGAGATACGGTCCGTAGCGGGGATTCCCTATCCCTAGGCACTTTATTTTATTGATATTTCCATCGACATTTGAACGATTGTGACAATTTTACCCCAAATTATTCTTGACCATTTTGATAGCTAGGTGATTAGAAGAAGACACTGTCATTGTTCCTCCCTGAGTTCGATACCCGCTCGCCACTACGTCGTGCGCTTGCGGTAAGACTACGAGTCGCTCGTCCCGGTTGCGCGTGCATACCAGGGCGTCGATCAAGTTTTTGGCACCGTTGCCAGGGAGGCGACAGTGTTTTATTCTTTTTACTTAGTGTTTTCTTTTTCTTTTATTACTTTTATCTTTTTACTCCTTATTCATGCTAACAATTACTTTGAAACTCTATTTTCCTTTGCATGTACACGAGATCTACGGCAAACCCCGAGGAAATACTATTTGATCCGGAGATCGAGCGTACCGTGAGGAGGATCAGAGCCGAGAGAAGGCACGCTACGGAGGACAATTGTATGAACCGTGCGGAGACACCGGAGGAGCTTGCGGTACGAATGGCGAGGATCATATCCATTAGAGATAGGCTTCGGCCTAAGACTTCTTCCACTACATCATCCATCGCCATGCCGGAACTAGCGGTGGACAAGAATTTTGAGCTAAAGACGGGCTTGGTAGTATTGATACAACAAGACCCGTTTCATGGGAACTCCCATGAGAATCTACACTATCACATCCAGTTTTTCTTGTCCAAATGCACCACCTTCCAAATGCCGGGCGTTTCCGTTGATGCAATCCGACTGCGACTCTTCCCCTTCACACTCAAGGACAAGGCTTTATATTGGTTGAGGACGCAAGCGGAAGGTACATTCACCACTTGGGACGAGTTGGCAAGTGCCTTCATCGACAAATTCTACCCTCCTTCCAAGACGGTGAAGATACGGAGTGCTCTCATGTCCTTTAAGCAAGGACCGCAAGAAACCCTCTATGAAGCATGGGAGCGCTTCAAGGACTTACAACATCAATGCCCCCATCATAGTATAGAAGATTGGGAACTTGTTCACAGTTTCTACAATGGACTCCAACCGGGCACGAAGCAAATTATTGACGCAACCGCCAATGGAGCCAGACTATCAAAGACCCCGGATGAAGCCGCGGCCTTGTTAGAAGAGATGGCCTCTAATAACCAACAATGGGGGGACGAGCGAGGACATTCTTCGTCCTCTTTGAAGCCCACTAGCATTTATGAGGCCAAGGCCGTAGCGGAGCTTTCAAACAAGTTTGACTCTCTCCACAAGGTGGTGGAGAGATTGGAGAAATATATCGCCGAGCCACATGGAGCACCCTCTACATCTACGCCGATAAGCAATATGAGTGATTGGCAAGACCAATCCCAAGCCATGTATGTAGGAGGAGAGCATGGAGATGGAGCCTTGGAGCAAGTACAATATGTCACGGGGAACTCCGGATATTGGGCCAACCCGGCCGCTAGAAACCATCCGGGCTTTTCTTATGCAAACAATGATGGTGCTTTGAACCCCCCGCCACAACAACTTCCTCAAGCTCGGCCTCCACTACCACAACCTCAATATCAACCGAGGGGGCCACCGCAATAAAATTACCCACCGAGGCAACAAGCGGGACCATATAGACCCCCCGGGTACAACCAAGGTTGGAGACCTCCCAACCCACCTCAATCTCAACCACGATCAGACCACGAAGCTAGGGTGGAGGAATTTATGGTGGAGCAAAGAAAGATAAATGCTAAATTGACGGCGGAACAAGAGTCACTAAACACCGTCGTCGCTCAACTTGCAGAGCAACTTGTGTTGCTCACCAAGAACGCCCAACAATTGCCGGCTCAACCCGAGCCCAATCCACAGAGCAACACCGGACACATCAATGCAGTGGTTGCGGTTATAACAAGGGGCAGGAAGGATACCACTCCCGCTATGACCCAAAGCAAGTAACCCGTGGTGGAAATTTTGGAAGAAAAAGAACCAGCAATTGAAGAGGAGAGCCAAAAGGAGCCGATTGGAGAAGGAAATTCCGGAGTGGCAAAGCCGAATGATGATCGCCGCTACATGCCACCGGTGCCGTTTCCACAACGGCTAGCTAGAGCCAAGATGGAGAAAAGGCTCGCCAAGTTCCTAGAATACTTGAGGGGAGTAAGCCTCAATATTCCTTTCTTAGATGCAATTGTTGAGATTCCCTCTTACGTGAAGTTCTTGAAGGACTTGATTTCGGGAAAGAAAATGAAGGAAAAATCATGTTTACGGAACAATGAACTTGGTTTACCCGGAAGGAGAAGGAGCCGGCGAAATTGAAGGATCCCGGGAGTTTTCGCATCCCTTGCACACTAGGAGGCGTACCATTGCAAAAAGCTCTAATTGACTTGGGCGCGAGTGTGAGCCTTATGCCCCTTAGTATGTTCCGGAGATTGAACACGGGCACCGACTTGAATCCGACTGACATGAGGATTCAACTTGCGGACGGTCGGATTACTAGGCCGGTAGGGATCGCAGAAAACATTCCACTCCAAGTTCCGGGAGGGATATGCTTGCCTTGTGATTTTGTCATACTGGACATCAAGGAAGAGGGCGACACTTCGCTCATACTTGGACGCACGTTCCTCGAAACCGCCAATGTTATCGTCGATGTGCGTGAAGGAACTATATCCTTGAATGTCGGCAACATAGAAGTCGAGCTTCACATACCCAAGGCCATGAAACATATGCCCTATCACGAGGAGTTAGACTATGTGGATCTTCTCGATGAAGTGATTGAAGAAGCAATCCCACATTCTATTGGTGCTCTCCATGACGATGGCTTCGAAGAAGGCAAATCTTCGGGTGAAGAAGAGAAGTTGGAGGACCCTCCAGATAGATCCACGGATGATGATGAAGGCGACGCTGATGTCGCAAGAATACGAGAGCTTTGCAAGCTCTCAAAGGCCAAGAATCCGAAGAAAGCTCCACCGAATGGAAGATCGGTGTCACCGGCCAAGAAGAAGATAGGAACAAACTCTAGCTTGGGGGACTTATCCCCCAACATTTTCTATGATAAGGGGGCGTCGAGGAAGACCGATGATCATCACGACCCAAATCCAAGCGGCCTTCCCGGCAAGTTTGACGGGCGCATCTCGTATGCGCCCAATATCGCGAGCTAAACGAATATCTTAAGGGGTCGAGCTCATGACCTTAAACGAGCGCTTGTCGGGAGGAAACCCGACGGTTTTTGCGTTGTTTTCATTTGATTTTTATTTTTGGTTTAGCCTTTTATTAGTTTTTAGAGTTTTATGTCCATGAAAATCGTGACAACGGGTCTTAATTTTCATGATAGGAGAAGGAGAAAGGGAGACCAATCATATGGAGGATGATCGAGGCAAGGAAGAGCGCTCCAGGAACGCGCTCAGGCCTTAGGAGGAGGAAGAAACAGACTGGAGGAAGAAAAACAGAGACCAGAGCGAAAACGGAGAGCCGATGCAGAAAACAGCACGTCACTCGGCCGAGTAGCCTATGCCACTCGGCCGAGCAAAGACTCCACTCGGCCGAGTGGAGCACAAAACATGGAATTTTCTGCAGACCAACTCTCTGTTAATATCTGTAAGTTTTAGTTTTAATTGCCACTCGGGCGAGTGACTTGTCACTCGACCGAGTGGAACAGATACCCTCCTAGCTCAAAAATTGCTGAGTGGCAGAGCCACTCGGCCGAGTGGAGTTTCTCCCTTCGGCCGAGTGAAGCAAAGCCACTCGACCGAGTCGTAAGTGGCAACGAAATTTTTGAAAATTATTTTGGTTTACGCACTCGGCCGAGTGACATTGTCACTCGGCCAAGTCGTAACAATCCTTATATATATACGTTGCGGGCTGCGCGAAAATCGAAACGAAAAATCCCCAAATTCCCAGCCCGAGCCGCTGTCGTTCGAGCTTCCTCGCCCGACACACGCGCTGCCTCGCCCGAGCCACTGCCCCTTCGCCGGCGATCGGTCTGCCCTCCCCTCGCTGACGATCGGCGGCCACCCCTCTCACCGGCGCCGGCCTCCTTCGCCCCTGTTCAACCTGTTTTGCCCCAAAACGCCCCGTTTCTCCCTATTTCTCTTGATTTGTACGCCCGTGAACCCCGTTTTCAAATTAACTTTCATATCTATCTATTATCCCCTATCTCCCCAATACATATTGAATATTATCCGCTGATTAGATAGTTTGATTTGCAGGCTAGCTTGGGGGAGCTTTGGGGAGCTTTGGGGAGCTTTTGGACGCGCATTGAGCTTCCCGGTGGAGGCGTCTCTTCGCACGCACTACTTACTGCTCTCGCGGCATGTTCAGGTACACTTGCTCCATCATTTAGCACGTCGCTGTATTTATTTAGTTGGGACACGTCTCGCGGCACACATGCCGCCGCGCACTAGGCCACGTACACGGGGAGCCTCTTCAAAGCGGAAGAGGACCGATGATCCCGGTCCCTCTCACGCTAGGGAGGACTCCCCTACACCTAGCCTGCCACCATCACCACCACCCACACAGCCTATCCCTGCTGATCATGTCCCTCCACCCGCTCCTGTCGTCGGGCCGATGGGGATTACGTTTCGAAATGACGCACACCGCACCAGATTCGAGCGTATCTGCCATCACTCGATAGCACCCTCTAGGTTTGCACACCTAGCTGATCTTGACCGCCTAGGGGTACTCGAGGGTCTTCTTACGTTGTACGACAACGTGGGATGGCGTGATTTTTTGTCGGTGTCGGCGGATACTTACATCCGTCTGACACTAGAGGTCCTGAGCTCTATTGACCGGACCCCTGGAGGATGCACATTCTACTTGATGGATCGAGAGTGTGAGATCACTCTCGACATGCTTAGAGCATTCTTCTAATGGCCCGCCGTCCCTGTCCCTGACCGAGCCTACGCCCCCACGCACATCCCACCCCCGTCGTTCGACACACGCACATTCTGGACACGGATCACGGGATCCCCACTCGCCTTTGACCCTAGTAGGGCCAAGGCCTCAGCTATCCTGCATCCCTGCCTCCGCATTGCACATCGCCTCATGATGACTACTTTCTTAGCGAGGTATGAGTCCGGGACCATGTCTACGCCAGAGCTCTACATGCTCTACGCGATGACTCGCCCTAGGGTTCTAGATAGGGGTAGCGACGACTTGGTCCCCGTCGTCGCGATCGACATTGCCAGCTGGTTTTTGGACCGCATTATTATTTCGGTGAGCGCTCGCTCACCTATCTGTTGTGGCGGTCTGATCACTCTTTTGGCCCTTATGATCGACGTGGACCTACCTGACGACTTGCGTCGAGCTCCGGGCCCCACCTCACTTTCGATAGATGTTATGGCCCGGATGAAGATGCTTCGTCCCCACGGTCGTCAGCATTGGGTGTGGTTGCACGGTCCCTTTAGCGCTGACTACATGGTTCTTCCGAGCCCCGCTCGGACACACATTGGACCGGCTCACAGGGACTGGATTCTAGCGATGGATCTTCTTATCCCTGCCGTCTACGTGCTTGAGCCCGAGGGTGCTGAGCAGGCACCCCCTGCACCCCCTGTCGACCCCGTGATCCCTCAGCCCACGCCTGCACTTTCTGCACCTCCCGACACCTCTGTCCACACATCTGTTAGTGTCGGGAGCACTTTAGCTGAGTCCACCACCACCACCACCACCACCGCTGAGCCTATGTCCGTTGAGCCTATCACCTCTCTGAGTCCCGAGCATCCCACCACCATTATAGAGAGCGGCGAGACCTCCTTTACCGTCGCAGTGGCGGTTCTGTCAGTGTCGTGACTTCTGTCCCCACATCTGTGTCACCGACCTCTCCTGCTGCCTCGTCGCCTGTTTTGACTTCCACTTCTGTTGCTGCTGCTTCTGCTTCGACACAGCCTGCGTCCCAGCCTCACACCGAGGCTGGGCATCACTTACCGATCACAGCACCCCTTCCACACTACCCTGCTGGCCCCATCCTATACACTGCCCGCCAGAGACAGCCCCGCACCTCACCTGTTAGACATGTGTGTCCCTCCGCTCCACCTCCCCCTGACTCTCTAGTTCAGAGCATTCGTGCTCTCGAGGGGCTGTTAGTGGACTTCGAGGAGACTTTAGGGCTCTCACCGCCACGGTCAGTTCTGTGCAGTCCCGCGTCGCCATGCTTCCCGATATTTAGGCTTGCCTGAATCAGATTCTGGTGCATCTGCCTCCACCACCCACACCCACCCAGCAGATACCACGTCCACCCCCTCCTCCTCCACCTCCTCCACAGGACGGTGCTGGTGCAGTGCCACCACCACCTTAGGCACACTCTTGATGCCTCTGATATTTTTTGTCGTTTTGCTGCCCGTTTGTTCTTGGGCCTGGTGATTTTTTGCCCCCCTCCTCCACGTACTATTTTGGTGCCTTCCTGATCATATCTTTTTATATCTTTTTGGGAGTGAGGGAGAGACTTTTTGGGGACACTCATATTTGCACCATCCTGATCTTTGCATACATCACATTCATTCACATCTTATTTTCTTTTTATTTTTCTTTCTTTTTCATCATGCATGCATCCTCACCCACCCCACCCACTTCACGTCTCTCGGTGTGCCACACTTCGCACATTGAGGACACTGTGCACTTCAGCTTGGGGGAGTGAGTTCTCACACTTTTTACTTTTTTGCTACCCTTTATTTTTACTTTTCACATTTCTTTCCACTTTTGCACTTATTTTCACCCCTTTTTCATTTTTTGCTTCTATTGGGCCTGGAGTTGGTCAAGGTACTTATCATGCATCACGTTTTCCTTTCCTTTTTTGAGTATGCTGCATTGTATATATAGTTATATTTTCTTTTATCTTTGTTTCTGTCATCTTTTGCTAAAGATGATTTTTCTGTGATGATGATGATGTGGTGTTAGCTTATCTCTATGTGCATGCTATTTTGTCATGTCCTAGCTTTTGTTTCAGATATCATATGCTGAGTTCTGCTTTACATTTTGAAATAGTAACCCACTCTTTTCCTGTATGAATATGGATGAAATTCTGTTATTAGCTGATGTCTGATGATTCATATGTATGTTTTTCATAGAAAACACACCAAGCTTCACGCATTGATTGCTTATATCTGGAGTACTGCTTTCATTTCTCATATCACTTCTTATTGCATAAATTGTGCGCTTCACTTTCAGGTTGATTGAATGATTGCTAGGATGATATATCTGGACTAGTTTACTTTTTGAGATTAAACTGAGTAGATTATATTACTCTGCTGAAAGATGTCGTGCACGTCTTATAGAGTGAACCGAGTGATACATTTATTTCTTTCTCCACATATCTTGAGCATTATTTCTTTACTTCAAATTCATTGGTGAATCCTCCCCTTAGCAAGTCTATTATCGGCATTTCCCCCGCTATTAATTTTCATGCTCCAAATCCCCAAAATCAATATATATATATATATATATACTTGTATATCCTTCTCTCTTTTGATTTGGGATCACCTATGTATATATGTTTATTCAAAAAAAAGAAAAAAAAAGAAGAAAGAAAAAGAAAAAAAATTGAGAAAAAGAAAAGAAAAGAGAAAAGAAGTTCATAACGATCCCATCTCATACTATTTCTCTCTTTCTTCCCTCTTTTTGTTTTTATTTTTACTTCTTTTTGGAGCTTCAAAAGAAATGGGGAATGTTCATATTGATTTGTTTATGCCACCACACTTATGGATAAGCTTGGGGGAGAGGATCCGATGATGTGTGAGAGAGTGACTACTTGACGGTGCATGACAACCTAGGCTAAGTAATTTTCTATACTCGGTGAGATTGCTAAAGTTTCACGAAATCCAGAAATCGACTCTTAAGCATTCATTTCATGAAAACCATACTTTTCTATTCTTACTATTCCATACCGTGTGATATCTCTTATACTCCTTATAGAAAGCATTCAATTGAAAAGTGTGTGATCTACGGTTATGCATACCGCTTTAGATGCTTCAGACGATGCTAATCCTAGAATGATTCCATATTTCATGCTATTCTGATATTTTCGGGGTTTTCTATTTCGAATGCATCATTATACTATGATATCAAAATAAAAGTCTGTGATATGTGTTTTATATTCGATGCATGCTATATGAGTAAGCAAAACCCACGTCCTGAGATAAATGATCTAGCGCCTCTCTTCTTCGCTTTCTATTCTATTTTTTATTTTTATTTTCCTTCTTTTCCATTATTTTGCCCGTCGGGTTTACTTTTTACTCATCTTCCTCGAGGACGAGTAAGAGGTAAGCTTGGGGGATTTTGATCACTCCATATTTTACACTCTTTTTCTGCATGTTTGCATGCCACTTTGATCGCTCATATCGCGTTTTTCACGATTATTCGACAATATTGCGATGCTTTTCACGATTTCTTGTTTTTGTCGTATTTCAGGAGATATGGAGCGATTCAGAGTGATTTTGAGATCAAGAGGATTTGCACCCACTCCGGAGTGTCACCCGAGGCTCTTTTGAGGGCTATTCGGCGATGGAAGACAAGTGGAGGAAGAAGGTGTAATGCCCTGCTAAGCTACTGCACAAGTACTAGAGTGGGGGTGAATAGTACTTTAAAATAATTAAGAGGCTAATTCCTAATTACTTGCAAACTCTACCAAATAATGCGGAAATGCGGAATAGTAAATAATCGACAACAAATAGAATCAATCGCAAACAAGCAATATTACTGGGTTCGGATCCACCCAAGTCTCCCCGACTTGTTCCCGGTGATCCTACGTCCCAACCACCCGGATCCCCTCCGGATACTCGAGTTAGAAACCCTAACTCAAGATTTCCACTATTAAATACTTGTGAAAAACCTTCACAAGTCAAATCATACACAAAGTAATTTATGACTCCCACAACCCGGGATCACAACCACACTCTCACAACCGAGAGTGAAACTTACAATATGAAAGTAAATGAAACAAAACTTCTTACCGACAAAATACCTATGCCTTGAGTAATACTTACGAATTAGGGCAAAGATGATTTTGAGGAAGAAGAAGAGGCACCAAACCCTAGCTCCAAGATGTAGATCAGCGATGGAGAGCTATGGGAAGTTGGTGACCTAGAATCAAGCACTTGGCTTGGAAGGCTTCACACTCAATGAATCTCTCTTTGGAAGTAAAAGTGGGGAGAGATTATTGAATGGAATGAAAGAGCTTTGAATGAGCTTGGAATGATTTCTCTTGATCTCTAAACTTGCAATAATATCAGCCTTGACTGCAATGAATGCAGCCCATCAAGTATTTATAAGTTAGAGGAGAGAGAGAAAGAAAAACGTTTCAATTAATGCTCCAACGGCTCTTTTCTGAACCCAACTAGTCGGTCAAAGAACAACTACCGACCGACTAGTTCATCAACTAGTCGGTCGGTCAATCAACGTATACCGACTAATGAGTGAACAGAGAAAAGGTCGAAGTACAGACAAAAGGAACTAGTCGGTCAAAGAAGAGTAGCTGACCGACTAGTTTCACAACTAGTCGGTCGGTTACTCAACTGAGACCGACTAAGAGAAAAACAAATAGTCTGAGAGCAAATTGAATTAGTCGGTCCAAGAACAAATGTTGACCGACTAGTTCATCAACTAGTCGGTCACAAAATGTGCATAGACCGACTAACGATAAACAGTAAGTCAAGTGAAAATTGGCATGTACAGTAAAACTCAACTAGTCGGTCCAAGAAGGAAAGTTGACCGACTAGTTCATCAACTAGTCGGTCGATAAATGAACACAGACCGACTAATGATAAACAGTAACTAGCTTGGAAAAGACTGACTGAAACTAGTCGGTCCAAGAAGCTTTGCCGACCGACTAGATCACCATCTAGTCGGTCAGTTCTTCTTCTTGAACCAACTAACATGCACAAGAAGTCCCGAAACGAAGCACGAAGCTTCGGGAAAGATTGTATGGACTTCAACTAAGATCCTAGAGCTAAGATATGAGCGTTATGAAGATTTAAACCGTAAGACCTACTCAAGGCTTAACATTCTACGAAAGAAGCTTAAAGACTATAAATAAAACTTGACGATACCGTCTTCAAAAGCTTCAATCGAATCTTCATGACTTCTAAAATGGTCCACAAGCTTCAACGAAGCTTTAGGCATACGATCATGCGCTTTGAGAAGTCTTGAGACGTCGCTTTGGATGTTTATATGAATTTGGCGACGATCTCCATAACTGCGCTCACAAATTGTTAGTTCACGATATATTTATGTTTGTTCATCATCCAAAACCAAATCCGGGGAGTCCAATATCCAACATTCTCCCCCTTTTTGGTGATGACAAACCAACATAAATAATAATCAAAAATAATGATTCAAATGAAATTTACTTACTCCCCCTGCATTGATGACACGTTAATTCCAAATTAAACAATAATAATACGCATCAAGCAGACGAGTAAAGTATATAAATGAGAATCGATTATTGAAATATCGAATACCAAATGTTGGTTATTGAAATATCGGATTTGAAAATCCATTTATATATCTTTACTCCCCCTGAATCTAACATATCAAATTAGATTCTTGGATTAATGCTTTAAATTATCATTTAGCACATCGTTATTATTATATCTCTCCCCCTTTGGCATTAGTAAAAAGAGCGGGAGGAGATCAACGACAACAATAATGGCTTCAAATTAAAGCACGGGAGTCGTAGAATACGACGATGGTTCAAGTGACACCAAATAAAAATACGAATAAACTCAAAGCGTGTCAATGAGACCAAAGTCAAAAATCGTTGAATAAAATCATCAAAAACTCAAATCAATTCTACGGATTGAGTTATGGAATATACTCTCCAATATCAACATTCTTAGTTAATTTAGTGCATGGAAAACAATTCTATGTTTCCATAGAAGAAATTTCTATTAAACCAAGAGTTTTCGTCGAGCGACGAAATCAAGACATCAGAGACATACAAAGTATATAATGTGCAAAATAGAATGAAATGTCAACCGTGATGTATCTATATTACAAATGAGGGATGTTTTTGAATCTTTGTCCTATGTGGCAATGTCACATCGCCACATGGGACACCCTTCTTAAACCCAAAACCAAAAAAACACAAAACTCCACCCAACCCTCAAAAACACACCCAAACCCAAACACCCAAAATCACACCCCAAGCAAAAAAACCAAAAAACCCCAAGACACTACACACACTTAAACCCATTATTCTCATTGTCACCCGTTTTTGTACTAATCGAAACACCCGTGTGGGTCCTGCATCCTTACTGTGTGTGGGTTGGTTTTTGGGGGTCCGTGCATTCGCTCCCCTTTTACCATCCGACGTTGCCGACATGCACACACACGCTTTTCGCTCCTTCCCGGTTCCGCGCGTGCATTGCGGCCATGTTCATTGGTGGTTATTTTTGCTCCGTGCACCAAGTGCACGGGCAATTTCTAGTATATATATAAATGAAGCATGAGTACAACAAAATTATACATCGTCAACATACAAAAGCGATCCAACGATCGAGGCACAAAATACAACATCAAAATATCATACACGACATCAGAGTGTCACACATCATACAACATCATCAGAATACATCATCATACATCCAAAAGTATCAAAAAAAATACATCAAAACGATCCAGAACCCTACTCTATCCTACCCAATCTCTCTCACAACTAGATATGTCATCCAATGTGCATCGGGAGAGGCCTCAAAGAAGCTCAAGAGGCAGCGGGAGGATCTGAAGCAACTGCAGGCTCAGTAGGAGCGGAGGTGGTAACTGGATCAGCTGGAATCTCAACGGGAGCGACGACAGATGAAGTCTCAGGCACGGCAGGAGAGACGATCTCAGAAGCAGCAGCAGTAGTGGCCTCGGGAGCACCAGTCGTAGTATCCACCGTAGGTGTGGTGGCAACAGGAGTACTCTCAGGGTCACCAGCAGATGAGACAGCAGCAGCACCAGAAGTGCCCTCGGGGGCACGAGTAGAAGCACGAACAAGCTCCTCAAGCTCCTCCTCATCCAACTCCTCATCCTCAGAAACTGGAGGAGGGATCTCAATCCCAAAGTGTGAGGCAATACGAGCCATAATCGAGGCACGACACGACGCAAGAGATCGAATCTAAGAAACCCTAGCCGAAATCAAATGAAATCCTAGAAGTCGAAATAACTAGAAACCCTAACCCTAGAGCTGAAAACTAACCCTAGATAGCTAGAAGAGGGAGGAGAGATCACCTAGGAGGATAGGGCGACGGTCGGCGACGGCGGGGATGGCCGGAAACAGGCCGGACACGACGGAGAGGGAGGAGGGAAGACGAAGGGTCGGGGGGTTTCGAGCTGAGAGAGGGGAGAGATACCGACTAAAAGCGAGTATAGTCGGTCGGGGCTACATTTTAATCGACTGGAATTCGAAAAGACAAAACAGTCCCCGTTACAACTAGTCGGTCACAGTTCAAGCACTGACCGACTAGATCACGGTCTAGTCGGTCGGTCAATGAGCTTGAACCGATTAGTTGCAAACAGTGACTGAACCCAATTTAACTGATAAGAATTACTAGGTCTGAGTTCATTTACTGACCGACTTGATCTCAATCTAGTCGGTCGGTCAATGAACATGAACCGAGTAAGGAGGTCCAAAAATTTTAGAATTTGAAATTTTGATTTCTCTCCTAATCGCATATCGATGAAACATCAAAACACTCTCATTAATCATTATACTACCCCATTAAACATCGAAAATCTGAAATTTGACGATTACGCATAAATCGAGCGAAAATTCCGAAAACTTCAACAAAAATCCAGAAAATTTCAATTAATCTAGCATGAGAAAATATAAAGAATTGAATAGCATGCAAGATTATTGAACATAACATGAATCCTAAATCTCGGATTCACCCATAATCCCCAATTCTCGACGCAACCGCACAAAGAAGTCCTCCTTTAGGGGTTTCGTGAAAATATCGACGATTTGCTTCTGGGTTTCAACATACACTAATATGATGTCCTTTTTAGCAACATGATCATCTAAGAAATGGTGTCGGACATCTATGTGTTTCGAACGGGAATGGTGTACCGGGTTCTTGGAGAGACATATTGCACTTTGGTTATCCACCATGATAGGGCAAGTATCACAGTTTATCCCAAAGTCTTTAAGTGTGTGTCTCATCCAAAGAACTTGAGCACACGCGGCACCGGTGGCAATGTATTCCGCCGAGGTGGTTGAAAGTGATACGGAATTCTGCTTCTTGGAAAACCAAGAGACAAGAGAATTTCCTATAAAATGGCAAGTGCCACTAGTACTTTTCCTGTCGGATTTGCATCCCGTATAATTGACGTGCGTTTATATTTCATATATTTGCGCGAGTTTTCTTCCGTGTTTCTCCGTATTTTCCGCCGTCTTTTATTCGTTTTCTCGTATTTTCTCGTTTTCTTTCACTTTTCTTTGTTTCTCCATGTTTGCAGGAGATTGCCCGCGTAGGGGACGTTTAACGACGATATCTCAAGTCCCCGGAGCAACGGGAGGAGTCACGCATGATCCAGGGGGTCAAACGACGAAGATTACATCTTTCAGCCCCTCACCCGGTCGGTTGGTCATCTCCAACCGATCAGGTGATGCACGCGTGCACCACCCGGTCTCAGCCGGAGCTCAAGTGGAAGCCACCCGACCGGTTCACAGGCCGGTTCAACGGGGCTGATTCTCTGTCTTTTCAAGCCAAACTCCAACCGATCGGGTGACTCTCACCCGATCGGTTCATCTGTAGCTGATGCTGAGGAGCCGAGACACGGGCACCCAACCGATCCCTTCACCCGATGGCGCCAAGATCCAACCGGTCACTCCAAGAACTCAACCGACCGGTTCATATGACCGGGTGAAACTCCGCCGTTTTCTGTTTATTATTTGTAACAGATCACCCGATCGGTTGACTTGTCAACCGATCGGGTGGCGTTTTTCCTGCGGGTTTGGACCCGAACCATTAGGGTTTCGAAGTGGGGCTATAAATACACGAGGCTGGCCGACTTGAGGGGGATCTCCTAGAGTTTCTAGGGCTTTTTGCCCCCCCCCTTCTCTTGTGAGTTCTAGGGTAGTTTAGATTAGGGCTTTTGGTTAATAAATCTTGTATTGGATCGTTGGATTCAAACGGAGATAAGTATTTTCTTCTCTCTTTCACCATTGTTTTGTATTGTGTTAAGTTTTCTTGATGATGAATGTTTGTATGCCTTTTGTGTTGTTGGTTTATATGTTTTTCATCATTGAGTTGTATTGATGAACCCTAATACGGGGTAGGGTAGGATTGATGCTTGGTTGTTTCATTTGACTTGGTTGCATGGCATGTGTTCGATGAAATGCGTCAATGGGGATTTCTAGCAATCTGGGTCCAATTCGTATGGAAACACACTAGATGTATTGGGGATTGGGGTCCGGTGCTTGTCCTGTCAAGATCCGCTTCGATGTATTGCTAGAAATCACATTTGACCTATTTGGCCATTAGGGTTACGCGGGGGTGTTTCATTGTCATTGGCGGGAGAAAGACCGCCTCTGACCGTCGGGCCAAGGGGGAATAAACTTGGCGGTTGACTCCCTAGCCATAGCTCACGCCCCGAGCGTTGACATCGAGTCCTCGCGCGCAGGAGCGGCTTGGACGAAGTGTTGGGAGATATCATTGTGGCCTTAATGCTCTCGGTTGCGGAAGGTGTTAATGGACATGGGAATGCCCACCGTCTGGAACCGGGTAGGCCTAGCGTGCTTGGCACCGACCAAAATATCGGGCCATGGACGCTAGGTACCACCTTTCGGGGCAATGTCTCACCCTGGGTCAAGTCAAATGCCAAGTGTCATGAGTGCCCTAGCCCGTGTTAGCGGGGATTCATTTCGTGTCTTTTTCATTTCTTTCCCTTATTCCTACACTTCCACCCATATCATCTGCGTAGCTGGCACGCGACCTAGGCGAGGCTAGTAGCCACTCAAGCCATCCACCTCCCTGAGTTCGATAAACCCGCACCCTACACTAACCGTGCACTTGCGGTAAAACGACACCGCGCCCAAACCGTAAACGGGGCGCCGGTCAAGTTTTTGGCGCCGTTGCCGGGGAGGCGTTCGGTTTGATATTAGCTTAGCTTGGGTTCGTTAGACTACGCATAAAAACACAAAAAATTTATTTTTCTTTTTTTTAAAAAAATATATTCAATAACCAAGAAATTTTTCCCCCACTATTATATTATCTTTTTGTTATTTTCTTGTACTATTGACGCTCCTCTCTAGTTTTCTTATTTTTGTTGTCCAGGTATCTTTGGTGTAACCATGTGGAGATCAAATTTCGATGCTCAGATGGGAGGATACAATCCTTATTCGGTTGTGATTTGTGAGACTTGTGGGATGGCGGGGCATGTGTATTATGATTGCCCATTTACGCTTGAGAGCCTCCCCCCACCCCAAGGCCAAACATTTTCCCACAACCTTAGCCCAAACACCTCCCATCCATTTCCTCAACCTTATACCCCTCCACACACACAAGAAGAATCAAGCCTCGTGTCTCTCCTTGAAAGTGCCATGTTTAACCAAGGCCAAATATTACAAAACTTGATGGTACCAATCACCGAGCCGACACCGAGGAGAGGGGATGAAGGAGACGATATACCCACCTTCATGGTTGAGACCACCATGCCATCGGCCACCATAGACACATCTCATGCCGATGCCCCAATTTTCCCACACTACCACTTGGATGACGAAGCATTTTTTGATGATGATAGTGAGGATGGGGAGATTTCTCTAGGATCTGTGGGAGAGACTTTTCATCTTTATCTGGATTCCCCATATGAGTCCTATAAGAGCACCGAGGAGACCACAGAGCTTATGCATACCGGCGATGAGGATGTGCGTGAGGACGACGACACCACGACCACATACGAGTGGTCCGCTCCACATCCACCTCTACAGCCATCTCTGTCACAGCTTCCTCCTTGGTCGGTGGTCAACCATGAGGATGTCATTCAGGACATCGGGCAGATGGTGGAGCATGAGTATATCGTCGAGGAGGATGTGCATGAGGGTTTGGATACGATGGTCCACTCTATAGAGCCCGAGTCACATCTACCTTTACCGTCGCTCTCCACTTCTTCTGCGGCTGAGCATCTACTTGAGCATATTGCCCCTATTCAGGGAGATTTTCATACTCACTCTCACTCCACTTTTGAGTCTCGCTTTTCACTTCCTATTTCTTTAGACTCGTATATATTTGACATACCATATCTCTCGCAGGACACGGGATCTACTTCCCCTGAGGTATGCTGCGGTGTGTCACCACCTGGAGAGCCACTTCTCATGGAGAGCGAGGATTTGGTCGTCGCTAGTACAGAGGATAGCGACCCATTCTCAGGGAGTATTCGTCACACTTTCACTATTTTTCCATCTTATTTTGACGATTATCTCTGGGATACTTTTATTTTGGGGAAAAAAATTTTGCCATGGACTAATGCACCTCGTCCTTTGCAGGTCACAGGTGGACACCTACGAGGGATGCTTGGAGGTGCATTGCTTGGGTCCATTGGCACACGTGGCACATCGCTTTTGGCGAAGCCACAGAAGGAGCAGTTAGAGCAGCTACCTGCCCCACTTCAGATCTTGGATCCGCCTATGCTCAGGTGTATCCTAATCCAGTAGTGTAAAAATTTACCTCTTTCTAGTTTAGATTTGAATAATCTCGTCTCCTCTCATTAGCGAGGGGAGCGTATCTAGGATTTGCTTTTGCATCTTAATAACCCTTCATGTCATGCCCTTCTATCATTTCACCCTCTTCCTCTTCCGAGGAGAATGAGCACATTGTCGCTCCTGCATTTTGATTTCTTTCTTTTCCGATTTTCCCCCTAGCATATCTCTACATCTCCATTGATCATATCATTTTGCTAGCATTTTCATGTTCAGCTTGGGGGAAATCGACTTTTGTGTGCATGTTTTTACGTGTCGTTGTTGTGTGTCTGTGTCTATGTGTTCTTTTGTCGTGTTTTATATCTTTTATTTTAGTGTTTCTTTTTCTTTATTTTTTAGTTTCGCTCATGTGTTTTTCGTGTTTTTCATTTTTTGTGTCGGTGCGTAACTCTCCCCCATTTTCATTGCCCTCTCGTATTCACTACTATTGCATTGAGGACAATGCAAGTTTTAGCTTGGGGGAGTCGCACTTCGTGCGTCATTTGTCTCTTTTTCTTCGCTATTTGAGTCGTTTTTCTCCGTCTTTTTCTTTTTCCTTTTCTTTTCTTCTTTTGTTCTCCCTCTCCTAGAGATGACCCGATATGATGAATTGCCACAAAATCACACACATACCTAGCACGGCTTCGAGAATCACATTCACTAACCTCAGGAAGCCGAGTCCTCTTGCATTTCATGCATCGTGGGTCCACTTAGCTTTCTTGTGAGTAGTGTGTCGTGACTAGCATTTGGTGTGCTTCTACCTTGTGAGTATGTTTTATATACCTATCCTTGGTTGACCCCTAGATTATCATGCTTCGATTTGAATATGATGTATTTGCTTCTACTATCTGCTTCTATATGATGCTATATTTATATCATATATTTCAATTCGCATGTGTCGGGATTCCACAAACAAGGACTAGGATAACTCATTTAGCCTATGCTCTGATTAACGAGAAATATCTCCTTTGCCCAAGTGTTTAGAATCCGATTTCATTTTTATTTTACTTGGTGCAAATCCCCTCGTCGTGTACCGTTCTCCCACTTGGGAGAGTACACATGTAAATATCCCAATACCCAAAAATCCAAAAAAAGTGAGAAAAGAAAAGAAAAACCCAAAAAGGATGAGAAATGAAAAGAAAAGAAAAAAATACAAATACCCAAAACCCAAAAAAATTCCTGTGTGAATATTTTCCTACTTGCCGAGAATAAAGGGAAGGCGAGAATTTGCACCGAGTGTTCTACTCCACATCTTCTCAACCTCCATCGTTTTCGAAAACACTTGGCATAGGGACCTTCTAGCGATTACCTAGGCTATAGTGTGGTGATTTCCTAGTCCCTAGCTGTGGAGTCCCCGATGCATGATACGCTTCTATTCTCATACTCTTCTCATGCATGCTTGAGCTAATATTCACCGCAATTTCAAATTGAATCGATATTTGGGTCTTTCTTTGGGTATGTGTATATGGAGCTTTATTGCACATCGTAGATAGTGACACCATCTGCTAGCACACGACCACACTCACTCGCGCTTCACTGCGTGGGCCCACGACACTTGTTTGGACTCACATTCCTTGGTTTAGTGTTGTGTTTTGTCGTATGCTTGCTTCGTGTGGCGTGTTTGATTTTGTTGGCCCTTACGGGCGATCTAGGATATAGAGTTCTCTTTTTCTCTCCTTCTCTCTATTTTCTCCCTCCGAGCTCCTTGTTGCGAATTTTTTTACGCTAATTTGTTGTTCCGAATCGAACGGACGCCGAAGGCGCCCATGCCGAATTTTTTACGCTAATTTGTTGCTCTGGGCCGGACGTTTGTTAAATTTTTTATACTAATTTGTTGTTCCGCGTCAAAGGCGCCTGTGCCGAATTTGTTGTTTTACGTCGAATTTGTTGTTCCGCGCCGAAGGCGTTCGTGCCGCTAAATATTGTTACGCTAATTTGTTGTTTCGTACAATTTTGACTATGAAAATAATTTTTTGACAGCAAAGATTTTGCGGGGGAAATCTTAAATGAACCGTGCCCGCGGGCACGGGTTATGACTAGTGCGTGATTAAATGGACAGTCTTTCCAAGTCCTTGTTAGATAGACGTGGGATTAAATGGACGGTGGATTAAATGCCACTTCAGCTATCCTTGTGACTCCACTACTACACGTCAGCTATCCTTGTGCTTCTTTTGATTATTTGTGCTTCTGTCCATTGATAGGGAAGGGGCGCGTGAATAGATCTGGCAATCAATTATCTGTGCTTCTGTCCATTGATGGGGAAAGGGCGCGTGAATATGAGGAAAACCTGGGGTTTCGTTTCCAAATAATTGATTGCCGTTTGCAAAACGCTAGGATTCATGTTTTCCCTCCAAATGTTTATGTTCATCCCACTAAAAAGTTTTAAAAAAATTCATCATAACCATTGATTCCTTGAGATTAAATCCTGGCCGTCTTTTATCTACCATTTGTCCTAGTCAGCTTGTCCTAGTCAGCCCTAGGATTCAAAAAACTCTGTCAAATGTAATATAGATAGATAGATATATATATATATATATATATATATATATATATATATATATATATATATATATATATATATGAAAAGTTAGTGTGCATCTTTATTAAAAATGTCAAAATTTACAAAGAATACAATCGATATCTGGGTGAAAGGGGGGTTATATTAGAGAGGGGATAGGGCACAAGCGCCGTCACCCTCCACCAACATACTATCATTCCCCTAGACTATCCAAAATAATGAGATATTATACATTGAAGTGAAACATGTAAAAATGACTATCATGTATATCTGAATTCCCATTTCTCCATTACTTGCTTGGCATCAGTCGATGTTGGTTCATAGTCTCTGAGAATAGTCCTAACATCACTAGCTATGTCTTCAAATAATATTGTCTTAGGCTTTTTAATACTGTCGAACACCCTTCTATTCCTTTCTTTCTAAACATGACATACACGAGCAAAAAGACCTGTCTTCGTCAACATGCTAAGAGTATCTTTTTCGCAAAATTCAACAAGTAGTAGTCTCCCACCTGTAGCAAATACGGATCAATGGGATCTGAAACTACCAATTTGAGTAGGCTCCTTGTAGGAATATATTTTGTATATCCACATTCAAAATATAGATGAATTATAGTTTCGACATCCCCATCTTCGCATAACACACAACCGCTCTCCGAGCTTATTCCCCTATTTACTAACATATCTTTGGTTAGAAACTTCCCCCGAAAGGCTCTTAGTCATGTTATCGACATTTTTGGTGCATTGTATTTTGACCATACTAGTTTAGCATAAGGGAATTGCAAACCTCTATGGCGAGACCCTTCACAGGCTTCTCTGAAGCAAAAATGTTGGCTAGGCGCCCAGCTCCATTCATCATCTCCCATGGTCAGCAAACAACTTTGAAGTATGGGTCGAAAAGTGTCAAGTGCTGCATCATTAGACCAGCCATCAATCGTCCAATAATCAATTACCCTCTTGGTCATTGCATCCAATGGTACATCGTATAAATCACATAGGGGACCGCAGGGTAACCAGTTGTCTTGCCAAAATAGAGTAGAACTACCATCACGAACTTGCCTCTTAATAAGCTTTTTAGAGAAGTGTCTGCACTGCAACATGAACTTCCAGGTTCCAGATTGGGTTGCTTTCCCTTTTGCAGAATAAAAGTGACTTATGTCCCTGTAGTTGTTACGCATATAGCCAGCACAAAGCCCATCAGTGGATAACATCCTCCAGTCAGTCTAACCTCCGCAACTATATTGAGATCGGATAGCAATCTCATTCCTACCCCCCTCCTTCGGGTTACAGATGTCTTTCCAGGCCCAGGCGTTAGAAGATCCCAAAATGAACTTCCTACAAACTGAGGTAATAGTACGCAGAATTGATTTAGGGATACGATATACTTGCAGCCAAAAAGATATCATACCATAAATAACAGTTCTGATAAGCTCAATTCGCCCTGATATTGATAGCAAAGTAGATGTCCAATACATAAGTCGCTTGTTACATTTATCAATCAGCCTGCCAAACATAGTCGATTTTGGGTACTTGGTTGAGAGCGGCAACGCCAGATATGTAGTAATGGATGTCCCCAGTTTGATCCCCAATAAATTTGCCAAACCAATAGGATTCTGTGTGCCCTTACTGAAGATAGAAGTACTTTTGTTCCAATTTATCTCCAGCCCTGTAAAATTAGAGAATTCTTCCAACAGTGACTTTAGACCATGAAATGAATGATAATTTGCCCTGCAGAATAAAAGGAGGTCATCTGCAAAAAGAAGATGAGATATTGCGCCAGTACGTCTCATAGGATGGATTATTCGTGAACTAATTGATTTTTCAATTAGCAGGGAGAAAGCCTCCATAGTAATAACAAATAGGTAAAGGGAAAGAGGGTCCCCCTGCCTTAGGCCTCTGTTTCCTTTTTACTAACCAACAGGGGAGCCATTAACCTTAACAAAAAAAGTACGAGACGAAATGCATTCTCTAATCCAAGATGTAAATTTCATGCCAAACCCCATACGATGCAGAACATAATAAATAAATTCATGGTTAACGCTATCAAAAGCTTTCCGTAAATCCAATTTAAGGTAAGCTCTGGCACCCTTAGGGTTGCTAAAATCCTGAATCTGCTTGTGCGCTAGTAAGGCACAATCCGATAGCAATCTTCCCTTTAAAAAGGCAGACTGATTTGGCGAAATAAGCTTATGAACCACAATTTTCAGCCTATTACAAATAATTTTGCTAATCGCCTTATAAATCACATTGCAGCAAGCAATGGGTCTGTAGTCTCCCAAATTAGAGGCAACAGCATTCTTAGGGACTAAGGTGAGGTATGTGTGATTTATAGGGTGCATGAGGGAACCCGATCAAAAGAATGAAAGAATAGCATCAGAGACATCTTTACCTATAGTGCTCCAGCCATTCTGATAGAAGAATCTGTTGAATCCATCCGGCCCAGGGGATTTATCCACCCCTGTTTGGAAAACCGCATCCTTAATTTCATCTTTAGCCACTCTTTGCTCCAGCCAATCCTTAGCATCTTGAGTCAAAATGCGCTTGGTGGCAAGCTTTGGAAATGTATTCTAATAGGTTGTCTGATTGTAGAGAGATTCATAAAACTTAGGGGCACTAATCCTGAGATTTTCATAAGAAGTGTTATGGTTCCCATCAGCATCTACTAAATGACCCAAATTATTTTGGCTTTGCCTAGATTTCATTTCATTGTAGAAGAATTTGGAATTTTTATCTCCCAAACTAATCTAGTTCTGCCTACTTTTTTGGCGCAAAATATCCTCCTCCACCCTGAAGAGTCTTGCAAGATTAATCGATAGCTCCTGCTCTTTTTTTTTGCAATGCTTCATCATTGGATAATGCAGCCTGTTGTCGCAATTGCACCAGATTGTCCCTACAGGCCGAAACCTCATGTAGCTCTTTTTGTTTTGCCGCCCAAACACGCAGATTTGATTTCAAGTTGCGTAATTTGATGAATACCCGATGCATTGCAGAGCCATCCACCTGCTGACTCCATGTCGAATCCAGGAGATCCTTGTAACCTTCCATATTGTCCCAGGCGTTAAAAACTTGAATGGTTTGGGGGTACGAAGTCACCTTAGTATGAATCTTTACCAGCATTGGGGAATGATCACTTGTTGCAGGGTCCAAGTACTCCACGAAAGCTTCAGGCATCATGTCAAGCCATTTAGTATTACAGAGAACCTGGTCAAGTTTTACAGCTATTCGGCCAGCCCCTATTCGCCGATTACACCAACTCATAGGTCGCCCCACACATTTAAGGTCCTCTAACGAACATTTGTGTAGGCAACCATTAAATTCATCCAAGACTTTTATATCTCACCGTCTTCCTCCAGTTTTTTCACACGTGTATCTAATACAGTTGAAATCACCACCAATAAGCCACGCCTCCCCCACATTCATGCCCGCATCTGCTTGAATATGATTCCAAAGCTGGTGACGCTCACTTCTCAAATTAGAACCATAAACACCTGTAATAACGACCGATAGACCACCCTTATTTTTGCAGCGAAGAGAAATATGTTGGCTTAACATAGTCTGCACCCCTGCCTGCCAGATCTGACCATCTAATCCAATGATAATACAACCCACTTTATTCTCCGAAAAATTATTGAACATAATCCAGTTCTTAGGAAAACTAGATCTCCACCTCGCTACCCCCTCTTTCAACTTCGTCTCCAGCAATATAATAATCGATGGCTTTAATTTCTGTAATCTGTCGTGAAGGTCTCTCCTCCTGCCTGAGGTATTGAGACCTCGCGTATTACAAATGAAGATGGTCATTAATTAATAATATTCTGGTTTGGCCGCACCGAGCCCCCCTCCTTTAGACGTGTGCTCTTCGTTAACCCACCACCAATTTCTCCTAGTACCAAATGTTTTTTCCTGCCATTTGAGGTGCCCTCATCCTTATTTGAGTGAATACATAATTCCCTTTCCCATTCTGGGTTGACAATCGTCAATTCTGGTGGAATTTGATCAATGGGTCTGCCATTGCCTCATCAGCATCTTGGTTTGGCCTTGCTACATCATTTATCTGCTTCGGATTAGCCCCTCCTCCAATTTCATTTGATGGTAGGTTGAATGCTTCAGGGGGAGTAAGCATGGCCTCTTGGGTTGTTGCAAAATTGTGCCTATGAACCGCTCGGTCCCCATCAGTCTGCACAATGGTAGGGGGATCAACATTGGACTCTTGCACTACTTGGCACATACCATTGTCATCAACCTCTCCCTCCACCTCTTGGGCCGGGTCTTGTTGCTGCACAGATTTGCTTGGGATCACCTGCGATGGGGGGACATCATCAGACATAGCATGTAGCTTAGAATGATTGATAGGAGTGGACCCCTTTGAGGGGGGTTGGTTGTTAGTATTAGAATCCGTTGAGCTTGGTTGTTCCTCAGGTGTCGTTGCATCATTTACTTCATTTGGAAATTTCCCCTTATCCGAATGCGCCAATATTTGGATTGAAGAGAGCTCGGCTAAATACGGACATTGGGCGCCAGAATGTCCGAAACATATGCAGTGGCAACACCTCAGTGGCTCTCCTTCAACCTTGGTGTCAATATTGATGGTGGGCCCCTCATCTACCTGAACACCCACCGTTCTAGGCAATGGATTTTTGGCATCAACCTCCACCAAACATCTGGCATAAGTAAGCCGCTCCAACTTAGCAGTAGCTCGGTCTAGGCATAAAGGAATACCCAAAGTTGAAGCAACTATATTTAGGATATCTATGGTCCACATGCTTAGGGTAAGCCATGGAATTGGACCCATACATGTACTGTTGCCAAAATGTACCGATCATGTTGAAGGGTAGAACTCCACATTTGCAAAACTGTAAGCCAACCATCAAAAAGCCATGGTCCCCCATATAGTATCTTTTCACAATCCTCCTCGCTTTCAAATCTAAAGTAAAAGAATCCATTTTCCCGAGTTTAGATTTGAATCCCCTTCTCCAACCTCCACAACTGGTCCACCCAAGCCCTCAACTGGCTATAGTAAGGCACATCGCCTAAAACATATCCAACAAGAGTATTCTTCCAGCGCTCAGCCCCTTCTCAACCAAAGAACCCGCTACACGACCAATGTTAATACCTTCATATATGGTCAGGGGAGGGATGAATGTCATTGTCAAAGACTTATCATAAGAACATCTATTAGCACAAATGCCAGACCGAGTAAGTTTAACCCCCGATGTACTTATCTTGATAGAGAATTTAGGTCTTACCGGCATTCCATCATTCACCTTGTGAGCATTAGATTGATGATCTTCATTCCCTGTCATTTCTTTGGGTTTCATACCCCCTTGCCTCGGATTAATTCGCCCCAATCGAGAGCCTCCTTGGTTGAGACTTCCTTTGCCGTAGAAATTGCCTACACCTCCCCGATTAACTCCATAGATCTGGCTGTCATGGAAATTGCCTACACCTCCCCGATTGCCATAGAAATTACTGCCTATTAAGTTTTTCCCCTTCCTAAAGACCTTCAGCGAACCCTCCCCATCAGTAAGGGAGCGCTTCGCATCTGAAGGACCCCCCTTCTCACCGAGCTGACCTAGGTCACCCTTGATGTCGATCGTTTTGTGTTTGCCACCCCGATCGCCATAGAAGTCCTGACCGCCCTGATCTCCGAACTTTATTTGATTACCGATATGGGTTTCAAATATACTTTGCTTGCCACGATTGAAGTTATTTCCATGGATTCTGATCTTGCCCTGACCTTGACCGCCCTTGTTGCCTCCTTGATTGCCTTTGTAGCCTCCTTGATTGTCGTTGTTATCCGATGATGAGTCACCGCCGGGATCCCCTGTGTCACCTGCTGCCATTTTTTTCATCTGTATATATATGAGGAGGGATCAAATATCCCACAGCAAAAAGTCTATACCCCCTATTTTTTGGGAAGATCCGAACCATTCATCTTGATCTCACCCTCTAAAACCATGACCCACCAATTTTCAGCCTGATCACATGTGTTTTGCCTGTTCATCCACCCTTCGCAAAAGTTCTATTCATGTGAAACCGTTAAATTTGGGTCTATGGATGAACGAGCAAAACACATGGGATCGGGCTGAAAATTGGTAGGTTAGGGTTTTAGAGGGTAGAGATCAAGATGAACGGTTCGGATCTTTCAAAAAAATAGGGGGCATAGACTTTTTGCTAGGATTTTTTGGGGGTTATTTTTGGGGGTTATTTGATCCCTCATATATATATATAGTGATCTTCGGGTGCGAAAAAACCCGTGCGAAAACATTTTTTTCATTTTTTTGAAAAAAAATTTTGAAAATTTTTTTTGATGCCTAATCCATACAATTATATATCCCAGGGAAAATAATGGGTGAACCCGTTGGAGATTAGAGCACCAATCCACCCGTTACAAATTTAACGGTCTCAAAACGTGCGAATTTGATGAAATGGCTTGATCGAAGACCAAATGACATTATTTCTCAACCATTATTTTTTGAGGGGGGTATAACAACATATAATGAGGGTGGAAAAAAGAATTTTTGAAAAAAAATTTCAAAAAAAGATAAAAACATTTTCGCACCGTGCGAAATGTTCTCATTTGAAAATTTTCCTATATATAAAATTTTCAAATGAGAACATTTCGCACGGTGCGAAAATGTTTTTATCTTTTTTTTGAAAAATTTTGTCAAAAATTCTTTTTTCCACCCTCATTATATGTTGTTATACCCCCCTCAAAAAATAATGGTTGAGAAATAATGTCATTTGGTCTTCGATCAAGGCATTTCATCAAATTCGCACGTTTTGAGACCGTTAAATTTGTAACGGGTCGATGGGTGCTCTAATCCCCAACGGGTTCACCCATTATTTTTCCTGGGGTATATAATTGTATGGATTAAACATCAAAAAAAATTTTGAAAATTTTTTTCAAAAACATAAAAAAATGTTTTCGCACGGCTTTTACACGGGTTTTTTCGCACCCGAAGATCACTCTATATATATATTTTTTTTGACAACCCAGAAAAATCCCCAACCCCCTCCCCTTGCCTTTGGCTTTTTTAGGAGGGTAAGGCGAGAGCCCGGCCGAGACTATGCAAACTGGGGGGAAACCGCCGTGCCCCCAACGGCCCCCGGGTAAGTCCGAGAGGGGAGATGTAGCCCCAGGGTAAATAATTCCACAACAAATTCCACAATAATTACCAAGTCACGGCGGCCATAGGCCTCGAACCCCGCACCCCTTGGCTTTGGAGCAGAATGACTTACCACTGGGACACTATATATATATATATATATATATATATATATATATATATATATATAATGAGCAGAGGCAATTGGGGGAGATCCAGGCGACAAAGGCGGCAACACCGTCCCGATCTCCGGCGAAGGCATCAATGGAGAAGCGGCCAAAAATCAAGACATCGTATATTCATCTGATGGGGCAGGCGACAAAGGCGGAGGCAATAACCCGATCTCCGGTGGGAGCAGCAAGGGAGGACCAGCCAAGATACATGAGATCGGATCTTCATCTGATGGGGCTAGCGACAAAGTCGGCAGCAACATCCCGACCACCGGCGAGGGTAGCTTGGGAGGATCGACCAATTATCATGAGATGTGTTCTTCATCAGATGGGGGCAGGCAAATTGTTGATCGAAGGGACAAGGGAAGGTTGCGATCGGGTGGAGGCACAGGAGCTGGGTGCCATCAAGGCGAATACAGAGGCTACTCCGACAGAGGGAGGACATGGGGCACAAGACAACAAGTAGATCAAGGGGGGAAAGCATCTAATGCGAACCCTATAACAAGGGGTTCTGATCAAGTAAGTGATGAACGGAAAGTGTTTGACAAATTGCATGTACAGCCTAAAGTAGTGATTATGATTAACACAACTGCAACAAAGATGTCATGGTCGGATGTATGTGCAAATAGGCGTACGTATGAAGATTCCATGTCCCTAGTGCCTCCGTTGATCAAAGAAGATGGTTCTGCAGTTGCAAGAGTACCATGATCTCTAATGGAACGTGGGGCGGAATGATGTAAGAACTGTAAGATCCTGTCAAAACAACGACGTTAGGATCGAATAATAACATAGACTTACGTTAGCGTATGCTGCGACATAGTCTCTGAACTTCACCCTCGGATTCGCCACAACGGTCAGTACTTCGTCACGGAGGATCGAAGCAGCGTTTCGCCGCCTAAATCTCTATTTAGAAGAGGATTTTAATGGAAGGGAGAAGAAGAACACAAGTTGCCTTATGCAAACTTATGGCATGATAAGATTAGTGTAAATGCCTTACCCTTGGGTCCTATTTATAGGCTTTAGGGGTAGTTATTGTAGGAAATAACTAAATATAAGCTTATCAGCCTATATTAGCACATTTACTTATCCTCTTCTTCATTCACTTATCAAGTGCCTTTATACACTTATAAAGTGACTTTTTCCACTTATCGAGTGGTCCTTTTCACACGAGAAAAGGTTCCCTTCGTGCACGCTTTCGTGCACGCGACATCTGAGGTCCGTATTCCCTCATACATCTCCTCATGGGTGTATTCATGTCGTCCATATCCAACATCTCCCACTCACACTTGAGGGGATTGTAAGGAAACATCTTTTCCTTTAACTCTTCTGTTTATCATACCGAGAAATAGGCCGTGTAACCGTCATACGCATAGAGTCCGCTGTTTGTGCACTTGTTAGAGATACACAACACTCCTTGAGGTGCAAAGTTGAGTAGATTAACGCATGCTTTACCCTAGATTATTTCTTCACATTTCTTATACTTTATATTCAACAATTGAATCCCATCTGGATTACAATTGGCTGGCCAGCTTTGAATCTTTAAAGTCCAAATGTGAATATGAAATTAATCTTCCTCTTCTTGCGATCCTTTCGATCTTGACTTGACTTGCTTTTCTAACATGTCCCGCCGGACCGAATTGACCATAATCCATAAGCAACATGCTAAGATAGCAATCACCCAGTCAAATCCAAAGGAACCAATTAGAGTCCATAAGGGTAATGAGTTAAGACCCATGTGGTCTTTGGGTCTCACATAATAGTAAACACAATTACTATTCTAACCCAATGGTCAAATGCATATGTAGTATGAATACGTATTACAACATCACTCCTTTCCCAGAGAGCGTATGTCTTAATGATGTTGTAAGGATGATGATCAGACACCACAATGTCTGATTTTGAGTCCCTTTTACTACTCAAATAATCTTCTTGACCCACATCCCGCATAAGACAGATAGGATTTAAGAATCCTCTTAGATCTTTTGTAAGCATCCATATGATGCAGATCTTTCATACGACCATTTTGTTTAAGTCATGACTCTAAATCATCCGTCTGACGATTTTGACTTTAAACAGGTCTCATCTTTATTTTATCCGTCTAATATAATAAAGGCGGTTGCTCATGTGAGAGAGCCAACCTCAATCTGTCCGACATACTAGAAAATATATCTGAGATTTTTAAAATGTACACAAACATTTTCTAGAAACTCATATGCAGATCATTTCATGCAGTCGAGTTACTGTTTATTTTTAGTCGGTTTAAGAACGAATACCGACCGACTAGTTGACGAACTAGTCGGTTGAGTTTTCTTCTCAGACCAACTAATTTTCCAAACTTCCTGTCGACCACTTTTACCCTTTAGTCGGTCAATGAACACTAGCCGACCGACTAGGTTGCAAACTAGTCGGTCGACGAGCCTTCACAGACCGACTAAATCTATCAACCCTGTACCGACCCAGTTCTATGTTTGCCTTTTAGTCGGTCACAGTTAAACGACCGACCGACTAGTTCTCGAACTAGTCGGTCAACCGCTCTTCTCAGACCGACTAACTGACCCCCGAAACCCTAGTTTTGACCTAGCCGCCGTTTCGCTTCTTATTTAAACGCACGGCTGAGTTTCTTTTCTCCTCATTCCTTTGAGCCATCTTCTTCCCCAACTCATCTCCTTCTCCCTCCTTGCCTCTCCTTCCTCCTCCTTTGCCCCCACCTTCTTCAAGGTCTTCCTCCCCTCTTCCATTCTTCTCCCTCCTTCTTTTCTCTTGTTTCTCTTTCTCCTCCCTATCTTCCCCACAAACAACCACCACCTCATCTCCCCCAGATCTGATCCACGGCCAAGCTCCGGCCACGCCTTTTCTTCCAAGATCCATTTCTTCCCCTCGCGTGGTGATCCTATTCCCGATCCGACATCATCGACCCTGGGAGACGCCAAGATCTTCGTCATCACCTTCGGAGGCCAACGTCATCATCAACAATCAACATTCCTCACTGCGCTACCCGCGGCCAAGGAATTTCCGGACGACGCAAAGCTTCCACCTTTCCGGATCTAACACCGGATCTTCGTGCAATCGTCATTTTCAGGTTGGTCCCCTAAATTTGTAGTAACCCACACAATAGATAACCAAACTCTAATTAAAATTCGCAACCTAATCAAATTAAATTTACTTTCCGTTGATCTTTAAAACGTTATGCAAACCGTAGAAATCGACGAATGGACTTTATGCATGTGCACATAGGAGAGATCGTCGATTAAGTTAAATACATTAAAAATGTGATTTTCGATGATTAGGTTAGTCCCGATAACCTAAACACAACCCTAATAGGAATTATTGAATCGTGACCTGACACCATCGTCGTGTCACGAATTTCAGACGCTCTTCCGTCGACGAGACGTTTGGGCGAGACGTACCAGGGAGACGACACACTCGCCACCGCAGGCAAGTGTACCACTTGCGTTCTTGGTCATGCTTAGGCCTTAGTCTTGCTAGATTAGACATTTTGAAACATGAGAACCGGACGTGAAATGATAGCGTCCGGGACGCCCTTGATGGCTCAGACTTGACAACGAAGTCTGAGTCCAACAACAACAATTTTGACATCATAGGATTGACATGCGTGTGCGTGAGTTATGGACACCCTAGTATAACCCCTCCTGTTTTGTCGTGTCTTGTCACGTTCCGTCTGCACAGCCCGATGGGCAATAGGGCACTCGCCAAGCCAGAGCGAGTGATCCATTGTACTAGTTCACAGCCCGATGGGTAATTGGGCACCTGTCAAGCTAGAGCAGGTGATCCCATGTATTGATACACAGCTCAGATAGTAATAGGGCACTTGTCAAGCTAGAGCAAGTGATCCCTTGTCTTGTCACGATTCTTGGGGTTTTGGGGTAGGGTTGAGCGTGCAAGCGGCAAGAGGGTCTGATCCCCCTCAAACCGAACAGGCGTGAACCCTTTCGTGTCTTGTCTTGTCGTGTCTGGCTTTCTGTGTTCTGTCTTGTCTTGACACCTGTAGGCTAGTCCCGTGGTCGGTAGCACTCGCTACGACCACTACTTGTTGTGTTTACTTTCCTGTTGCGTGTACTTCTGTTGTTAAAACCTCAGCATGTTAATCAACCAGTAAAACGTTGTTAAGCAATTGGTGGACTTGTAGTTTGGTCTAACCTTTTTCTTGTAGACCTTACCTGACGTACAGTTCCTTCTTTTGGTGCTGTACGTCAGGGATTGAGCCAGAGTACGTTGAGGAGACTGACCTGCCAGCTGACGTTGAGACGGAGAGCGTTGATCCCAAGTACGATCCTGAGGAGGACCAGAGCTAGAGACTCCTCGTAGCAGTTTCCAGAGACATCTATTACTTTTAGTTGGGTGCGTAGCACCTTTTGTTTCCTTGTCTAGGTCGGGTGCTTGCACCGTTAGATTTACTTTTTTGCTGTTGTAGCCTTCAGGCGTTGAGACTTGGTACTCTTGATATGTTGGAATAAAATGTGATGTTCCTTCCTTCTTGTACTTTTATTGTTCTGTACTAACATGCAGGGACCTGTGCCTTCGCCTTGGTACCACACAGACGCTTATTGGGTCAGAGCTCCTTAGCCCTGGCCTAAGCGGGCCTAGTCACGCTTCGCCTCCGCTGTTTTGGGAAGCGGGACGTGACAGGTTTTAGTGGTGGCCCATGCAGGTCCACGTCCCAATTTTCCTGCAAGTACAGAACAGTAAGAGTAAGGACATTCACTTTTGTTATTCAAACATTGTACGAGTCTGACCTATGTCTTTCTGTCAATAGGATGGCGGGACGACGTACTACTCGATCGGGAAGCGCTGGAGATGGGATTCAGGAAGACCACAGCGGAGAGTTCCGCCAATTCCTCGGCGATATGCGAGAGATGCTTGAGGTACAGCATCAGCTGGTGTAGCAGTCCAACCGTGCTGCCCAGGCCCCACCTGTTGCACCACCTCCACCTCCGCCTGCTCCCCGAGCTGCTCCCAGAGTGAAGCAGTTCAACGAGCTTTAGCCGAAGACCTTCTCTGGAAAGGAGGGACCTCTGGGTGCCGATGAGTGGATCCAGAGCACTGAGGAAAAGTTGGTAGGTGCCAAGATTCCAGATGATACCCGGGTAGAGATCGCGAAGATGCAGCTGACTGAGATTGCCCAGAACTGGTGGCGTATTGAGGAGAGGCGTCTGCATAAGCCTGTGGAGTAGAAGACTTTTCGCCACATGTTCAAGGAGAAGTACTTCACCAAGGCAACTAGGAGAGAGCTGATGGGCAGATTCGTGGATCTGAAGCAGGGGGACATGACGATCGACGAGTATGAGGCTGAGTTTGAGATGCTGAGCCGTTTTACCCCGCATATGGTAAAGAAGGAGGAGAACCGAGCTGAGCGGTTCTGTCAGGGACTTCGTCCAAAAGTCCAGGCTTCCATGTCCTCTGCTAGTTTCTCGACTATGAGGGAGGTGTTAGATGCTGCGAAGAATCATGAGACGATTTCGCACCTGCCTGACACTCCAGCAGACATAGGGAAGCGCCCTATGGAGAAGTACCGGCCACCTACCAGTCCAGTGATGAGGCCAGTCCAGACGGTGCCATTCAAGAGACCTGGAGCACCAGTGCAGTAGCAGAGCAAGGGTCCGTGCCATTTTTGCGGTAAGCCCGGACATGTTCAGACCAACTGTAGGAGGAAGCTGGGTCTGTGCCTACTTTGTGGAGATGCTTCGCATGCTACGAAGTATTGTCTGAGAGCCCGCACTGCTGTTGCTGGAGCGCCAGCCCCGTTACAGATGAAGGCGCCTGCCCCAGCCCAGAGAGGACCTGCTGTTCGTGGACCACCCTTGGTGCCACAGAGGCAGATGTACCAGCGAGCAGTGCAGCCTCCGAGGCCGGCCTATACCATGACTGCGGTGGAGACTGAGGAGCTGGATGGAGTGATTGCAGGTAACTCTTTGACCTAGTATTTTCGTTTCATAGTTAGACCTTATTGCTAGTTATGTTAGTATCGCTTGTTTGTTTGATTATTAGAGTAGGGTTTGACCTTAGACCCTTTGTTTCTTAGGCACCATTCTTGTGTCCTCTCACCCTGCTTTGGCTTTGTTTGACTCCGGTGCATCTATGTGCATCTTATCCCGGAAGTTTATAACAAAGCACTCCATTCCTACCCATACGCTTCCTAAGTGTTGGGACATTACTACTGGGAACGGAGTGGTGACTGTGAACCTGGGATGTCGGTCGATTCCTTTAGTGGTTAGTGGACATGAGTTATATGCATATTTCATCGTCCACGATCTACCACATTTCGATGTCGTCCTTGGCATCGATTGGCTGGGAGATTTCCACGCTTCGATCGACTGTCACAGCAAGAGAGTGGTATTCCAGATTCCAGGCCATCCGGAGTTCGAGTTCCGCAGTAGAGATGAGTCTCTTGGGCCCATCAGATTTCGGGCCAAGCCGGAGGTGCCGATCGTTGTAGTCTTGCAGATGGAGATGGAGATCGACCGACCAGCGGTTGTCAGAGACTTCGACGACGTCTTTTCGGAGGATATCTCGGGTCTGCCACCCGACAGAGCTTTAGAGTTCGGCATTGATCTGATGCCGGGTGCGCAGCCGATATCAAAGGCGCCGTATCGGATGGCTCCCGCGGAGCTTGAGGAGCTGTAGAAGGGTTTTATCCACCCTAGTGTGTCACCGTGGGGTGCACCTGTGTTGCTTGTGAAGAAGAAGGATGGGTCCCGCAGGATGTGTGTGGACTATCGAGGACTGAATGTTGTCACCGTGAAGAACAAGTATCCGCTGCCACGCATCGACGACATTTTTGATCAGCTGGGAGGTTCGAGAGTTTTCTTGAAGTTGGATTTGAGGAGCGGATATCATCAGTTGAAGGTGAAGAAGGATGACATTCCGAAGACAGCTTTCCGGATGAAGTACGGGCACTATGAGTTTGTGGTGATGCCTTTCGGCGTGACCAATGCTCCGGATGTGTTCATGAACCTTATGAACTTGATTTTCTACGACTTCCTGGATAAGTTTGTCGTTATCTTTATTAACGACATTCTTATTTACTCGAAGTCTGAGGAGGAGCACAACTGTCATCTGAGGACAGCGCTGGAGACGCTGAGGCGACACAAGTTGTATGCCAAGTATGGCAAGTGTGAGTTCTGGCTGGACAGAGTCGCATTTCTGGGACACGTGGTGTCTGGTGAAGGCATATCTGTGGATCCGGAGAAGGTCAGAGCAGTTCGAGATTGGCCGACTCCACAGTCAGCGTCCGACATCAGGAGTGTCCTTGGTCTAGCAGGTTATTATCGACGGTTCATCAAGGATTTCTCAAAGATTGCTGAGCCGATGACGAAGCTGACAAGGAAGGACATGGAGTTTCAGTGGTCTGATGCTTGTAAGAAGGCTTTCAGTATCTTGAAGGCGAGGTTGACCACAGCACCAGTTTTGGCGGTACCGGATCGAAGTGGAGGCTTCGAAGTATATTGTGATGCATTAGGAAAGGACCTAGGATGCGTTCTGCATCAGCATGGCCATGTGGTCACGTATGCTTCTCGCCAGTTGAGGACGCATGAGAAGAATTACCCGACGCACGATCTGGAGTTGGCAGCGGTGATCTTTGCATTGAAGATCTGGAGGCACTTCTTACTGAGTGAGAGCGTGAAGATTTTCACCGATCACAAAAGTTTGAAGTACATATTCACGCAGAAGGAGCTCAACATGCATCAGAGACGATGGTTGGAGCTCATGGCTGACTATGAGATAGATTTGCAGTATCATCCGGGGAAGGCGAACGTAGTGCCGGATGCCTTGAGTAGACTCCCCACTGCTATGGTGCATACTGCTGACTAGAGGATTCAGCAGGAGCTGAAGGAGATGGATTTGGAGGTCGTCCTACCTGGTGTGGTTCTTTCATTCATGAATTTGCAGATCCAGTCCACGATCGTGGATCGGATCAAGGCAGCACAGGCAGGAGATCCAAAGTTGCAGAGGATCAGGAGACAGGTTGAAGCTGGACTGCGAGCAGAGTTCGTGATTCATGAGGATGGTTCGCTGCGGTACGGCAGCAGACTCTGCGTACCTGCAGGAGATGTTCGGGAGGAGCTTTTGAGCGAGGCTCATAGTTCGCCTTATTCTATACATCCTGGTGGTACCAAGATGTATAAGGACCTTCGACTGAATTACTGGTGGATTGGCATGAAGAGGAGTGTGGCACGGAGTGTTGCCAAGTGTTTGATATGCCAACAGGTGAAGGCCGAGCACCATCGTACTGCTGGGTTGCTGCAACCGCTTCCTATTCCAGAGTGGAAGTGGCAACATATTACGATGGATTTCGTGACGGGTTTACCTCGGACCCCGAGGCAGAACGACGCAGTCTGGGTGATCGTAGATCGGTTGACCAAGTCTGCGCATTTCATTCCTTTTTGAGTGGGCCAGTCTACGGAAGCTTTGGCGAGAAAGTATCTAGAGGTAAAATTTCTTCTTTTACTTCTATTTTGATTTTTCCTCTTCGGGTTAGTTGTGACGTAGACCGTGTACGTGCAGGAGATTGTACGCTTACACGGAGTCCCCGTGAGCATCGTGTCTGACAGAGATACGAGGTTCACATCTCAGTTCTGGGGGAGTCTGTAGGAGCATTTGGGTATGAGTCTGAGTTTCAGCATGGCGTACCACCCGCAGACCGATGGCCAGTCCGAGAGGACTATTCAGATACTGGAGAATATGTTGCGAGCTTGTACGCTCGATTTGAGGGGATCTTGGGAGGACCATCTCCACTTGGTGGAGTTTTCTTATAACAACAGCTACCAGGCGAGCATTGGCATGGCGCCGTTTGCTGCCTTATATGGGAGGAAATGTCGATCGTCACTGAGCTGGGATGACATTGGAGATTGGGAGCTGTTGGGTCCGGAGATGATAGTTGAAGCTGTGGATGTCGTGAGAGACATCAAGGAGAAGCTCAGAGTTGCACAGGATCGATTCAAGCATTGGGCGGATGCCAAGAGGAGACCTTTGGAGTTTCAGCCTGGAGACCACGTCTTCCTGAAGATTTCCCCGAACCGCGGAGTGATCCGATTCGGGAAGAAGGGGAAGCTGAGTCCGAGGTACATTGGACCTTTCGATGTGCTGGAGCGTGTGGGAGCAGTGGCCTACCGCCTTGCTCTGCCACCATCTTTGGTGGGAGTTCACGATGTTTTCCACGTATCCCAGTTACGTCGGTACGTCAGTGATCCGTCACACACGGTGGATTTCTCAGAGATCACGGTCCGTCCGGACCTGACCTATGACCAGCAGCCCGTGCAGATTTTGGACCGTCGACAGAAGCAGTTGAGGAACAAGGTAGTCGACCTGGTGAGAGTGATGTGGCGTCACGGATCACCTGGAGAGTCCACTTGGGAGAGAGAGGATGAGATGAGAGAGCGTTACCCTCACCTATTCTGATAGAAATTCCGAGAGCGGAATTTTCTTAAGGTGGGTAGGATGTAACGGCTGGTTTTTGTATGATGATATTAATTTATATATATAAGTGATTGTTCGTCTTCCCTCTTTTCTTTTCCGTATCTTTTTTCCCACTCTGGAGCTTAGCGTGCTTCCTGATGCTCTTGTCTTGGAGCCAGACCCATCTTAGGAGTCCCTAGAACCCATCCCGAAGCTTCGTACTCCATTTGGAGACTTGGTGTGCATTTTAGTCGGTTCAAGAATAAGGACCGACCGACTAGATGTCGATCTAGTCGGTCAGAAACTCTGCGTGGACCGACTAGTTTCTGTCAGGTTTTTCCCTTGAGTTACTGTTTACGATTAGTCGGTCTAAGTTCATCCACCGACCGACTAGTTTTCGAACTAGTCGGTCAACACTTCTTCGCAGACCGACTAAGTCAGAGATCATTTCATGCAGTCGAGTTACTGTTTATTTTTAGTCAGTTTAAGAATGAATACCGACCGACTAGTTGACGAACTAGTCGGTTGAGTTTTCTTCTCAGACCAACTAATTTTCCAAACTTCCTGTCGACCACTTTTACCCTTTAGTCGGTCAATGAACACTGGCCGACCGACTAGGTTGCAAACTAGTCGGTCGACGAGCCTTCACAGACCGACTAAATCTATCAACCCTGTACCGACCCTATTCTATGTTTGCCTTTTAGTCGGTCACAGTTAAACGACCGACCGACTAGTTCTCGAACTAGTCGGTCAACCGCTCTTCTCAGACCGACTAACTGACCCCCGAAACCCTAGTTTTGACCTAGCCGCCGTTTCGCTTCTTATTTAAACGCACGGCTGAGTTTCTTTTCTCCTCATTCCTTTGAGCCATCTTCTTCCCCAACTCATCTCCTTCTCCCTCCTTGCCTCTCCTTCCTCCTCCTTTGCCCCCACCTTCTTCAAGGTCTTCCTCCCCTCTTCCATTCTTCTCCCTCCTTCTTTTCTCTTGTTTCTCTTTCTCCTCCCTATCTTCCCCACAAACAACCACCACCTCATCTCCCCCAGATCTAATCCACGGCCAAGCTCCGGCCACGCCTTTTCTTCCAAGATCCATTTCTTCCCCTCGCGTGGTGATCCTATTCCCGATCCGACATCATCGACCCCGGGAGACGCCAAGATCTTCGTCATCACCTTCAGAGGCCAACGTCATCATCAACAATCAACATTCATCACTGCGCTACCCGCGGCCAAGGAATTTCCGGACGACGCAAAGCTTCCACCTTTCCGGATCTAACACCGGATCTTCGTGCAATCGTCATTTTCAGGTTGGTCCCCTAAATTCGTAGTAACCCACACAATAGATAACCAAACCCTAATTAAAATTCGCAACCTAATCAAATTAAATTTACTTTCTGTTGATCTTTAAAACGTTGTGCAAACCGTAGAAATCGACGAATGGACTTTATGCATGTGCACATAGGAGAGATCGTCGATTAGGTTAAATACATTAAAAATGTGATTTTTGACGATTAGGTTAGTCCCAATAACCTAGACATATCCCTAATAGGAATTATTGAATCGTGATCTGACACCATCGTCGTGTCACGAATTTCAGACGCTCTTCCGCCGACGAGACGTTTGGGCGAGACGTACCAGGGAGACGACGCACTCGCCACCGCAGGCAAGTGTACCACTTGCGTTCTTGGTCATGCTTAGGCCTTAGTCTTGCTAGATTAGACATTTTGAAACATGAGAACCGGACGTGAAATGATAGCGTCCGGGACGCCCTTGATGGCTCAGACTTGACAACGAAGTCTGAGTCCAACAACAACAATTTTGACATCATAGGATTGACATGCGTGTGTGTGAGTTATGGACACCCTAGTATAACCCCTCCTGTTTTGTCGTGTCTTGTCTCGTTCCGTCTGCACAGCCTGATGGGTAATAGGGCACTCGCTAAGCCAGAGCGAGTGATCCATTGTACTAGTTCACAGCCCGATGGGCAATTGGGCACCTGTCAAGCTAGAGCAGGTGATCCCATGTATTGATACACAGCTCAGATAGCAATAGGGCACTTGTCAAGCTAGAGCAAGTGATCCCTTGTCTTGTCACGATTCTTGGGGTTTTGGGGTAGGGTTGAGCGTGCAAGCGGCAAGAGGGTCTGATCCCCCTCGAACCGAACAGGCGTGAACCCTTTCGTGTCTTGTCTTGTCTTGTCTGGCTTTATGTGTTCTATCTTGTCTTGACACCTGTAGGCTAGTCCCGTGGTCGGTAGCACTCGCTACGACCACTACTTGTTGTGTTTACTTTCCTGTTGCGTGTACTTCTGTTGTTAAAACCTCAGCATGTTAATCAACCAGTAAAACGTTGTTAAGCAATTGGTGGACTTGTAGTTTGGTCTAACCTTTTTCTTATAGACCTTACCTGACGTACAGTTCCTTCTTTTGGTGCTGTACATCAGGGATTGAGCCAGAGTACGTTGAGGAGACTGACCTGCCAGCTGACGTGGAGACGGAGAGCGTTGATCCCGAGTACGATCCTGAGGAGGACCAGAGCTAGAGACTCCTCGTAGCAGTTTCCAGTGACATCTATTACTTTTAGTTGGGTGCGTAGCACCTTTTGTTTCCTTGTCTAGGTCGGGTGCTTGCACCGTTAGATTTACTTTTCTGCTGTTGTAGCCTTCGGGCGTTGAGACTTGGTACTCTTGATATGTTAGAATAAAATGTGATGTTCCTTCCTTCTTGTACTTTTATTGTTCTGTACTAACATGCAGGGACATGTGCCTTCGCCTTGGTACCACACAGACGCTTATTGGGTCAGAGCTCCTTAGCCATGGCCTAAGCGGGCCTAGTCACGCTTCGCCTCCGCTGTTTTGGGAAGCGGGGCGTGACAGCATCTGTGATCGGTCCATGTTTTACACCTTTTTTCTGCATGTTTTCACGCCATTTCGATTGCTCATATTGCGATTTTCACGAGTATTCGATGATATTGCATTACTTTTCACTATTTCTTGTTTTTGTCGGAGCAAAAATGAGCTTAAAGGACTTGCACATGTATCGGAGCGTCGTCCACGGCTCATTTGCAGACTTATCGGCGATGGAGGATGAGTGGAAGAAGAAGGAACTTCATAGGAGCGATGAGGAGGAGAAACGGAGAAGATTGGACATTTACAGCATGTCACTCGGCCGAGTGAAGCACACACTCGGCCGAGCAAAAAATCCCACTCGGCCGACCAGAACAGATACGTGCACATGGTTTTTCAGCGTATACTCGGCCGAATGACAAAGTCCTACTCGGTCGAGTGAGGAAGCTCAGTCGCCCGAGTACGTCAGGGAAATTTTCTAGAGAAGAGGCCGAATCTACTGCGATTCCCAGAGACCCTCGATGGCCTACTCGACCGAGCACACATTACCACTCGGCCGAATGTTGAAAGCTACTCACCCGAGCCACCCCCGGAGACAGACCCCTGAGGACCTCGAAGTTACTGTTTTTCTACAGGGTCTGTCACTCGGCTGAGTAGATAAGCCCACTCGACCGAGTAGAGGAGTCAACTCGGCCGAGTGACGCCGAGGACACGCAGCGCCCAGATTTTCAGACAACCGTTCACTCTTTTGAAATCTGCTATCATTCCAGCAATAAAAGTATTATTCTCATATTTTTTATGGATAGTAGACTTCATGACGGTTCCAACGTCGCAAGAACGTGCCAATCAGAGGTCGGATGAAATCTGGAGAATTTCTGCAAGTTGACGCTGCAATGCTGGAATTTCCACTCGGCCGGGTCACATGTTCCACTCGGCCGAGTCGGCGGCGGGCCCAGATTTTAAGTTGCGGTTTGGGCTGTTTGTGGGCACGATTTTGGGGATTTTTTTAGGGTTATTTGCTAGGGTTTTGGGAGACTATATAAGGGGTTTTGTAGCCACCATTAGAGGGGGTTCCCATATGTTTTCTTAGGATAATTTTAGAGGTTAGGCCATGCCCTAGGCCCCCTCTTGGATCAAAGAAAAGCTTGTATTTGGATTGGAATTCTTCATCAAAGCTAAGTATCATTGTTCTTCTTATTTGAATCTTTGATTTGATATCTTTTTGTATGCAAGCTATGGTTTTTATTGATTCCTATATCGTTGTTGCTATGCTTGAGTAGATTTGATGTTCTAGGGCTTGGGGATGAACCATATGGATCTAATTTCAGATTTGTGATGAATGGTTTCATATGTTGTTAGAATTGCTAAAGGGGTTAGGTTGTGATTGATTTATTACGGATAGCTAGGAATTTCCATCAATTGGGGTTTGCAAGAGATTGGATTCTAATCGATGGGAAGGCCTAGATATTCGATTTAGTTTTATAATTGAAATCCACTAGATTTGGTTTGCAAGAGATTGGACCAAAGCTAGCATTTTTATTATAAATCTATACCCATATTTGTTTGCAAGAGATTGGACGAATACGAACTATCACAACCTAGATCGTGAGTCGAGTTTACACAAGAGTGGGCTCGAGGAGCGTTTGAACGATGATGTCAATCCTCATGCTAGTGTCTTAGGTTAGGGTTTGTAAGAGATTGGGCCCTAACCTAGGTTGCTATAGACCGGCAATAGCGCGAGAGCGTGAGCTTGGTTCTCTATTCAGTTACGACTAGTTCATCTCAATTCAAGTCTAGTAATATTGAGATTCACTGTTTACAAGGATGAATGACGATCCGTAGTGGGGATTCCCTAGCTCTAGACTCTTTTATTATATTGTATTTGAATCGATATTTGACCGACTTCTTTATCACCGACACCGACATCCACCACCATTTCCATTACATCATTCCATAACCATCTCCACCAATAAGACATTCGTAGTCGAGCCAACCTAGGATAGATTGGAGCCAACACCACCTCCTCGTGTTCGATACCTGCTCGCCACTTGACCGTACGCTTGCGGTAAAACTACAATCGTTCTCTGGGTGTATATCCGGGGCTCGATCAAGTTTTTGGCACCATTGCCGGGGAGGTGTTTCCCGTTGAGTGCCAATTTGTCACAATTAGGTTGATTAGACTACATTAAAAAACAAAAAAAAAACATTGAGATTGATTTTTTTCCCCACCACCTACTACTATTATTATCTTTATCTCTCTTTGTACCACTGACGTCTTTTCCAGGTTGTTTACTTTGCTTGATCAGGTACAGTTGTTGCAGTGATGGTGCTTCCAAAGAAAATGCAAGCGGGCTCTATACAATCCTACATGTATCTCGCTACATTCTATCAGGCTGATGGAGAATCCTTCGGGGAAGCCTTGTCTAGGTTTGAAGGAATGTTAGGAATGTTCCAGACGGAGTCAGACCATGAGTGGAATGACTCCACGCTATTTGATATCTTCACTAGAAGGCTAAGGGGACCCTCACGTGAGTTTCTGAAGAGGATGCATGTGGGAAAGTTCAGTGATTTGCAGTTGGCAGCAGCCATGGAGCAAATAATAGATGATGCTCGATCTACTGGTTCACTAACCGTTACGGTAAGTAAACCATACGACCAAGTATTCATCGATTTTGTTATGGCTAATGTCTCTAGTGCAGGTACTATCATAGATGGAGTGTATGCTTCACTTGAAGGTGATCATATCCACCTTTATACCATCAACACTCCACAAATAGAGACATCTGAGTTGCCAAAGGAGGACACGTACACGGACCTATTGAGAAATATTGTCGACATAGTTCGAAATTTCGGTCCATTGACAATAACGGCAGGTGATCCTTTTGAGCTTGAATTTCAAAACTTTATTACTCATTGTATCTCTTCCACAGGCACAATTGATGATGGAGTCTACGCTCTAATTGAGGGACACAAGACCCATTTTTACACCATGGTCGAGATACATAAGCCTATAGAGCCACCTTATGCCGTCGCCGCCTCCCCCTGCCACCCACCTGAGTCAGAGCAGCCTATACCATCAGAGGATATTATTATAGAGGTCATGCATACAGTAGTGGAGCAGACCATCGAGGAGGACGTGACTTTGGACGATGACATCTGCACACAGATGGAGCCCGAATTGTGCCCCCCTCCTTTCGAGCTACTGCAGCCATCCCCACCTTCTACAGAGGCTGAGCATCCCTCAGAGGACCACGCTTCCATTGATGTTGAGGACAATCCCACAGAGCTTATGGCTCCCCTTCAGGGAGATCTCTTTACTCCCTCATCTCCTACATTTGATTCTGCTCCCGTGTATGATGTTTTTTATGATTCAGATTTTGGCGACTCATCGTGCCTTTTGCAGGATTCATGTACATACGATCAAGAGGTATGATGGGACGTTTACGAGGAGGAGAGCGAGGAGTTAGCACCCATGGATGCTATTGAATATGATCAGGAGGTGCGATGGGATAAGTCTGACGATGATGAGGAGTTGCCTGATGAGACCTACGCTTATATGCCCAAGCTACCTGAACAACCTGAGGCGAACAATGAGGACTTGATCGACGTGGTATACGAGAGTGGAGATTTATTTCCAGGGAAGTGTTGTCACCTGTCTTTAATTTTAAATACTTATGTTGATGACCCTCTTTGGAATACATTTATTTTGGGGAAGAATTATCCACATCAGATTGATGCGGCTTATCTCTTACAGGGTACAGGTGGAGTCCTTGGAGAGGTGCTGGGAGCCGCATTGCTGGAGTCTGATGGAGTCCGTGGACACACGCATCTGGCAGAGCCACGGAAAGAGTAGTTGGAGCAGTTGCCTGCACCGGCAAAGATACTGGATCCGCCTTTTGCTATAGGTGATATCAATCCAGTAGTGTAGAAATTTTTATGCTTTCAATAAACCCGAATCCTCTCGACAGCGAGGGGACCGTATAGATTTGATTGAATAAATATCACCTCTTATGACGGCAACAAAAATTTTTACACCCCAAACCCATTATATATATTAATTGCCCTCTCCATATTTTGATGTGGCACATCCTTTTTGCTCACCACCCACCGAGCATTTCTTTCAAGTGAAACCTTACTTTCTTATTTGTTTGACTTGGTCTCGCTTAGTGAAGCCGTGACATTTTTGACCGAGTCATTTGAATAGGATTGTTTGGTATAAGCTTGGGGGAAAGCGCTCTCATGCATCATTGTATGTGCATGTAGTTGCATTAGGATCTCATGTCATTCATTTCATCATTTTGCATTCCCCCCTATTATTATCGTTGGTCCTCATATTCTTCCACTATGATCACATTGAGGACAATGTAAAGTTTAAGCTTGGGGGAGTGCATTTCCATGCCATTTAGATGCATTAGTTGCATTTTTACTTTATTTTAGGGTTTTTTTTTAAATTTTTCAAAATTTTTGCATCATCTTTTTGATTTTTCCATCTTATTTTCCTTTTATGTGTGGTCATGCATCATGTTGTGTGCTTGTTTTTCTTTTCTTTCCTCTCTTTTATTTTTTATTTCTTTATTTTCCTTTCTCTTCTTTTGCTAGACTTGTTCCTTATGATGATATATCTTATTGCTTTAGTAGCCATCACGATGCTTATTATTCCATGCCATGCTACTTAGAGTATTCCATAGTCTTGCTATTCACATATGCTTGCAAATCTATTTCTTTCGATGATTCCTCTATATGAATGCATGATATTAATTGAAACTGAATGTATGGATTAGTGTTTAGTATGCTTTTGTTGGAAATGCACCAAGATTCACACATCATTAGTATATCTGAAGCATCAGTTTTATTGTCTTATTCACCTTCTGTTGCATGCCTGATATGATTGTGCGCCTTACCGCTTGACTTCACTTTTTAGTGAGATGATTGAAAATATCCATGCTTACATATGAGTTTTAGTTGAAGTAATATTTTATTGAACCGTCCGTGCATATCTTAGAGTGAACCGAGTACTACATCATTTCCTTCTCCACATATATCTTTTTATTCTCTACATGTCGCTTGAGTTCACCTCCTAAAGCTACTTATATCGCATCTATTTCCCAAAAATCCCTACAAAAGAAAAAGGTTGCTCCAAAAAGTCCAAAAAGCCAAAAAGGAGCCAAAAACCAAAAATACAAATCATATAGCTCCTACAAAAATCCAAAAAGAAAAATGAGAAACAAAGTCCAAAAGAAAAAAAATAGATATTTCTCTATCTCATTATTGGAGCCACAAAATACTTGGGAAAACCAAGGCAAAAATCCCATTTTCCACTATCATATTCCTTTAGATGCAATACCTCAAGCTAATCTTGGGGGGTGAATTCATTTGACCAAATGAGTGAGTATGACCTTAGAGTGAAGACGTGCATGAATGGGGATATTCGATAATGCTTAGACTTTGTAAAATATATTAGATATGGAGATTTTTCATGATTTAAAATAAATATGTGAATGCCATGACTCTTATTCTATTCTCTATTGCATGCTTGGTGTGTATCTTATATGCTTCATTTATAACTTTTGATTAAAAAGTGCATCGCCAATGAATTGTATATTATATTCTATGAAATTCATGATGTGAATATGAGTTGATTGCATGAATTTAGGGAGTCCCTTCCTTTGTTCTTAAAAGCTTGCAAGTACCATGTTTAAATAAGATATGAAATCTTTATAGCATGAGATTCGTATTTTCTGAGTTATCGTGATGTGTAGCTTTGGCTTGAGATCTGAGAATAATCTAGCGACCCATTCCACCTCGTTTTCTTTTTTTTTCATTTCATTTCCTTTGTTTTCATGTCCCGAGTTCGTCTCTTTACTTATCTTCCTCGAGGATGAGTAAGAGGCAAGCTTGGGGGATTTTGATCGGTCCATGTTTTATACCTTTTTTCTGCATGTTTTCATGCCATTTCGATTGCTCATATTGCGATTTTCACGAGTATTCGATGATATTGCATTACTTTTCACTATTTCTTGTTTTTGTCGGATTTCTGGAAATATGGAGCAATCGGGATCAAAAATGAGCTTAAAGGACTTGCACATGTACCGGAGCGTCGTCCACGGCTCATTTGCAGACTTATCGGCGATGGAGGATGAGTGGAAGAAGAAGGAACTTCATAGGAGCGATGAGGAGGAGAAACGGAGAAGATTGGACATTTACAGCATGTCACTCGGCCGAGTGAAGCACACACTCGGCCGAACAAGAAAGCCCACTCGGCCGACCAGAACAGATACGTGCACATGGTTTTTCAGCGTATACTCGGCCGAATGATGCTCCGTAGTGGGGATTCCCTAGCTCTAGACTCTTTTATTATATTGTATTTGAATCGATATTTGACCGACTTCTTTATCACCGACACCGACATCCACCACCATTTCCATTACATCATTCCATAACCATCTCCACCAATAAGACATTCGTAGTCGAGCCAACCTAGGATAGATTGGAGCCAACACCACCTCCTCGTGTTCGATACCCGCTCGCCACTTGACCGTGCGCTTGCGATAAAACTACAATCGTTCTCCGAGTGTATATCTGGGGCTCGATCAATCTGCTCGATCATTTGCTCGGTCCATGTAGCTTGCTGCTCGGCTGCTTGGAGAATTTGAAATCGTCCTATCCGGACCGCGTAGGTTCTGCTCGGTCAACTGCTCGGGCTGTAGAATCTGAGGCGACTCGACCAAGCAGATGAGCTGCTCGGTCTGCGTCAGCCCGTATCCGACCTCTCATGTAATTGATACGGCTCGGTCCGAGCAAACGAGTTGCTCGAACCGAGCATTTTCTGGGAAATGCTGGGTCAGCTCTTGGGGCCTCTCTCTCTGCTCTCTCTCCCTCTTCTCTCCTCCAATGGCTCCGGGAACACGGCGAACTCCTCCAGAGCCCCGCCAATGAGCTCATGGGCAAGCCGGATGTGTCCATACCCAAGTGGGGGTCCGAATAGCTCCAAAATCCCTAAAAATTCACGAAACACTACGAAACTCGAAAATATCGTCAAAAATGTAGAATCGTAGTAAAAAGTGGGATTTGGACGCAAAAATGATATGCAATGCAATGAGATAATGATATGAAAATGATAGAAAATATGGACACATCAAAATCCCCCAAGCTTACCTCTTACTCGTCCTCGAGGAAGACGAATAATCAGTACGCCGGGAGGAAAACAAAATGAAAAATAAGAAAATGAAAATAGAAAGTACTGAAAAACAAAAAGAGAGAAGTAGGAGGAAAGTGCTAAGGATGATCGGTCAGATCTCAGGCCTAAATAGTCTACCACGATGCTCTGAGTGCTAAACATACATGCTATTGGCAATTTCTAGTTTTATAAATCATATGACATGCAGTGCAGGCAAAGAAAAGGGATCTACTGAAATAAAACCGTCAAGTCATATCAATCTCATGCAATCCCTAGAGTCTAGTATAAAGGAGTTGGCAACGCCCTTTTCAATCACAGATACGCAAGGAGCACAAAAGATTCACACAACATGCAATAAAGAATAGGAGAAATCATGCCATTCAGATATTCAATTCGATACATGAAAAATCTCCAAAACTAAAGTAATTCGTAAAGTTTGGTTTTTATAAAATCTCCCCTATGTGCACCGTCTCCACTCTAATGTCACGCTCACTCATGTAATCAGTTGGTTTACCCCCAAAGCTTAGCTTGAGGTGTCGCATCAAGGAAAATGATATGGAAGTTTTTTTTCTTCCCAGAATAAATGATAGCTTCTAATGAAATAATACAAAACAGTATTTATTCATTTTCTTTCGCTTTTTTTTCTTTTTTCAGATATGAATATATACACACATTTTTTTCATTTGAAAGCTATACTTTTTCATTTTATATTTGGGAAGTGAGATGCGGTAAAGTAGCTATGGGGGTGTAACCAACTAATATATAGAGATATAAAATAGATATGTGGAGAAGGAAAATAATGGGATTCTCGGTTCACTCATAAGAGGGTGCACATCGGTTTGATAAAATAAAACCCTAACTAAACTCATATATAGCATGAATGTTTTCACTTGTCTAAATGAATACTGAAAATGGCATGCGGTAATGATCACAATATCAGCAGGCATGCAAACAGAAGTGAATAAGATAAGAAAGCAGGTGCTCCAAGTGTTCTAGTGATGCGTGAACCTGAGTGCGTTTCCCAATGTAAATCATACTAAATACTAGTTCATGCAATTGATTTTCAATTCATTTTAGGTATTAATTCAGACAGATCATCAAAAGAAAAGCATGCATATAGATAATAAAACTGAAATTAACCATAATAGCATGCCAAAGAGATGAGCATCGCGAAAACTAATAAAGCCTAGAAAGATATCATCATTTGGACGATCTTAGCCAAAAATAAAAAGAAGCGGAGAAAATGGGAAAAGAGATAAAAAAAGAGATGCATGGATGGAGAAAAACATAAAATATGATGCAAAATGAGAAAAAATAAAACGAGGCGGGAAAGTGGTAAAAAAAGTAAAGTAAAACTAGAAATAAGGGAGCAAAATGTGAAAATAAAAATAAAAATAAAGCAGGAGCGCTCATCCCCCAAGCTAAACCTAGCAGTGTCCTCACTGCTAAGAAAACGCTCGTGAGCGGGAGATGATGCTAAAGGGGTGGTGTGGGTGGGGAAATAAAATAAAAACTATGTAATGAAAGAAAAATATGATATGATGCAATGCAATATATGAAATGATGCATGGGTGGTGCCTCCCCCAAGCTGTATAAAAGTAGGGCCCCGAAAAGACAGATGGGCACAAAAGATAAAGGGGAGGCAAAGTGGGATGGACTAGATCAAGCAGAGACACCACCCTCTGGGGGTGGTGATGGGTCCATCTGCTGTGGACCCGGGGTAGTGGGTGGAAGATCTGGCTAGAAATCATGTGGTGGGTCAGTTCGAATGTGACGCAAGAGGCTCTAGAGGAAGGGCAGGTCATGCTCGACCGACTCTTGGGTCATCGGACCACCATATCCTGCTAGTAGGATCATGGCGCCGAACCGGTCAGCTTGGTCATCGTTCTGGAACGTAACCTCGTATTCGGTGTCGCCTATGTAAAGGGGGTCAGAGGGGTGTGGGACGGGTGGTGGTGCAGGGGTGGTGGTGGATGAGTCGACGACAGTGTTGGCTCGAGTGGGAGAGCGTGTGCGACGTGTGCGCCTGGTAGGCCTAGGGTTGGATGTGCCGGTGTTGGCGGGTATAGCGCGGCGTGGAGGCATGGTTTAAGTGGAGGAGAATAGTATTGTACTATGTAAAGCAAATTGGGCAAATAGGGAACAAATTTACCGGCTAGAATGAGATGGTGTTGTGTCCTCGTCGGTGTCATGGTGGCCGCTGATCCGGATTGTCCCCAAGTTTTTCAAAGAATCAGCCCTTGCACTTTGGCAATTCAAACCTGAAAGGGAAACAAGGGGGATGTAAGTATATTTAAACGAGAGGAACAACAAATTCAATCTTTGAACTTTTCTCGGTTGGATATTAAACGATGAGAGGCGGCCTCGTGGGGAAAAGGGAAGGCTTCAGGAGAGATGGCGACGGCGTGAGGAAGGAGGGGTATTTTGAGTAGGGTTATGATTCGAAGAGGCGAAAGCGGGTACGGCAAGAAGCGCGGCGACCCGAACAGCAACAAGGCAAGACTCGGACCGAGCAACACAGTTGCTCGGTCGAGCAGGTTGTAGATGGGAGTGACTCGGACCGAGTTATCTGGATGCTCGGTCGAGTACGCTGCGGGAAAGTGTGTGATACGCCTTCAGCCAGCTCGGTCGAGTAGGAAGCTGCTCGATCAAGTCGCCACTTACTCGGGCCGAGCCAATAAGTATCATCCGGGTTGGCAGAGTGACGTTTTCTTCTCAAATTCTAGAGCCTGTAAAACTCGATCGAGTACAATGCTGCTCGGTCGGGTCGCATGTTACTCGGGCCGGGTCGAAAATACTCCGCCCGGGTTGACAGAGTGACGTTTTCTCCCCAACTCCAGCACCCTGTAAAACTCGACCGAGTATAGAGATGCTCAGGCCGAGTCGACTTATACTCGGGCCGAGCAAAATTTTACCCGGGCCGAGCTGACATTGCGCTTTCTCACTCTGTTTTTCGTGTCTGTATCACTCGACCGAGCTGCGGGATGCTCGGTCGAGTCGCCTGTGCCCTTTTCTGCCCTACTTCCTGGGTTGTATCCTGTCGTACTCCTTCTTCCTCGTAGTGGTCTACTCTCATATCTGACCTGCACAAGGGAGTAATTTATCAATTCTTGTATGGTTTTCAGAATTTTATTTCTAAAACGTATAAAACAAGAGTAAGAAACAGAAAAAGAAGATCCAGAATCTAGGAAATTGGGTTGCCTCCCAATAAGCGCTCGTTTTTTAGTCGTGAGCTTGACTCTCCTTAATTTATCAGTTGTCGTTGGGGAATCCCTCGAGGAATTATGTCTCCTCCAGTCCTATAGGTTCTCCGGCTCTGTAGGGTTTAATTCTTTGGCCGTTGACCTTGAAATTTCCTTTTTTTTCCTCGAGCTCGACGGCACCTTCTGGAGATAAGCTTACTATTTTGTAGGGGCCGAACCACCTCGATTTTAGCTTCCCGAGGAAAAGGCGTAGTCTCGAGTTATATAGAAGTACCTAGTTGCCGACATCATGGCGAACCACCGTGATATTTCTATCATGATAAGCTTTGGTTCTTTCCTTGTATATCTTCGCATTTTCATAATCATGGCGCCGAATTTCGTCCAACTCATTGCAATGAAGTTCTCGTCAAGTGGCGGTGCTTTGATAGTCAAAATTCATCTTCTTCACCGCCCAATATGCCCTATGCTCCAATTCTACCGGAAGGTGACAATCTTTTCCATATACCAGCCTGTATGGAGTTGTGCCGATGGGGGTCTTGAAGGCAGTGCGGTACACCCAAAGGGCGTCGCCCAACTTGTGCGACCAATCCTTCCTTGAGGCGCTTACTGTTTTTTTAGGATGCTTTTTATCTCCCTATTAGATACTTCCACTTGGCCGCTGGTCTGAGGGTGGTAGGCGAGTGCGACTTTGTGGTGAACCCCATACTTTTTAAGCATCGCCTCGAATTTTCTTTCGATAAAATGACTCCCTCCGTCACTTATAATCATTCGGGGGACTCTGAAACGAGGGAAAATAGTATTCTTGACAAATTTGACACTATCCTCGCGTCGTTTGTCGGGGTGGCTATGGCTTCCACTCATTTCGAGACATAATCAACGGCAACCAAGATATACTTGTTGCCGTTGCTCGATGGGAAAGGCCCCATGAAATCGACACCCCAGCAGTCAAATAGCTCTATCTCCAAGATGCCGTGGAGGGGCGTTTCATTCTTCTTTGTGATATTTCCAGTCCTCTGGCATCTGTCGCACTTCCTTATGTATTCGTTAGCATCTCTGAATATAGTAGGTCAGTAGAAGCCACTTTGAAGAATTTTCGTCGTGGTCTTGGTGACCGCTGCGTGCCCACCACACGGCTGATCATGGCAATGCGACATGATGGAAGTTGCTTCTTCTTTCGGGATACAACGTCTAATGATCCCGTCGGCACACGTCCTGAACAAATACAGGTCGTCCTAGAAGTAACTTTTTTCATCGTGTAGGAACTTCCTCCTTGAATAAGTCGCCAACCCGTGCGGAACTATCTCACTCACCAAATAATTCACTATGTCGGCGTACCAGGGAGCTTCAGAGGTGTTTGCCACAAAAATTTGTTCACCGGTGAATGAATCGTCAATCAGTAAAATGTCGTCCCCGTGCCTCTGAATCAACCGCGACAAATGATCTGCTACCATGTTTTCTGCTCCCTTCTTGTCCTTAATCTCGATGTCAAATTCATGGAGCAGAAGGATCCACTGTATTAGACGTGGTTTAGCATCCTTCTTGCTTAGCAGATATTTCAACGCCGCGTGGTCTGTGTGGATGATCACCTTGGACCCCAGAAGGTAGGATCTGAACTTCTCTATAGAATAGACTACGACTAGTATCTCTTTCTCCATGGTAGTGTAGTTCTTTTGAGCGTCGTCTAGGGTTTTGCTAGCGTAGTATATAGCATGGAGCTCCCCCTCCTTTCTTTGACCAAGCACAACTCCCACCGCTTGGTCACTAGCATCACACATAAGCTCAAATGGCAGAGTCCAGTCTAGTGGTTGTATAATCGGCACCGAGATAAGAGCTTCCTTTAACCTGTTGAAAGCTAGCAAACAAGCATCAGTAAACACAAAAGGAGCGTCCTTAGCCAGGAGCTCCGTGAGAGGGCGAGCAATGTTGGAAAAATCTTTTATAAAGCGTCGGTAAAAACCGGCGTGCCCCAGAAAACCACGGATACCCTTGAGGTTGGTGGGTGGCGGCAAACTTTTGATAACCTCTACTTTGGCTTTATCAACCTCAATTCCTTTAGAGGTAATGACATGCCCAAGAACCACTCCTTCAGTCACCATGAAGTGACAATTCTCCCAATTCAAAGTAAGATTATTATCTTGGCATCGTTCCAAGACCTTAGACAAATTAGCTAAGCAACTATCAAACTCGGTGCCATAGACAGAAAATTCGTCCATGAAGACCTCCATAATATTCTCGATGAAATCCGAGAAAATAGACGTCATGCACCTTTGAAATGTGGCGGATGCGTTACATAGCACGAACGGCATTCTTAGATAAGCGAAGGTACCATAATGGCATGTGAATGTCGTTTTCTCTTGGTCTTCCCGATGCAACGGGATTTGGAAAAAATCCGGAGTATCCATCTAAGTAGCAGAAATACTTGTGTTTAGCTAGGTGCTCGAGCATTTGGTCTATGAAGGGAAGAGGGTAATGGTCCTTCCTGGTGGCTTTGTTAAGTTTCCTATAATCAATACACATGCGCCACCTAGTGACAGTCCTAGTGGGGATTAATTCATCTTTTTCATTTTTTATGACTATCATGCCCCCCTTTTTAGGGACAACCTGCACGGGACTAACCCATTTACTATCGGAAATGGGATAAATGATGTCAGCCTCTAAGAGTTTCAGGACCTCCTTTTTCACCACCTCTTTCATGTTGGGGTTCAACCACCATTGAGGCTCAATGGAGGTGGCATCCTTGTCCTCTAGGTGGATCCTACGCGTACAGATGGTCTCGCTAATACCCTTCAGGTCAGAGATGTTATACCCTATCACTTTCCTGTAAGACCTAAGGATTCTTAGGAGACTCTCTAATTGGGGTTCCGTGAGGGCCGCATTTACAATAACAGGATAAGTGGAATCTTTCCCCAGAAAAGCATATTTCAAATTGGCGGGGAGGATAAGTGGAATCTTCCTCCAGAAAAGCATATTTCAAATTGGCAGGGAGGGGTTTCAATTCTACCTGAGGGGGCACTGTACCCCCGGCGTCTCTCGCTTGTGAGAATGATGCATCCTCGATCTCGGGTTCAGAGGACGAAAATTCTTCATTCGTGGAATCATAGGAGGAGCAGGGGGGTGATGGAGCGTCAAGGCACATGCATGCAGGTTCTGCTCCCGTAGCGCACCTGTCAACAGAAACAAGGTTTTCATGTATTTGTTCGCTACCAAACATAAAGTCTGGAACACTTCCCTGGTTGAGGTGGTTTTGCGATGGTGATGAGTATAAGTACTCCTCATAGGCATGTTCCTCATATGCTGAGGTTTGTGGAGGGCTGTCATTATAGAAACATAGTGTATCTCCCTCGTACCGCACGTAAGTTCCATCGGCTATGGTGACACCATCCAGGGCGTCCGCATTATGGAAAGCAGTTGCGATGAAAACCGAGAGCTCTTGCATAGCTGGGTCATCTGTAGGAAATTCAACTGGGCCATGGGCCTATACGTCAGCTACCACACTCTATAATATCTCAAGCATCTGAGAATTGTGTAGTGATTCCAATTGATGGGCCTCTCCCTAGTAGGCATCAATAGATGGAGCCTCAATGGTCTGAAGGCATATCACGTTCTCTTCAAAGCTTACTTGAATATCATCTTCAATTGTACCTGCATCAGAAACCTGATTCATTAAATAATCCATGACTAGTTACTGATTTGTGTTACCTGCAACATAGGTTCCCGAGCCAATAAATCGAACTGCGTCGATTAGTTCTCTAGCTGCGCCCTCAACCATGGACTCGTCCATACGTGAGTCTTGGAAGCCATGTAGATGATAAGGGGAAAGACTAAACTCCTCTGAATCGCTATCAGAGTCGCAGGTCCACTGCACTTGCATCACCATCTCCAATGTGCCTGATTAGTAGGGAGATAATAGCTAGCAGGAGGAGGATGTTAGCAGCCAGGCAAATAAAATAGAAAGAGAATGAAAATGGCGAAAAAGTGAGAGATGATCAGAATGCTAGCAAACTTCACAAAATAAAAACAAACTGAGATAAGAACACTATTGCCGTCCCCGGCAACGGCGCCAAAAACTTGACGCACCCGTAACCTACACCTAGGATCCACCTAGCGGTGTCACGATCGCCAGACGTAATATGGCCCCTAGGCTACGACTTCGGGCTCAATCCGCAAGCGGATTGTGTCGAATTATAGTATAAAAGATAGTCGAATCTCACAGGGACGGTGATAGTGTCTATAATATTCTCAGTCTGTTTCTAAATCTAGAAGTGTCGTAGCGGTCGGAGTGAAAGATTTGGGTTAATTGTTGTTTGTTGTAATACCAATAAAAAGAGACTAGGGCTTTAAGGATCTGCACTAGGATCGTCGGGGGTTGATGTTGGATAGGATCCTTACATTTCATTAGGGTTAGGTAATTAATCCCCCAATTCGTACCACTCTCGTGGGTTAGAATTGCGGGGTATTTCGGTGGCTCTCGTTGACGCAATGGCGGTAGCCGTCAATGTAGCGATATAGTTCGTCGATGGATCTCCTAATTTCGGAAACCATAGGGGGGTGTTGCTAATTTCGGAGAAAACACAGGGGGTCGGTACTAAATAACCCGGGAATTAAAGAGAGAAATCTCTCTAAGCTTCTAGGCCCTCTCCAAGCTTATCTAAGAAGCCTCCTCCTAAGATAAGTCATGCACACATAAAGAGAACAAGCTACCCTCCAAACTTCTAACTATTTACAAGTTGCCATTACTCTATGCACACCCCTTTTCTTTACACACATCCCTCTCTAAATTACAAAAAAACTACCACTACCCCTAACCCTTTTCACACTAAGCCCCCATACACTAACCCAATACACACCCTCTTATTCCACACCCACACCCACACCACTTTAATTACTAAATACCCACCACTCTACACACACCCATCTAATATACCCATAAACTACAACTTAAATACAATAATAACATCACTAATAAGGAACATCCATGATATGAGCCATAATAATAATGAACAATAATATCAATAATAACAATAATCACTAATTATGACATAATAACAATAATCACTAATCATGGCAAAATTACAACAACAATAATAATAATACTATACACAATCAAGCAGTTACAACAATGCCATTAGCGCTAATCACCCACTTAATAATAACAACATTAATAATTAGAATGAGGACAATAATAATACTATTATCACTACTACTAATAACACATTATTACTAATACACAATGCACTTCCATATAAACCACCATTATTAACTAATGCACTACCATACATATACAATCATAATCCACTATCATATACTCAATACCAATACATAAGCACAATCATAATCAGCCAAATAACACTCCAATAATACAGTCACTTTACACACTACGTAATACACCAAACACACTACATTATACATATCACTACTCATGTATACATACACAATACACTACACAAACACAAAAATAGACATGCCATACGTATATGGCACTAGGGCCATTACATCCTACCCACCTTAAAATCAAGTTCGTCCTCGGACTTTCTAGATTAAGGGCCAATTTAAGGATGGACAGACCTAGACATTAAGGTCACTCTACGCCAGGCATACATATACTATAACAAAAGCAAGGCACACTCATAAGCATACACTTACACATATATCAAATATTCACACACATACAAATACTCATTCATGTTTATACACATACCCATGCTAACATTATTACACACCTACCTCTTATCTTTGTAAAAACATAGTTACACGTATTATACATACACACAAGTATACACAAACACGATACTCCACATAGAGCTAGTACACTGCAACATATGCACATCTATACATAGATATAGACATACAACCATGTATGCCTCCTAGTATACATCCAAACACACGCACATAAATCACACCGTAGGAGCATGCAATACAATACAATATTTATCCTTGCTACTATACATAAGGCACTCATATTTATACCATGCAAGCAGCTACATAACTAAACATATACATACCCATGCATGGGCACATGCCCATACACGCCAATATATAAATCATACCAATATACACGTACGTTTAACTATAGGCACACATATCACTATATACATAACACCCACTATACATAACTTACTAACATACCAATTGTTAAGGCCAAAATTGACCGGGATAGTTGTCAAGCTGACGTAGACTCGAGATGTTGAATCAGAGCCTCGTCAACAGTTGGAGTAGGAACCTTGGTTGGAGGAACCAGGATCGAGTAATGGTAGTTGGAGATGACACGACCTTCGATCGATCTTCGAGCGGCAGTTGCATCGATCGTTCGAAGTTGGGAAGCTCAACGTCGACCTTCGATGTTGGATAGCGACCGCCGATCTACACCACAGGGACTCGTTAGGTGGGTCGGATCTGGGTTCCAACCCAAATCCCCTCCGATGTTTAAGTTAGTATAAAACTTAAGGAAGAGAGGGAGCATGGTGTAGCTGAGATCGACCAACAGAGGTTCGTCTCAAGACTGGCGACATAAGCTCGAATATAAGAAATGTAAGCTGAGAAAGTAGAGTTTTATGTCTTAGACCTCATACCTTGGAGATGGAATTTACCTTCGTTCTTCGGTGTATTTATAGGTAATGCCACCTTGATGATGTGTAACAGTCTCTCATTGATTGGGACACGATCTTCTCCGGGATTCGAGTTAACGTTACCCATTTACTCGGCCCCATTAACTTTCCTCTGAATATCGACACCAGCCTAACGATCGAATGACCCATTCATCTGGCTCAGCTGTACCCCGCTAAGAGCGCGAGGGTATTGGGTCGCGAGTGCTTAATGGGTTGGATATGCGGATACTCCAGTCGGATTCGTACCCGGGTACTAACAATGGCCCCATCATTCATGCCTCAGAAATCGTGCTGACTGAGACCGAATGATGAGTAGTCTCCTTAAATGCGCACGGTTTTCGAAATATCTGATTTGATTTGTGCTGCCAAAACCCTTTTGCCTTTGGAGCGATCTCTTCCATTTCTCGTGGCTGGCCTTGGACACATGTGCGCCTCGAACGTCAGCCGGTTGGATTTCTTCATGTAAAAGAGAGAAGCGAGAAAACAGTAGAGATCTCCATGCTTCATCTTCCTCCTTATTTCGTAAGCTTGCTTCCATCGTCCCCTCCCCGGAGATCGCCTGTTTCAATTTCAAGGTATCTTCCTTCTTCGACTCTGATCTTTTTTAGCTTCGTCAGGTATGTTTGCTACAGTCATATTCAAGGAGCCGACCCACGAGGAGTTTGCGACGCGCCTCCGGCCCCCTCGATGCGTGGAAGTTCCTGGGAAGGAAAAAGGAATTTGGGTTGAGCCAAGCCTTTCCATTCATCGAAGGGATCGGAGGTCGAAGGTTCCCGGAGTCATCTTAGATAGGGCCCCTAGGTTTTCCCTCGATCTAACTGTCGAGGTGTGGCGAGGTTGCTTCTGTGATCCTTTTAAGGTTAGAGTGCCCAATCTGGATGAGAGAGTGTGTTTTCTATGACAAAGTGAGGTTGGGGTGTATCTCAAAGTTTTTCGCTTAGGACTCTGATTCCCCCATTCACCCCTTCATTATGGATGTTCTGTGCTCTTCGGTGCTTTCCATCTGTAGACTCGCTCCTCGGTCTTTCCCTTCCTTAGTTGGCTTCATCAAGTTGTGCGAGCTATGTGGAGTCCGTCCAACCCTTGGGCTAATCGGGTATTTCTTTAGGATAATAGCCGACCCTCACCGAGAGTGGTACCATATCGATGCTCGCCCGGGTACGAGGCTCATACACGACCTTCCAATTTTTGACACTGGGTGGATGGATACCTTCGTGTTCGTCGTTCTTCCTGATATGGGACTGTTGCTCAATGGTTGGAGTTCTCTGAATCCTGAGCTTGCGGTGGAGTCTCGGTTATCTTTGGAGGAGGTCAGAGCCAGGTTGTCGCCGGGCGAGGCCAAGGCAAAGAAGTCTCTCTTGAGTCGATCGAGACAAGATAGGTCGATTCAGTATTTATTGGATGATCACATGCTAAAGATCCTTCTATGGAGCCTGGGTAATGTATCTTGAATCTATATCTTTATCTTCACCACTCACGATAATTATGTTCGTTGTCTGCAGATATGCCCAACGGAAGCCGACGCAGTGGCGAGTCCAGTTTGGACTGAGTCTGGAAGGAACATCGAAGGAAAAAGAGGACGGTCGAAAGGTCAGGTGCCTGCACCGACCGGTCGAGCACACGCATCGAGGGATCCAGCTCTTGATCTCCTCTCCACGTCCACCAGAGCTCTACTTCTGAAGGGGGAGAGACTAAGCAGGCATCCAGGACTTCTTCTCGAGCCTCTTCGAAGGAGGCCTCTAGCCAGGCTCCCATGCGGCCCCCTATGCCCCTGGCTTCCGTCATGGTCATAGAGCTGCAGGCGGTGGTCAACGTCGACACTGTCGACGTTGTTGAGTCGACTGAAGTGGTCGGCCAGAAGAGGGAGATGCTCTCCCACGGGGAGGACAAGTCTCCAAAGAGGAGGCGAGTGGAGGAGGAGGATCTCATGGGGAAAGGTAAGGGGGTCGCTGCTCTCAGACCTCTAGAGATGGTGGAGACCCCTTCGGTGTCTCAGGCCTCCATAGCACCATTCTAGATCAGTGGCCTTGGGGTGACATCGTGTCGCCTGCTCCTTTGGTCGGCTCGATCCCTAGGGAGTTCGATCGAGTGTTACTGCTCAATCGTCTCTCGTCTCGATCCTCGGGGCCTATCTAAGGTGACTTTCATCTATCCCCCTTCACTACAGGAAAGGATGAGTCGGCCTTGAGCGACTTCGAGACGACTACCAGGTTGGTGGAGAATTCGATTCTCCCCAAGGATCTGGAGCTCCTGCAGAGGTTGGATCTCAAAAGGGTGGCCAACTTCTTCGTGGGGAGCAGATTTCAGGTATGTTGTTTGTTCCTTTATTTATCATCGTCCAAGTCAGTCGTTGTTTTGACTAATCCTTGTTTTTGCAGATGTCCATTCTTGGAGCCATGCTGCACCATCAAGCTGCCGACTTAATCGGCGAAGGTCGGGGGGTGGCGGACGCGGAGCGCAAAGCGCTCGGCCTCGAAGCACGGGTGAAGGAGGCAGAGGAGGCCTTGGGGAAGGCCCTCGCAGACAAGGCGATGGTTGAGTGTAAGGCTTCAGAGGCTAAGGATAGCATGTCGTCGCTATCAGACCTCTACAAATCTGTCGAGCTTCAGTGGCGGTTGGAGAGGTCCCAGCTCGAGGAGGAGCTCGACGCCTACAAGAAGGAGATGATCGAGCTTCGGGCCAAAGTTTGTGACTCCGAGAGGTGGGCGGAAGACTGCAAGGTAGAGATGGCCGCACTTCAAGCCAAAGTCGCAGTGCTTGAGGAAGCCGCTGTGAGGGAGAAGACAGAGCTTACGACAAAGCTCACAAAGACGATGGAGGCTTTTACCAGCGTCTTTGTGTCAGGAAGCTCTCCCCCTCCCTCTTAGGCCGGCAGGCCCTCTATTTTGGTTGTCCTGTAATTTTCTTTTATTTGAATAAATGAAAAAAACTTTTTGCGACCTTTCTCCTTTATTTGCATTTCTGTGTGTGTATGGCCCCTCAACGACCTAACTTGAAATTTCATAGAAATCTTTAGGCAAGTTATGTCGTGAATAGGTTAGGCGTATTCAATCAATGAATGTAACCATTTAAACCATGAATCATGTTTTCTTGGGTAGAGAGGGGCGAACCTCTTTCGACATATGCGCTAAGGTCGTTCAGCGGCGAGGGACAAGGCCCCTTCGACTTATGGCCGACGAGTATCGGGGATCGTTCAGTGGAGAGGGGATATCCCTCGGCTTATGGTTGAGGACATGGGTCGCCCGGTGGCAAGGGGCAAGGCCCTTTTGACTTACGGCCGACGAGGGTCGTTCGGTGGCAAGGGGCAAGGCCCTTCGACTTACGTCTGACGAGTATTGGGGGTCGCTCAGTGGCGAGGTGGGATCCCTTGGCTTACGGCTGAGAACATTGGTCATTCGGTGGCGAGGGGCGAGGCCCCTTCAACTTACGGCCGACGATGGTCGTTCGGTGGCAAGGGGCGAGGTCCTTCGACTTACGGTCGACGGGTATCGGGGGTCGCTCAGTGATGAAGGGGGATCCCTTGGCTTACGGCTGAGGACATGTGTCATTCTGTGGCGAGGGGCAAGGCCTCTTCGACTTACGGCCAACGAGAGTATTTCGACTGATGTCATAGAACGATCTACTTTGTATTCATAATGAATATGCATAGGATAAAAGATGAAGAGGGATTTCGATAATTTTACCCCGTTTGTACAATAATTAATAATACTTCCGTAGATGCTCAGTGTTCCAGGGATGAGGACGTTCTCTATCATCCAAAGTAGCGAGTCGGTAAGTGGCAGGACCGAGTACATCGATCACTGTGTAGGGTCCTTCTCACTTCGCAGCGAGCTTCCCCTGCTTAAGAATCACGGGAGTGAAAGCGGCCTAGCACCAAGTCACCCACACGAAGTTGCGTTTGCGGACTTTCGAGTTGAAATAGCGAGATATGCGAACTTTTTGTTCGATGAGGGTCACTAAAGCTCATTCGCAGACCTCGTCCACCAGTTGTAGGTTGAGCTCGAGGCCTTCTGAGTTTCTTTCTTCGTCATAGTATTGGAGAAGAAGCGGTCGCTTATTGACCTCGACTGGGACGACAGATTCGCATCTGTAGGCCAACATGAACGGTGTTTCCCCCGTCGAGGTTTTGTGGGTCATTCTGTACGACCATAGTATGCTGGGGATTTCATCCGGACAAGTTCCTTTGAGCCCGGTTATTCTCTTTCACAGGGGCCCGAGGATGCTTTTGTTGGCTAACACTGCCAAGCCGTTCGACTGGGGATGGGTGACAGAGGCGAAGTGCCACTTGAACTTCAGCTCTGAGCAGAAGTCTCTGAAGCCGGTGCTGTTGAACTGTGTCCCATTGTCTGTCACTATGGATTGTGGGATGCCAAAATGACAGACGATGGACTTCCAGACGAAGCTTCAAGCTTTATTCCAGGTGATTCGGGACAGAGGTTCCGCTTCGATCCACTTTGTGAAGTAGTTGATCGCCACTATTAAGTATCTATGTTGCCCACTCACTGGCTTGAATGGTCTAAGGAGGTCTAGTCCCCACTTGGCGAAAGAAACTGGACTAACGATGGGGATCAGATCAGTTGGTGGGGCCGAGCTAACCTTTGAGAACTTTTGGCAGGTCGGGCACCGTCGAACGTATTCGACGGCATCTTTCAACATCGTTGGCCAAAAATACCCTTGTCCCACGGCCTTCAACGCTATGGATTTTCCTCCGCAGTGGTTTCCGTAGTCGCCCTCGTGGATCTCCTGGATCACGTAGTGCACTTCCTGTGGGGCTAAGCATTTAAGATAGGGGAAGATGTCATACCTGGTCCATCGTCTTTTGTACAATGAACCATCTAGCCAGACGAACTGGTAGGCCTTCCGTTCTAGCTTTCGTGCTTTCACTGGGTCGGTCGGCTTCTCTCCTGTGTTTAGGTAACGGATTATCGGGTCCATCCAACTGATCTCTTGGTCGAGGCTTAGCAGCTCTTGTGCCAGCTCGTTGGGATGGAGTAGACGTTTTATATACACGGTCCGACCGAGACCCGAGGGGGAGGAGGATGCTAGTTTCGACAAGGCGTCGGCTCGGTGATTCTTCGACCTTGGCACATGATGGATTTCTACGCATGCAAACTTGGCGAGTTCTGCTTTGGCGATTTGCATATAATTTTGCATCGAGTCTTCGTGGGCCTCAAAGGTCCCATTCAGTTGGTGGACGATGAGGCTGGAGTCGCTGAGTAGTTGGACCACTTTCGCCTTAGGGCACGAGCCAGTCAGAGTCCGTTGATGGCCACTTCATATTCCGCACCATTATTAGTGGTTTGGAAATCAAAGCGAAGGGCGTATTCGAATATATCGCCCGCTGATGTTTGGACGATTATTCCAGCCCCACTTCCAGCTTATATAGCTGAATCATTGATTTGTACGATCTAGGTTCCATTGTCTTCAATTGCGTCTTTCGATCTGCTTGGTGGGTTTATGCTTGTAGAGGATGAAGGAGTAGCCTCAAGTAGTGCGCTAGCTGCACATGCCTCTTCCCAGGGGCCATCGTTATAGGTGAGTTTGACGATAAAGTCGGCTAGAGCCTGCCCTTTGATGGCGGTCCTTGATTTAAACTGCATGTTGAATTCGCTTAGTTCGACCCCCCATTTCTTCATTCTCCCTGAACGATCGAGCCTCTTCAGGGTCTGCTCTAAGGGAGTGTCGTTGAGGACCAAGATGGTGTGTGCTTAGAAATATGGTCGTAGCCTCCATGCAGATTGAACCAGTGCAAAAGTCATCTTTTCGATCCTCGAGTAGTTGACCTCCGCACCTCGGAGAACCTGACTGATGTAGTAGATGGGTCGTTGTACCCATGCATCTTCTTTGATGAGCGCCAAACTTACGGCTCCTCGGTGGCGGCCAGGTAGATGATGAGCTGATCATCTTTCTCTTGCTTGGTTAGGAGCGGTAGGGTGCGAAGGTACTCATTCAACTCAGAGAAAGCTTTTTTGTAGTCTGCATCCCATTCGATGACTTTCTTGCCATTTGACACGGAGGCTATCGCCTTTCTCAACACCTTGAAGAAAGGCAATGACCTCTCGGCTGATTTAGACAAGAACCGTCCCAAGGCTGGTATCTTTCCATTCAGCCTCTGGAGCTCTCTTAAAGTCAAGGGCTCCTTCATCGTGATGATGACAGCGATCTTGTCGGGCTTGGCCTCAATCCCTCGATTCGCCAGCATGAAACCGAGGAACATCCCCGACCGAACCCCGAATGTACATTTGGCAGGGTTTAGTCGAAGGTTGTATCGCTGAATCTGTGGAAATATCTCCTGGAGGTCTGTGACATGATCCGCTGGCTTCTTCGACTTGACCAACATGTCGTCGACGTAGACTTCTAGGTTTCTTCCTATTTGAGCCTTGAAGACGTCGTTCATCATACGTTGGTACGTGACCCCAGCATTTTTCAAACCGAATGGCATTTTGATGTAGCAGAAAATACCTCGATCAGTGATGAAAGAAGTTTTCTCCTCATTCTCTAGTGCCATCTGAATCTGGTTATATCCCGAGAAGGCGTCCATGAAGCTGAGAATCTCGTAGCCCGAAGCACTGTCGACCAGATGGTCGATTCGTGGCATGGGGTTGTTATCCTTCGGGCACGCTTTGTTGAGGTCAGTGAAGTCGACGCACATTCGCCATTTGTCGTTCGCCTTCTTGACCATCACGACGTTTGAGATCCATTCAGGGTACTTGACTCTCCAAATGAAACCAGCTTCTAGAAGTCGATCCACTTCTTTGATCGCAGCTTTTCATCTTTTTGCCTCCCATATTTCTCTTCTTTTGCTTCATCGATCTGGAGGTCGGGTCGACCTCCATCTTGTGGGATGCCACCTCGGGGTCGATTTCAGGCATATCCTTTGGCGTCCAGGCGAATATGTCGGCGTGCTCTCTTAGGATGGCGATTAACTGTTCCTTTAGGTCGTGAGGGAGCAGCGACCCAATAAAGATGGCTTTTCCTTCCTCTTTGGAGACTCGGATGCTCTCTGTTTCTTCGACTGCAGCAGGCCATTGATCTTCGATCTGTGGGTCGACTGGATCCACATACTCGATCCTGCTCAGGGCGGTGGACAGATTGTAGCACGATCGTGCCTGTTTCTGATTCCCTTTTTGCTTTTTCGACTCCCTCGGGGGGGGTTTGGAACGTAATCATCTGATGGAAGGATGAGACCACCGCTTCTATGGCATCCAGTAGTGGTCTTCCGATGATCCCATTATACGCCAAGTTGATCTTCACCACCATGAAACTGGTTAGCTGAGTAATTTGTCGAGGATACGTACCGAGGGTCACCGGTAAGGTGATGATGCCCGCTATCGAGGCGGAATGTCCGGTGAATCCCACCAGGGGTCCCGTACAAGGCGTCAACTCGACGGATGACATTTTCATCCTCTCCAACGTAGTGAAGAAGAGTAAGTCGCACGAGCTTCCGGTGTCAACAAGCAACCTTTTCACTGCGATCTTTTTGATGGTGGCCGTGACGACGAAGGCATCATCATGCGGTAGTTCTACACCTTCTAGATCTTCATCCGAGAAGGAGATATGTGGTGTAGAATCTCTGGGGCGCTTTCGCCCCACGGATACTGTCATCAACCTCACAGCGTAGGAGCTTTGGAAGAGGATGATAACTCTAGGTGCGGGGGACCTCCCGTTATCATGCTGATGAGTCCGATGCTGAGAGGTCTCATGGAAACCTCGGATGATGTGGATGGGCAGATCAACATGATCGAGTAGTTCGTTGATCAGGATGTCGACTCGTAGTTTCACATAGACGGTGCCAAACTGTTAAGGCCAAAATTGACCGTGACAGTTGTCAAGCTGACGTAGACTCAAGATGATCAATCAGAGCCTCGTCAGCAGTTGGAGTAGGACCCTTGGTTGGATAAACCAGGTTCGAGTAATGGTAGTTGGAGATGATGCGACCTTCGATCGATCTTCGAGCGATAGTTGCGTCGATCGTTCAAGGTTGGAAAACTCGACGTCGACCTTCGACGTTGGATAGCGACTGTCGATCTGCACCACAGGGACTCGTGAGGGGGGGTTCGGATCTGGGTTTTGACCCAAATCCCCTCCGATGCTTAAGTTAGTATGGAACTTAAGGAAGAGATGGAGCTTGGTGCAGCTGAGATCGACCGACGGAGGTTCGTCTCAAGACTGGCGGTGCAAGCTCGAATATAAGAAATGTAAGTTGAGAAAGTAGAGTTCTATGTCTTTGACCTCATACCTTGGAGATAGGAACCCCCTTTACCTTCGTTATTCGGTCTCTTTATAAGTAATTCCCCCTTGATGATGTGTAACCGTCCCTCATTGATTGGGGCACGATCTTCTTTTGGGATTCGAGTTAACGGCTGCCCATTTACTCGGCCCCATTAACTTTCCCCTGAATGTCGGCGCCAGCCTAATGGTCGAATGACCCATTCATTTGGCTTAGCTGTACCTCGCTAAGAGCACGGGGGGTATTGGGTCGCGAATGCTTAATGGGTCGGGTATGCAGATACTCCAGTCGGATTTGTACATATAACGATGTACAAATCATGTACATCGGCACATATGCATATTCAACACAACAAAAAAACATAATATACTAATATACCTAGAGCATGCCCACTCATACATGAGTGGAACATAGAGATCCACACATGGATCCACACACACTATATATACAACGCACCCTATATACATCTTAATCAACACACTAGCTCTACTATACATATATCTCATAGTTCAACCATATATTAACACATATACCTTAAAACATCATCATACCGACACATAGTCATACCAATATCTAGAATGTAGCCTATATATAGGTACAGTTACAGATAAACACACGAATATATCACACAGATATGCTCGACAATAGACATACAATACTTGTATATCTATGCAAACACATAGCCATACGTATACATACAACAGACTATCCATGTCTACCCTTAGAAACTCTACACCTCGACTTCAAACATCAGAGCTATATCTTAAGGCAAGACTCTTACCCACCTTAAGATTTAACTACCCCTAAAATACTACATGCACTACCCTTACGCAGCCGCAGTGCAAAGACCTGCATGGGCCACTAAAATTTGTCACGCCCCGCTCCACAAGATACCCGGGAAGTACGAACCTGTCCCAGGTTCTCCCAGAGAGACATGTGTGATAAAGGAAAGAGGGGGGAGAGAGAGACAACTAGAGCGATGCAGGTCCACTACGCACTGCTGGAATAGTATCTGTAATGTTCCCAAGAAACGTACACACATAACACAGAAAGAACATAGAAACCATAGAGAAACACTGAAAACAAGAACACTGGCCATTATATACACTATCATCCATTATACATTATCACAGTTATACATCTTATACAATCACCATAACTCTCACCAAACAAACCCAAAAGTACATGGTCACTCACGGTAATCTCACTACCCAACCCACATCAACTCAACTCCTGCCACTCTAATTCCAACTCCAGCCACTCCTGCTGCCAACTCCAACTCCAACACCTGAAAAATAAGGAGGAGCACGTCAACGCGTACTCCAATAGGATATCCAACTCCCACTAGTATGACACTCCTAATGCAACTACTAAGTGAACAAGTACTACAAGTGAACGTGCTACAGGAACATGGCATGGCAATACATCAATGTATAAAATGAGCAAGAGAATAAGGCAACTAAACAACCATTACTACACTACAAGAGGAAAGTAAACTGCGAGGTAAAACTATAAAGGCTACGTCAGTTATTAATTGAACAACAAACACAACACGGATGCAAAGTTACAAAGAACTACAAAATTGAATAACTTATTTACTTAAATGTCATTTGGAAACCTAAGTATGTCGTTGAATATGAGGTACTGGACTCTCCCCGCCCCCAATATGGGGCGGTAAGGAGCACTCGCCAGTGGTACACAAGCACTGTTTCCTTAACGGGGCCCCTCACTCCACTAATACCCTCTCACATCGGAGTGCGAGTGCTCGATGTGAGGAAAACTCCACAACACCACAACTCATCATACCTGAAACTGATCAAGGTACGACAAACACCACAAAGTACCCGAAACTGAGCAAGGTACATAACACAACCAAAACATAGGCCAATCCTCATACCCTACTAGTACCCAGTCTTCCTCCCAACCCCTTTCTAGGGTGCTCACCTGCCATGTGGCAGACCGAGACATCCCTATAAGTTTTTAGCATTTAGGTTAATTAAACTAACATACAACATTAAAGATGTCACAAAGAGACTTGCAAGAATTTAAATTACATTTGAACTACAAGGCTAGCATGTAGTTAATTTAAATGCCATTCTACATGCAACATGAACTTTCAAACATGAACCATACAACACCATACTTCATTAAAGTTCCCTTGCCAATTATCACAACACCATTCTCCATTAACATAAATCATTCTCTATGAAACAACATTTTAATAATTGAAGGAATAACCCTTGGACATACTTCTTCACATGGAGGCAACTTTCTCTCACAAAAAAACAATATCAAGGCCCAAGGAAACCCTTGGCCGAAATTACCATGAGTAGGATGTTTGCATGCTTTGCAATATCAAGGAAGACAACATCACCATTGCATATTTTCAACAACAACACAATTACAAGTAACCACTTTATGCATGATTCCTTAATCAAAGGCAACATTAGCTTGCATAATTCATAAAGACGAGACATTATGCATACGCCTTTAGTAAAGATCCTAATTTGCATGTGAAAGAAGACAACTTGCATGAAAATCCATAAGGATTACAACTTTGTGTTAAAAATGGCATCTTTATCTAAGGAGAAGTAATCTAGTAGCTTTAGCAACTATCATTAGCCAAATGAACACTTCCATATAATAAAGTTACTAACCTTTTCATGGTAACACAAACATGAGAGCAATTAGAACATGAAAGCATAAGAAAGGAACTAACTTGCTTCTAAACTTGCATGTTTTTATGAAAATAAAACCTCTTGCAATAAAGCATGGTATGCACCTAACATACTAGAAAGAGTTAGAATCCTGCCTCATAAAAAGAGCTCCTTTCCCTTAAAATTCCTAGCTTTACTTTATCCAAGCCTCCCTTCAAATCCAACACTAAATAGCCTCCATCTTTTCCTTGAATCCTTCTCCTTAAAAGCTCAAATCAACCCAAATGAAGAAGGGGGTGATACTAGAGGATGCAGAGTGATGTTAAGGAGGCAACACACCCGTGATGGTGAGGAGGCCCAACGGGTGTTTTGCCTCCATAAAAACACATGGGGAGGTTCGGCCATGATATCTGCTAGTGAGGGAAGAAAAAGGAGAAAGAAAGAGAAGAAGAGAAAGAAGGAGAAGAAATATAGAGGGAATTAAAGAGAGAAATCTCTCTAAGCTTCTAGGCCCTCTTCAAGCTTATCTAAGAATCCTCCTCCTAAGATAAGTCATGCACACACAAAAGACCCAGCTACCCTCCAAACTTCTAACTATTTACAAGTTGCCACTACTCTATGCACACCCCTTTTCTTTACACACATCCCTCTCTAAATTACAAAACTACAACTACCCCTAACCCTTTTCACACTAAGCCCCCATACACTAACCCAATACACACCCTCTCATTCCACACACACCACTTTAATTACCAAATACCCACCACTCTACACACACCCATCTCCTATACCCATAAACTACAACTTAAATACAATAATGCCATCACTAATAAGGAGCATCCATGATATGAGCCATAATAATAATAAACAATAATATCAATAATAACAATAATCACTAATCATGACATAATAACAATAATCACTAGTCATGGCATAATTACAGCAACAATAATAATAATACTATACACAATCAAGTAGTTACAACAATGCCATTAGCGCTAATCACTCACTTAATAATAACAACATTAATAATTAGAATGAGAACAATAATAATACTACTACTATCACTACAACTTATAACACATTATTACTAATACACAATGCACTACCATATAAACCAACATTATTAACTAATGCACTGCCATACATATACAATCATAATCCACTATCATATACTCAATACCAATACATAAGCACAAGCATATTCGGTTAAATAACACTCCAATAATGTAGTCACTTTACACACTACGTAATACACCATACACACTACATTATACATATCACTACCCATGTATACATACACAATACACTACATAATACACAAAAATAGACATGCCATACGTATATGGCACTTGGGCCATTACACCTCCTCGGGTGCAAATATTAGAAAGAGCTCAAGGCTAAATGATAGTGGTCTTGCGCGCCCACAACCTACCCCCTCCAATGACGGTCTTCATCTGGAACACGAGGGGCCTCAACAACTCGGTGAGGCATAGAGATCTTAGAGATAGATTCAAAAAACTGTAGCTCTGAGCAGTAGTTCTTTTGGAAAAAAAGTTGAAACCTGATTCAATCACAAAGAAGTCCTGCATTCCCAAGAGCTGGACTTTGATCGATAATTTTTCAACTAGGAGATGAGGGTGTATCCTAATGGGATTTGGTCCATTTGTTTGGCAAGCTACCTTGATATCTTGCTCCGCGCAACATATCTCGGTTCGATGTTGCAACGCCGGAGGCTTCTCCTTAGTGCTGACCGGTGTCTACTCTGCTAATGCTAGTTCAGAAAGGAGAGAACTCTGGCAGGTCTTGAAGGTTGATGCAGCAAAGTTGAGGAATGAAGCTTAGGTGGTAGGGGTGATTTTAATTGTGTCCTCTATGTGAAAGACAAAGTAGGGGGCACAAACTTGATGCGGGCATGGTTGAGGACTTCAACAATTGCATCAGCGAGTGTGTAACGCCCCGCTCCCCAGGATACCCGATAAGTACTAATCCGTCCCAGGAGATCCCAGAGCAGCGAGTGTTATGAAGGGAAATACAGTAAAAAAACTCAAGCAGGTCCACTGTGCACTGCTGGGATATTACCTATAATGTCCCATAAACACAAACATAAACAACACATTGACATCCAGAGAACACAAACTCAAAGACAACCAAGGAATAAACTTTTATGTATCCAATATACATTATACATCATCAATTATATACAATATCATCACTTCCCAAAAAACAAACCCAAAAGTACAAGGGGTCACTCTCTCCTCACCCCTCACCAACCAACCTACAACTCCACAAGCCTAACTATATCTTCACCAACCCCAACTGCTTCCAACTCCAAAACCTGAAAAACAACGGTGGGGCACGTCAACGCATAACCCAGTAGGAAACCACAACTTTAATGGCATATTATTCAACCATGAATGCAACAATCCAAGGCATAATTAGATACAAGTAAGCTAAACAAAGAATGCATAGATGGCATAAAATAAAGGAGCCACAACACAAGCTATAAAGAAATGAAGTGCATAAAGTAAATACAACTACAAGGAAACAACTAACTAAGTGCACAACTAAGCAAGGGAAGAAAGGAAACAACTAGTGTAAACATCTAAGTAAATGAATTAACTGAAAGTAACATCAACCGAAATAACCAACAACTGATGAATCTCAAGTCATGCATCACTCGGCTCATAGGCCCATCATATCATCTTACATCAAACGACCCATGGCCATATATCGAGTTGTCTCACTTTCATACTACTAGGCCCATGGCCATATTTCCTCTTGATGTTCCAATTCCAAGTTGCACTTAGAAATGAATGACATGTGAAACAACCACGTAACACACACATATCACAACAAGTCACAATACATATACAAAACACTTACTAAGCACAAACATACACAACCCCAGCACACATACAAAGCACATATGCATCACATCTCACATAATGTGTAATGATACATAATGGTGCACAATGATGTACATGATGCAACATGATATGTAATGCAGGGGATCCCATAACTATGCCAGCATGCATGTGTGACTACTCTGTTATCAATGTGGAGTCACTTAATGGATCAAGAGGTGGCCAACGACGAATTCTCCCGCCTCCTACCACGGCACTTTGTCCATGCCCGTGCACTCCACCTTCGTGTCCCTAACCACAACATATCACATCCATAGAAATAGGTATTTCTCACATTTCTTGCATTTACCTTCACTTGAGCATTTTTACAAACACATGGTGAGCATCATCACATGATCACCATTACATTGGCAATTCATAACCAGGAACTCATTATCATATAGAAACATTAAGCGTTAATATCTAAACGTGAAATTAACACCAAAACATAGTTTAAAACATCGCAAAACAAATTCTGCTTGTAGGAAATTTACCGACAGCCTTAGACAGTAGCAGATATTATATAATTCCTTTGTGAATTCAACAAAACTTTGTAAATGAGAGTTGCAGATATGGCAGTACTGGATTCACATATAAAATTTCATGCAGAAATATAAATTAGGTGATTTATGGTTAATTGTTTGGTGAGATCTATCGAAACTGTTTTCCAGACAGATTCTGTGGGATGTATCAATTGCCATTATAAGTCATCTTGCAGTTAAAATCTCGAAAACAAGCACTAGGAAAAAGTTGTATAAAAGGTTGTTAACTTTACAACGAGACCAAGATCACTAATTTCTGTGTTGTGTACAGGACTGAGATCAATTTTGCCCAACTGTGTCCAGACTAGATGACAATCAAACATGTTGTAAAGAAAGAATTCTTACTCCTAATTACTGGGTTGAACATATATCAAATTTTATATGAATCTGGGGTAGGATTTCAAGAGCTACACGAACATATTTTTTGCAGAATTTATTAATGCCTAAATTAAGATATATATGCAGATGAACAAGCAACAGATTCAGTCTACAGATTCAGTCACGGGGTTTGCATGACACTAAGTTAATTCATCATGGATTAGCATAATAAACCATTAGAGAAGGGATTCCTACCTCAAGATGCAAGCTTTCCCAGCCACCAAGCATCCTCTCCATGAGCCCTCCTCCTAGCTCCAAGCATCAAAAGTTGGCAACTTGCTTCAAACCCCCTCCTCCTATCAAGCCCTCTTCTTCTCCGTCTTCATCTCTTCTTTTTCTTTCCATTTTCTTTTCTTCTCTCCTTTTATTCTTTTTCCATGGTGAATTTCGGCCAAGAGAGTTGTAAATGAAGAAAAGATGTCTCTAGATCTCTCTCTTACCCTCTAACATATCCACAAGATAAGCCTCCATAGGATGAAATGACTAAAAACCCTTATAGTCCAAATTGCCCTTCATCTTCTACGTTTTTACAAGAAAGCCATGATATGAAATTACCCCTCCACTTGGGTAAATAATTACATCACATGCCATTACCCTACCCCCGTTCACACTAGACCCTACACACATACATACACACTTGCATACATGCTGACCGGCGCCCCGCTTGCGTTGCGGCGGCGCGGTGTCATTTACCGCAAGTTTCACGGTTAGTGTAGGGTGCGGGAATATCGAACTCAGGGAGGCGAGGTTGTGCTTGGGTCAGGTAGGACCTAAATCACCCCGAGGGGCGAGCTAGCCCGAATCGGTGAATGGTTCTCACGAAAGGAAATAAAAGGGTATGAACAACAAGAAAGAAAACCCGGGACTTTGGTTTCCAACCCGACGAGAGACTCTCGCCGATACGGCCTACGGGTATGGATAGCGCTCGGGATTAGGGTCTAATGGTGAGACGTTGCCTCTGAAAGTGGTACTGGCGTCCCATGGGCCCGATATTCCAGTCGGTGCCCAGGATGATACACCGGACTTCCCGGATTCGATCAGTGGGCACTCCCGTGTCCATTAACACTGATCGATCCCGGGAGCACTAAGCCCACAACGATATCTCCCAACGTCTCATCCTGCCGCTCCCGCGTGCTAGGATTCGGCGTCTACGCTAAGGGTGTGAGCTATGGCTAGGGAGTCAACCGCCAAGTTTATTCCCCCTTGGTCCAACGGTCAAAGGCGGTCTTTTTCCCGCCGATGACAATGAAACACCCCGCGTAACCGTTAGATTCCTACTCCCTATCGATTTCCTAACCCTATGGACGCATCGGGAAGAGCCCCCGAAGGGGTTTCCACCAAAATCCCAGATTTGGGAACTACTCACAAAAATTCATGAAAAAACGATCTAAATGAAATTTAACCGTTGGAATCATAATCGGACAATTGCAATGCGGAAGTAATAGAGTAATAAAGACAATACTAAAATTTTAGAAAGATCTGAAAACTTACAAAAGAGTAACAATTACAGCCGTCACAAGGAGATAAAACAGTAGAAAAAATAACATCTCCCGTTTCTGGAACCCTAGGGGTTCTATTTATAGACCTTTGTATCAACCGATCGGTTGACAAGTCAACCGATCGGTTGATCCGTTACAAATTAATAACAGAAAACGGCGAGCTTTCACCCGATCACATGAACCGGTCGGGTGAGTTCTTGAGTGACCGGTTGGATCTTGGAGCAGTCGGGTGAATCGATCGGTTCGACGTCCGTGTCTTCAGCTCTTCTTCTTCAGCTACAAATGAACCGATCGGGTGAGAGTCACCCGATCGGTTGGCGTTTTGCTTCGAGAAAACAGAGAACAGTCCCCCGCTGAACCGGTCTGCAAACCGGTCGGGTGACTTCTTTGTGAGCTGCGGCAGAGACCGGGTGGTGCACGCGTGCATCACCCGATTGGTTGGAGATGACCAACCGACCGGGTGAGGGGCTGAAAGATGAATTCTTCGACGTTTGACCCCCTGGATCACGCGTGACTTCTCCCGTTGCTCCGGGGACTTGGGATATCATCGTTAAACGTCCCCTACGTGGTCAATCCCCTGCAATCATGGATAAACAAAGAAAAGTGAAAGAAAACGGGAAAATACACGAAAACGAATAAGAGACGGCGGAAAAACACGGAGAAACACAAAAGAAAATGTGCGTGAATATATGAAATATAAACGCACGTCAAAATCCCCTAAGCTGAACTCTTCCTCGTCCTCGAGGAAGACGAGTGAGAGTAGGAGCTCGGAAGGGAAAAATAGAGAGGAAGAAAGAAAAAGAAAACTCTAAACCCTAGATCGTCCATCAGAGCCACCAAAATCAGAAACGACACACCAAGCATGCAAACGCCAAATCACACCACTAAACCTAGGAAAGCGAGTCCAAATAAGTGTCGTGGGTCCACGCGGTGAAGCGCGAGTGAGCGTGGTCGTGTGCTAGCAAATGGTGATGCTTTCTACAATGTGCTATGAGGCTCGATATACACAAATCCAAGATATGACCCAAAATATCGATCCGAATTGAATTAAGCGGCGAATATAAGTTCAAGCATGCATGAGAAGAGTGAGAATAGAAGCGTATCATGCATCGGGGACTCCACAACTAGGGTTAAGGAAATCACGCCACTATAGCCTAGATACTAGCTAAAAAGTTCCTAAGCCAAGTGTTTTCGATAACGACGGGGGGTTGAGATGATGTGGAGAAGAACACTCGGTGCAAATTCTCGCCTTCCCTTTATTCTTGGCAAGTAGGAAAAAATATTCACACGGAAATTTTTTTGGGTTTTGGGCATTTGTATTTTTTTGGATTTTGGGCTATACACAATTTTTCTTTTCTTTTCTTTTTGGGTTTTTCTTTTCTTTTCTCCTTTTTTTTGGATTTTTGGGTTTTTGGCTATACACATGTGTACTCTCCCAAGTGGGAGAACGGTACACGACGAGGGGATTTGCACCAAGTAAAACAAAAAAGAAGTCGAAATCTAAACACTCGGGCAAAGGAAACTATTCTCGCTAAATAGAGCATAGGCTAAATGGGTTATCCTAGTCCTTAGTTGTGGAATCCCGACGCATGCGAATTGAAGTATACGATATAAATATAGCATGCATATAGTGGAAACAAATACCGCATATTCAAATCGGAGCATGATAATCTAGGGGTCATTCCTAGACAGGTATATAAAGTAAAATCACAAAGCAGAAGCACACCAAATGCTAGTCACGACACATGACTCACAAAAAGCTAAGTGGACCCACGATGCGTGAAATGCAAGAGGACTCGAAATCCTAGGGTTAGCGAGTGTGATTATCGATGCAATGCTAGGTGTGTGTGACTTTGTGGCGATTCATCATAGGATTCATCTCTAGGAGAAAGAGATAAAAAAGAAGAAAAGAAAAAATAAAAACACGATGAAAACGACACAAAAAACGAAAAAGAAGGACTCAAACGACGCACACAGTGCGACTCCCCCAAGCTGAAGTTTGCATTGCCCTCAATGCAATATGAGTGAGTACGGGAGGGCAATGAAAATGGGGGGGAATACGCACTGACACAAAAAGAAATGAAAACGAGGAAAACACATAGATGAAACTGAAAAAGAAAGAAAGATCAAAATCAAAATCAAACAACACGAAAATAAAAATAAAACCACACGACACGACACTCAAAAAATGAAAAACAAGCACACACACACACACACACAAATGAGAAAAACAAACAAAACACGACAGCACACCAAAATAGACGTCCCCCAAGCTAAACAGAAAGTGCTAGCGAAATGATGTGATCGATGAAATGCAGAGATGTGCAAGGGGGAGTCAAAAACAAAAGAGGTGAAATCAGAAAGCAGGAGGAGGTGAGTCCTCGTCCTCCTCGGAAGAGGGTGTGGATGGGTGGTCGGGGGAGGCTGGGGGTGTGCTGAGAAGTGGGGAATGAGGCGAAGGAATAGGGGCAGTGGTGGTGTGAACAATGGGAGGAGTGTCGGTGGTGGTGGGTGGTGGTGGTAGGAAGGCGATCAAGGCGGTGGTGAGAGGAATAGAAATGGAGGAAGTAGATGCGGGGGTGACGGTAGTGGGAGGTGGTGGGAGGGATCTGGAGCACACCGGCAATTTCCTCCGGCGCACGTATGGAGTGACGGAGGAGGAGGGAGGTAGCGTGGGTGCGGTGGAAGTGGTCGGGAGGGGTGAAGTGGATGCCGGGATGGGATGTGAAGAGGGAGGAGAAGAATGTGGTGAGGGGGGTGATGGATGTGGGGAAGTGTGGGTGGGTGGAGGAGAAGGTTGCCGGGGTGGTGAAGGTGGAGGTGGTGAAGGTGGAGGTGGTCCGTGGATATGAGTAAGAAGGCGGAGAATGGCGGCCATGTTCCTCTCAAGTGCGAGGAAACGTGGGTGAGTAAGAAAGGAGGATGGCGATGGGTCCGAGGAAGCAGAGGACATGGCGAGCTCACGAAGGGCAGCGACCTCCCTCTCAAGTCCCAGACGGGCAGATACCTGACGGCAACCAAAAGATGTAGACTGACGCGAGGCAGAGGTGGTGTCGCCAGGTAAGGTCGAAGAGGTGCCGGCGGCAGTGGTCATGCCGGCACAGGAGACAAGGCCAGAAATGGCCGCAAAGAGGTGCTCAGACGTGATCGGTCCCGGAGCAGAAACAGGACGACTCGGGCCAGCCCCTAAATCTCCCCCAGACGCAGGGATATCCTGCTCGCCTAAGTGGGCGGCAGGGGACGGTGGCCTGCGGGTGTCTGCGGGAAAGAAAGGAAGATTCAACCCAGCTAAGAAGTCGGGATCAGGAGGGAAAGTCCAATCTCCCACGAGAGCAAGGGTCATGCGAGCGGGGTTGGGCAGAATGGTGTAAGGGGCTGGGGGGTGGCCATAATGAAATATGAAGCGGCCATCCGAGCAGGGTTTAATCATGTGGATGTGTCGCAGGACATCAATATCAAGATGTGAGGGTCCTGCGGTAGCTGGAATATTATCGGGGATGGTAATATTGAATTGGGCGTGAGAGCAGATGATCGTGATGATGCCCCCACAACAAAACTTCCCCTTACCGGCCAGGCTGATCTCGAGTAGCTTGTAAACAAACCAATCGCTACCATGGATGGGGACGGTAGGGGCCCTGAAGCTAACTCCATCATCATCCCGGACATAAGGGAAAGTCATGGCCCAAAGGATAAAAAGGTCAGGGATAGTCACAGTGCCGGACTCGTCCCTAGGAAAGAATGCAGATGAAATGATCATGTGGGCTAAACGAAACACGGGATGAATGATGGAGGAGGCCTTGGCCCTTCCTCGGGGATAGTCACGGATCAATGTGAGGCGGAACCAGAACTGATCGACATCAAACTCGGGCGTGTACCCGTAGTGTCGGATGGAATCATCCCCGAGATTGGGGAAACCAAATATATCGTTAATCGTGTTCAGATTTGTGGTGACACTACGGTTACGCACCCTGAATTTAATGATCGACCCGGACTCCCAAACAAGTGTAGAGAGAAATTCGAGTGTGAGTGCTGGGTAGGATACGGCATGTGCATTAAGAAAGGCCAACCATCCTAAGTTAGCGAAAAGAGATTCGACCTCGGTGAAGACACCGAGATCGACAAGTGTACGTGCATGCGGGAACTTAGTAGATAGATGCCCTCGAGCATCAAGCCTACGGTAAAAATCTTTGTGCTCCTGGTTCCGAAAAATATACCCATGCGGGCCCAACATTGGGTCCACAGGGGGGATAACAGGCGGAGGAGGGACAAGTGTAAGTGCTCGTGTACGGGAAGGGGGGCGTGTTTGTTTTCGTCTCTTTCGAGACGGCTCCTCTTCCCGCATAATTCCCTTCCCCTTGTCCTTATCCTTAGCCATGTGTGAGTGTGCGTGTATGAATGAGTGAAAAAACAGTGGATGCACACTAACACAAGCAAACGAGCAAGCACAATTTATAGGGCAAATATATAAATATAAGCTTAGGAGCGAGTGTACCCAAGCGGAATGGCGGAGCTTGCTCGTAGGTGCCCCCACACTGTTCAGCGAGAGTAGCGTGGAGCCGCGGCGTTCTCCTTCGGCAAGAATTTTCGGATGGGTGTGGTTTGGGGGTAAACTAGGTCAAAAATTCGGAATGGGAGGAGAGAGAGGGTGTAGATGATGGAGGGATTGATGGAGGAGGTGGAGAGAGGGAGTAATGGAGGAGTAGAGGACATGGGGGAGTGAGGATCGGTTGTTGGGGAAGAGGGGAAGGCGAAACGACGGCGGATTTTTCGATCGGGCGAGGGTAAAAACGAGCGGATGGGTTTATATAGGGTTTTAAGTCGAACCGATCGGGTGACTTGTCACCCGATCGGTTGACGGTTAGGTCGAAATTCTTACCGAAGAAATGCTACAGGCGAACCGGTCGGGTGACTTGTCAACCGATCGGTTGGCCGCTCCACTCATTTTCCCGAGAACTTAGGGCTGCTCACCCGGTCACGTCAACCGATCGTGCTCGAATGCAACCGATCGGTTGATACTCCCCAAAAATTTCCGAGAGTTCTCCCCAGCTCACCCGGTCTGCCACCCGGTCTCTTCATTACTCAACCGATCGGTTCATATGGGGGCAGATCTCGGCATGTATCTGATACATCCCAACCGATCGGGTGAGTTGTCATCCGATCGGTTGGGGCTTGTTTCCTGCAAAAACCAATAGATTTGTTTAAGTCCTAGAACGGATGTTCTCGCGGCTGATTTTATTTATAAAAATAGACAAAATAAAGTCAAAAAATAACGCTGAAAAGTGGGAAAAAAGTTTAGAACATGGGTTGCATCCCATGAAGCGCACTTGTTTAACGTTGTTGGCTCGACGCCCGCAAGAGATGCTCATGGTGGTCGATACGGGTGATGCCCGAAGTTTGGCATCTCTTTCTCGTTGGAGCTGAAGGCACTTGGAGTAGTCAGCGGCTGGAAAAATACTTGCTCGACTACCCTCCCCTTGTTCTTGGGATCCGGGGGCTTTTCCTTGGTGTTGGCGCTTCCCGCCATCTTCTTCAAGATCCGGACTTCGTCTTTAGTGAGGTCCGTGAGTTCTTTCCCCGTTCTCCTCACAGGAGGAGCCTTGGGGAACCCGGGAGGGGTCGTTCTTGCTGCACTCGGTTTTCCAGCAGCTTCTTTGTACTTGGGGCCGTCTCCATCTTCTGAATCCCCCAAGTCATCGGGGGGGTTTCTTAAGAGAATCTCCCAGGAGCTCTCTTCAACAGCTTTTTCTTCTTCCATCTCCAGCAAATTACACCGAGGGTAGTCTGGGGGATCGGGGTGCTTCATGGATAATCCCAGATCAAACTCAACTTTCTCTCCGCTGACGTTCAAAGAGAGTTTTTCGTTCTTCACATCTATTAGAACGCCAGCAGTGGCCATGAAAGGCCGTCCCAGGATGATGGGGGTGTGTGCGTCTTCAGGCATGTCCATGACTACAAAGTCCACAGGCACATGCACCCCTTTCACATTGACGGGTAGGTCATCCATAATTCCCACCGGATATTTGACCGACCGGTCAGCTAGTTGTAGGGTCATACCGGTGGGCTCCAAATCACCCATTCCTATCCTTTTGTACATCGACAAGGGCATCAAACTTACACTCGCTCCGAGATCGACGAGTGCACGATGAATCTTTACTGCCCCGATCGTGCAAGGAATTGAGAAGCTCCCCGGGTCTTTAAGTTTCGGCGGATTTGCCCTCTGGATAAGAGCGCTACACTCCGCCGTCAACACTACTTTCTCTTTTCTAGACCCTCTCGTCACCAAATCTTTCAAGAATTTTGCATAGGAGGGGATTGTTTCGATTGCTTCTAGGAAGGGGATTTGCAGGCTTAGGTCCTTGACCATGGCGAAAAACTTGCCATATTTCTCATCAATTTTTGCCTGAGCCAACCATTGTGGAAATGGCACAACGGGTTTATACACTTTCGGGCTCTCTTCCTCCTTCTTCTTCTCTTCTTCAGAGGCTCCCTCCGGAGTCATAGGATTTGATGACGAAGCACCGGCGTCATTTGATTTTTCGGTCGGTCTCTCAACGACCAATGGTGCCTTCGGGTTGCTAGGGGGCACTCTAGTAGGAATTTGTGTCCCACTTCTCAGAACGATAGCGGACACATTTACGTGCTCGTGCACGAGTGCCGATGTTTGGGTTGCTCCCCTCGGGTTCACCTCCGGTTGTGGCGGTAATTGGTTTTGTGACCTTGCAAGGTTCGCCACTTGTAACCCCAGCTGGGTTACTTGGTCCGTGAGGGTCCGCTGACCCATTTCCAGCTTTTGGTTGATCTTCTCCTGGTTGGTAATATATTGAGTCAAGAGAGACTCAACCGGAGAGACGGCCCTCTGTTGGCCATACTGCTGCTGCTGCTGGAACGGCTGCTGAGCCCTGGGGGCGTAAGATTGCTGCTGAAATTGTTGCTGAAATGGTTGCTGCTGAACCTGATTCTGCTGTGACCTAGCCGGCTGATATGTTTGTTGATGCGGCTGCTGAGGCGGCGATGGCTGAAATGGTGGCCGGTAACTGAAGTTTAGGTGGTTCCGGTTGTTTGGAGAGTAGGCCGGGTTGGAATTTGTCCTTGGCGGATACGGCGCATTTCCCGTGGGGTTGTAAAATAGTGCGCTCGCCTGATCCAGCGGTGGTGAGATGTCACCACCGTCGAATTCCCCAAAGAATTCGGACTCCACCGCAGAAATTTGCTGTGTACCAGCCCCACCGGCTCCTACCATTAGTGCGGAGATCTGGGTCGAAAGCAAGTCGAACTTGCTTGAAAGTTTGTCGACGTCCTCAACTCTGTGTATACCCCCGGATCTGGGTGTGGCTCTCTCGTCACACCACCGCTCATTGTTGGATGCCATATTTTCCAGAATATGCCCGGCATCCTCCTCGCTCCTAGACATGAAGGAACCCCCAGCCGCGGCGTCCATAGAAGATTTCAGGTCATCCCTCAACCCATTGTAGAACAGATTAATAATCTGCCACTTCGGAAGCTCATGGTGAGGGCATCTTCTTTGCATCTCTTTAGATCTCGTCCAAGCTTCATGCAAGGACTCGTGGCTGGCCTGGGAGAAGGAGGAGATCTCACTCCTCAACTTCATGGTCTTCCCCGGAGGAAAGAACTTCGTCAGAAAAGCGTTGGAGAGCTTCTCCCAGGTGTTGAAAGTGTTGGGGTCCTTCCCCCTTAGCCATTGCTTGGCTTTGTCTCGCAAAGAGAAGGGGAACAGCTTCAGACGGATAGCCTCTGTCGTGACACCATTAATCCGGAAGGTGTCACACTTCTCCAAGAAGGAGTCTAGGTGCTCGATCGGGCTCTCCATGGGTGCACCCGCAAACTGGTCCTGCTGGATCTATGTCACTAGAGACGGCTTCAGCTCAAAGCTTTGGGCCACAATAGCTGGAGATCGGATGGCGGAAGTCGACTCGATGGATGGCATCGAGTACTCCAGCAGAGACTTGTGAGGTGGGGTGTTCTCCTCCATGGATTCGGGATCTTCTCTTCTTCGCTTCTCGGCGGCCAAACGCCTAAGGGTGGCGTTAATCTCTGGATCGAGGGGAATCAAGTCGTCAAGACTCCTTGAACTCCTGCGCATGAAAAACAACAAACACCCGTGAAGCGACAAGTGGGAAAGAAACAGATAAAATAAGAAATAAAAATAAGAAAAAGAAAAAAGAAAAAAGAGAATGGGAAAATTATCGCGAGGTAGGGATGTGAGCTAGACACGAGGGTTCAAGAGATCCTAAAATAACAAGCACGTTGCCTCCCCGGCAACGGCGCCATAAACTTGACCGACACCCCGCTTGCGTTGCGACGGCGCGGTGTCGTTTACCGCAAGTTTAACGGTTAGTGTAGGGTGCGGGAATATCGAACTCAGGGAGGCGAGGTTGTGCTTGGGTCAGGTAGGACCTAAATCACCCCGAGGGGCGAGCTAGCCCGAATCGGTGAATGGTTGTCATGAAAGGAAATAAAAGGGTATAAACAACAAGAAAGAAAACCCGGGACTTTGGTTTCCAACCCGACGAGAGACTCTCGCCGATACGGCCTACGGGTATGGATAGCGATCGGGATTAGGGTCTAATGGTGAGACGTTGCCTCTGAAAGTGGTACCGGCGTCCCATGGGCCCGATATTCCGGTCGGTGCCCAGGATGATACACCGGACTTCCCGGATTCGATCAGTGGGCACTCCCGTGTCCATTAACACTGATCGATCCCGGGAGCACTAAGCCCGCAACGATATCTCCCAACGTCTCATCTTGTCGCTCCCGCGTGCTAGGATTCGGCGTCTACGCTAAGGGTGTGAGCTATGGCTAGGGAGTCAACCGCCAAGTTTATTCCCCCTTGGCCCAACGGTCAAAGGCGGTCTTTTTCCCGCCAATGACAATGAAACACCCCGCGTAACCGTTAGATTCCTACTCCCTATCGATTTCCTAACCCTATGGACGCATCGGGAAGAGCCCCCGAAGGGGTTTCCACCAAAATCCCATATTTGGGAACTACTCACAAAAATTCATGAAAAAGCGATCTAAATGAAATTTAACCATTGGAATCATAATCGGACAATTGCAATGCGGAAGTAATAGAGTAATAAAGACAATACTAAAATTTTAGAAAGATCTGAAAACTTACAAAAGAGTAACAATTACAGCCGTCACAAGGAGATAAAACAGTAGAAAAAATAACAGCTCCCGTTTCTGGAACCCTAGGGGTTCTATTTATAGACCTTCGTATCAACCGATCGGTTGACAAGTCAACCGATCGGTTGATCCGTTACAAATTAATAACAGAAAACGGCGAGCTTTCACCCGATCACATGAACCGGTCGGGTGAGTTCTTGAGTGACCGGTTGGATCTTGGAGCAGTCGGGTGAATCGATCGGTTCGACGTCCGTGTCTTCAGCTCTTCTTCTTCAGCTACAGATGAACCGATCGGGTGAGAGTCACCCGATCGGTTGGTGTTTTGCTTCGAGAAAACAGAGAACAGTCCCCCGCTGAACCGGTCTGCGAACCGTTCGTGTGACTTCTTTGTGAGCTGCGGCAGAGACCGGGTGGTGCACGCGTGCATCACCCGATCGGTTGGAGATGACCAACCGACCGGGTGAGGGGCTGAAAGATGAATTCTTCGACGTTTGACCCCCTGGATCACGTGTGACTTCTCCCGTTGCTCCGGTGACTTGGGATATCATCGTTAAACGTCCCCTACGTGGTCAATCCCCTGCAATCATGGATAAACAAAGAAAAGTGAAAGAAAACGGGAAAATACACGAAAACGAATAAGAGACGGCGGAAAAACACGGAGAAACACAAAAGAAAACGTGCGTGAATATATGAAATATAAACGCACGTCACATGCACACACTAATACACACAACACGCACATACATCCTCCATTCTATTACACAATGCACTACACCTCCAAGTAGACATGCACACATGTATAGGTATGCATCCATACACCTACATAAATTTACCCACTAGCCTTACACATCCATACATATAAACATCCACACACTCCTCATACGCACATTCGCTCCTACACATGCATACTCATACACTACACACATAGACACACGTCTACACTACGTACATACACACATCACAAGTTCACAACCCATACATACAAGCATATCCATGCCTCACCACACCATCCATAGCATACATGCACACTACACCCATCAAATATTAGTATACACTACTATTACACATACAAAGATACAGAAAATAACACCAATACATACACTACATCCAAACATATCACATAATACTTATAAAAATATAAGTATATACTACACACATCCTAGTTTATCCCTATTGGGGCAAGAAAGAGTGTTCCCTTCAAGAGCTCAAAAGTATAGGTGCATGCCTGAGTTGGTGCAACAAGCAACTGGGGAGCGGACGTATCGCAGCTCAGCTTAATCGTGTCTTATGCAATGCGGATTGGATCAACAAGCTCTCGGAATCATTTGTTGAATTTCTGGATCCCCTTACGAGCGATCACTCCCCCGTGGTGATCAACCTTCACAGTCAAGTACCTTCTGACCCCAACCCATTTAAGTTCTTCAATCATTGGACGAGCTGGGCAGGTTATAAGGAGCTTGTTGAGGCTAATTGGAGCCAATATATTTTCGGCTCCCCCATGTATTGTATTATGCAAAAATTGCGGCGATTAACACTCGAGCTCAGAAGCTGGGTCCAAACTCAAGCCGCCGAAAATTCTATATCTAGGTGCCGCAAATCACTAAGAGGAGCTCCATGCTATGACTGATGTTCATATAGATCCTGAACTGCAACAAAAAGAGAAGCATCTATTTAATGAATTTGCTAGCCTTGTGGGGTTGGAGGAGGAGATGTACCGTCAAAAGAGCAGGCAGAATTGGTTGAGTTTGGGTGACAAAAATACCAAATTCTTTTACACCACCATGAAGGCAAGGCAAGAGCACAACAATCTAGGACACCTTGTGGATGCAAATAGGGTTCAAACAGATCATATGATGAATTGAAGTCTGAAGCTCCTAAAGTTTATGAAGCATTATACAGCCAATCTCATTATTGGAGAATTTTCACAAATCTGGTCCCAAAGTGCAAGTAACTGCAGAAATGGCTAATTGGCTTGACAGAAGAGTTTCAAAAGAGGAAATCAGAGAAGCAGTATTCCAAATTGGGGCGATAAATCTCCTGGGCCAGACGGGTATAATGGTTTTTTCTACCACCACAATTGGATCCTGATAGGAGATGATGTCACAACGGCAATCCAATCTTTTTTCCGATCAGGTACCTTGCTTAGCCAAATTAATCACACTTTCCTTACATTAGTGCCTAAGAATTCAAATGCTACGGGCCTAGGGGACTATAGGCATATTACCTGCTGTAATGTACTCTACAAGGTTATTAGCAAGGTGTTATGCAATAGACTAAAAGAGGTAATTCATGAGCTCATTTCCCCAAATCAAGCGGCATTCCTCACAGGCAGGCTCCTAGCATATTGTACTCTATTGGCTCATGAGTAGATTCGAGATTTTAGCAACCCTATGTGGGCTAGAGCTTGCCTTAAACTAGACTTGAGGAAGGCTTTTGATAGCGTCAATCGTGAATTTGTGTACTTCATCTTGCATCAGTTTGGGGTTACTGGTACCTTCATCAATTGGATCAAGGAGTGCATTTCATCCCCCACTATCTCTATTATGGTAAATGGTTCTCCAGTTGGATACTTTGAGGGAAACAAAGGCCTAAGACAGGGATACCCCCTATCCCCATATCTTTTTGGAATAGTAATGGAAGATTTCTCCTTGCTGGTTGCTAAGGCCATCACTTCTCGTGCTATACATACAATGAGACGTGCAGGTTCTAACTCACACCTCTTGTTTACTAACGATCTACTAGTCTTTTGTCGTGCTAACCCCCACTCATTAAATGGCCTCAAAGCTTTGCTCGAAGACTTTCCAATGTCACAAGGCTCCAAATAAATTGGGATAAAAGTGCAGTTATATTTAGTAAGGGGACTAAGCACCCTACGGTGTTAGCAGACCACTTGAGAATCAAATTGGCAACAACCATTACCACTTACCTGGGATTTCCATTATCCTCTAGATACCCAAAGTCGCCTATGTACAGCAGATTGGTGGACAGGTGCAAAAGGAGGCTCATGGGCTGGTCATCAACAATGCTCTCCATCTCAGGTCGTATTGAATGGGTGAGATCAGTTATTTACGGCATGGTCTATTTCTGGATGCAAGCTTTCAGGATCACGTCCTCTATTTTGCGCACCATCTCATTGTAGTGTAGGAGATTTATATGTGGAAATGCTCGCACTTTGGCTTGGAAGGATGTCTGCACCCCTAAGAAGGAGGAGGGTGTTGGGCTCAGACTACTCTTTGATCTCAATATGACGGCAGGGGTTAGGTTGACTTGGCGCCTACTATCTGCTAAAGGTCTTTGGGCATCTCATATAGGGAAAATTACGGTGATACTGACTGATTCTATGCGACCAGGGGCAAGACTATTCATTCAGGAACTTGGAAATTTATGCTCCACTGCAGAAGCATCTCCCAGAAACTTATTAAAAGGAAAGTGATAGATGGCAGCTCTACTCTCTTCTGGCACGATAATTGGCATCCTTGCGGGCCGCTAAGAGATCTATACGACATCCCATTGGGAGCTGGTAACAAAAGAGTTAATGAGTTTTGGGGGGGGGGCATGGGTTGGTTGGATGATCCGGCTATACTTCACTTAAGATCCGTCCTGGAGCAGGTTGCTCTTAGGCAAGGCACAGACTCGTGGGAATGGGCACCGGGTCCTGTATTTAATTTCCACGAAGCATGGGAGGGTGCTAGGAGACCAGGTACTCCATTCCGTATTATAAGCTGATTTGGTATGCTAATCATATTCCTAAGATGTCGCTCACCCTCCTGAGAGCCTTTCATGGGAAGCTACTTACCAGAGACCTGCTCGCTAAATGGGGACTTAATACGCATGGAAATTTTGTTATATGTGATGTTAATTCTAAGGAGAATATCAGACATATCTTCTTTGAATGCGAATACACATGCTACATTCTGCGAAGGAGCTTGCTCAAGGTGGGAATTTCTGGCCACATCGACCCTTTACTATCCAAGGTTGGTGACTACTATATGACCCACTTCGCGAAAAATAATGTCTTGAGTTTGCTAGCTAAAACAGTCCTAGCAGCCATGATTTGGCATATCTGGAAGGAAAGGAACATGAGAATTGTTGACGGTATTAAAAAGTACAAGACCCTATTATTTGACGACATTGCTGCAGATGTTAGAATAGCGCTATGAGACGAGGACATCTCTGATGAAGATGCATCTGAAGCTTTGGCAAACTGGGAATTCAGAGATGAGGGTTGAAGCTATTGTTTGTTTGTATATACTTAGGCTTCTTTTAGATAGGGATCCGGAATTGATAATGGAGAGTGACGGCACTTGTGCCCTATCCTCTCTTTGCCAATCCAGATTCCTTTTTCGGATTCCATATTGTATTGTTTGTACAGCCTTACTCAATAAAGATTGACACTTACTTTTCATCTATATATATATACATGTATACATGTATATATGTATGTATGTATGTATGTATATGTATATGTATATATGTATGTTTGTATATCTATTATACATTTGACAGTGTTTTTTGAATTCCAGTGCTGACTAGGACAAGATAAAGAGTGGCTGATATTTGATCTTGGTAAATCAATGGTTGAGATTGTATTTTGTAAAAAAAATAGTGGGAAAACTTAAATTTTGGTGGAAAAAGTGTCTTGGGAACCAAAACTTTGAAATTAGAAGTATCTTGGGAAAAAGGGAAATGCCTTGGAAACCTAAACTTTGAAATTATAAGTACATTGGAAAAGATTGTGGAGATTAAATTTGGAGGGAAAATTACCTTGGGAACATAAATTTTGAAATTAAAAATGCATTGGAAAATATTATGGAGAAGCATGAGGTTTGTTGATCCGTGCAAAACAATTTAGCAGAACAACAAATTAGCGTAAAAATACCCTGAGGTTTGTTGTTCCGCGCCCGCGCCGAAGGCGCCCGCGCCGATTTTTTTACGATAATTTATTCTGCGCCAAAAGCACGGGTACCAAATTTTTTGTTTGACATCGAATTTGTTGTTACATGTCGAATGCATCTGCACCGAATTTGTTGTTCTGCGCCGAAGACGCCCGCGTCGAAGGTGCCTGTGCCGCTAAATATTTTTATGCTAATTTTTTCGGGGAACAAAGATTTCACGGGGGAAATCTTAAATGAACTGTGCCCTCGGGCACGGGTTATGACTAGTGTATATATGTATATGTGTGTGTATATATATGTTTATATGTATGTATATGTGTATATATCTGTTACGCCCTAAAGACCGGCCTAGTTGATAAAGGCCCGTTTGAATGAAACCCATCAACACTCCTCATCAATGAGTGCCAGTTTGCCAAGGCTGGGGAGAGCTCGCCAAGATTCAAAGCAGTGCGCCCTTGCAGACTGCCAAGCTCGCCCAAGCAGAGCGGCAGGCTCGTCATCCGTTTCAAAGAGAAGAGCCCTCCAGTTGACCGCACACGCTAGCTCGCTTCAAAGTAGCTCGCCCTGGAGGCAGCTCACCTACCTCTCTGCCCCATAGTAGTCTGCCCAAGGAGGCAGGCGATCCGCCATAAATGTCACTGCCAGTCTCACTACAGACAAGGTCTGACAAAAGTGCACCTGGCCGCTTTGTCGCCTGACAGCCCGTCGAAAGCATGCCTGACATTTATGGCTCTGACGGCCTGAAAAAAGTGCCACCTGACATTTACGGCTCTGACAGCCTGACCAAAGTGCACCTGACACCACCTAGCACCATCAATGCGGAAAATATCTCTGACAACGCTCGCCACCTGTCGCCTCACCACTCGAGTACCAGCTGGGTTGATTCGACAACTGACAGGATGGCAAGCAACCGCCTCTCAGCCCTATAAATACAACCTCTCCTCCAACGAGGAGAAGGCGGTTTGGTTGGTAAGTAAAATCTTCTAACATATTTCAATACACAAGATCGGATATCTTCCACATATCTGCACCTTCCTTATAAGCTCGCCATGCTTCGCTGATCTGTCTTAAGGTTTCCAAGCGTGCCTGATGCCTACATTCTAAGTCATCAACTAACTTAAGCATCGGATGGGCTATGGGTGGAAAGCCCGCCCAGCCTTTCTGATCAATTGCTCTCCTTGCAGGAAGTTCGACCCCAGCTATCAGTGGACGAGCGATCTGTGGCGACCTTTGCCAACTGACGAGCGACCCTCACCAGCTGACTAGCAACCTTCATCAACTGGCAGTCGACCTACTCCGATTGACCGGCGACCTTGAGATCCTCATCTACAAATCATCATCAAATCGTGATTAGCCTTGCCATCACCCCCAAATACATGTAATAATCATGTCAATGGTTCCCCACATCAATATAAATTCATTGTTGGCGGATTTTACCCCGCAAAATTTGGCGTCGTCTGTGGAAACTTAGGGTCACACCCATGTCAAACCCCACACAGTTCAATCCCAGTCCTGACAGGGGCAAATAGCCCATGGAGGATGAGCCACGTCCTCTCGGAGGGACATCCCTAACAGATGTACCCCCTGAGGGGACGGCGGAGGCTATTCACGCTTCGGTACGTGCTATTCACCAAGGCTTTGAAACTGTTGCGAAGATGATGAATGATTGGGGGCGGGTGGGGCCGGGACGTCCACCGTCCCCCTACACACCTGAATGTGAGGTGCAGCCTTCACCCTCAGATCGAAGAAGAAGCAATCGCCCGGCAGAGGGGGCTCAACGAAGAGATAATGGCCCAGCAAAGATGTCCCGATGCGAACATTAAGGCCGCTCGACATAGGCGGATCGAAGAAGAAGCTGCTGTTCAACAAGAACTTCCATAAAGCTCCAACCCAAAACCGAAGCTCCTCCGAATGGTCCGACTGTGCGTCATAGGGCTCAAGCTCTCGCAGGCCGACCTGGGACACGAAAATGTAGGCTATTCGAAGCAGGGACGAACAAAGATCAAAGGCTGGTCTATGGACCGTACCTCCGATGGGTCACCCATGGGTCCGGGGCAGGGTTTCGGAATGCGCCCCTGCCCAAACAGGTTGTCCTTCTCTCTCACATATCGTTAAGTTTCGACACACGTCCTCTTCAAACTTTTCTTGTTAGAAGAAGCCCCAGGTCAAGGTCGGCCTAATCGCAAAGAGCGAGCTGTCTTGCGACAAAGAATGATCTGGGGCAGATTTCTGAGTCGTACGCCCGAAGGGTCTCCAAGGGCTGGAGATAGGCTATGCACCTCGACCCTTCCCTATCAAAGATCCGGGGCAGGCCATGTGCTGCGCCCCCCGAAAGGCACCAGTGGCATAGGACCCCCCAGGGTGCTGGAAGGTCCACGACCCACACACACCCTCTCGAAGCCCTCCCGGGCAGGTCGTGGCCTCGCTACCCGTAGCAGGTCGGACCTCGTTACCCAAACCGAAGAAGAGAGCGAGCTACTTCGCAGCAAAGATCCGAGGCAGGCTTTCAAGCTGCGCCCCTGAAAGGTCGCCAAGGGCTTGGGTCAAGCTGCGTAACTCGATCCTTCCCTCTCAGAGACTTAGGACGGGCACCGGAACTGTACCCCCGAAAGGGCACCCTCAGAAGAAGGTTGTCCTCGGCGAAGGTCATCCTCCCCCGACTGGTCGCCCATGGGACCGGGGCAGGTTTTCAGACTGCGCCCCCACCCAAACCGGTTTTATTCTATCTCCGACCTGCGTTGTTGCGTTCCTACTGACACACTCTTCGAGTTTTCTCTTGTGTGCAAGAAATCATAGGTCGAGATCGAGTCGACTACGTGCCCCAAGTTTTATTCTATCTCCGACCTGTGTCGTTATATTTCGACTTACACACGCTTCGAGTTTTCTCGTGTGTGCGAGAAACAATAGGTCAAGATCGCCCGATCCTTGGAGGCGAGCTGACTCGCCAAATACCACACCTCCGGGGTAGGTTTCCGAGTTGCGCACCCGAAGGGTCTCCAAGGGTTTGGGACGAACTATGCACATTGACCCTTCCCTATCAAAGATCTGGGGCAGGCCCCGTGTTGTGCCCCCAAAAGGTGCCAGGGGCATAGGACCCCCCAGGGGTGCTGGAAGGTCCACGACACACCCAACCTCACGAAGCCCTCCGGGTTAGGTCACAGCCTAGTTACCTGTAGCAGGTCAGGCCTCGATACCCAAACCGGAGAAGAGAACGAGCTACCTCACAGCAAAGATCGGAGGCAGGCTTCCGAGCTGCGTCCCCAAAAGGTCGCCAAAAGCTTGGATCAGGTTGCGTAACTCGATCCTTCCTTCTCAGAGACCCAGGGTGGGCACCAGAACTGTGCCCCCGATAGGTCTCCATAAGAGCCCTAAGGGTCTGGGGATTACCTCCAGAGCGTCCCCCACCCGAAGGAAGTCCGGGGCAGTCTTCCGAGCTGTGCCCCCGATAGGTCGCTAAGAGTCCTGAGGGTTTGGGGATTGCCTCTGAGGAGTCCCCCACCCCTAAGGAGGTCCATGGAATGATTCCAATCTGCACTACCGACAGTTCGCTCATGGGTCCGGGGCAGGTTTTCGGACTGCACCCCACCCAGACATGTCTTCACTCTATCTCCGACATATGTCAATATGTTTCAACTTACGCACTTGTTGTGTTTTTGTGATATGAGAAATCCTAGATCAAGATCAGCACAATCGCTAGGGATGGGCTACCTCACCACACTTAAACTCCAGGGCAAGCTTACGAGCTGTGCCCTTGGTAGGCTCCGAAGGGCTAATGCCGAGCAACGATTCGCCCCTTCCCCTTCCTCAGATTCTGGGGCCGGCTTACAAGCTAAGCCCCTAATAGGTCTCCCGGGCTTACAAAGCTCGCTACCATATAGAAGGTACGAAGAGGCTCTCAAAAAATTTGCTAACATGTCTACTCAACATTCAGTTTCTTCTCTGGCCGAAGATCGTCCACACTAAATGTTAGGGGCAATTGTTACGTCGTAAAAGCCGGCCTAGTTGATAAAGTCCCACTCAAATAGCCCATCAACAATCCTCATCAATGAGGGCCAGTTCACCAAAGCTAAGCAGAGCTCACCGAGACTCAAAGCAGTGCGCCCTTACGGACTGCCAAGCTTTCCTAAGTAGAGCGACATGCTCGTCATCCGAGTCAAAGAGAAGAGCCCTCCGGTTGACCGCACATGCTAGCTCGCTCCAGAGTAGCTCGCCTCGGAGGTAGCTCGCCTACCTCACCACCCCGTAGCAGTCCGCCCAAGGAGGGAGACGACCCGCCACAAATGTCACTGCTAGTTTCACTATGGACAAAGTTTGACAAAGCACGCCTGACCGCTTCGCCGTCTGACGGCCTGAAAAAAGTGCACTTGGCCGTTTAGTCGCCTGACAGCTCACCGAAAGCATGCCTGACATTTATGGCTCTGACGGCCTGAGAAAAGCGCCACCTGACGTTTACGACTCTAACAGCCTGACCAAAGTGTACCTGGCACCATCAATGCGGAAAATATCTCTGACACCGCTCGCTACCTGTCGCCTCACCACTCGAGTGCCAGCTAGGTTGATTCGACAGCTAATAGGATGGTAAGCAACCGCCTCCCAGCCCTATAAATACCCCCTCTCCTCCAATGAGGAGGGGGCTGGCTGGCTGGCTGGTTAGTAAAATCATTTAACTCATTTCAATACAAAAGGTCGGATATCTTCCACATTTCTGCACCTTCCTCATAAGCTCGTCGCGCTTCACTGATCTGTCATAAGATCATCGAGCGTGCCTGACGCCTACATTCTAAGTCATCAACCGACTTAAGCATCGGAGGGGTTATGGGTGGACAGCCCGCCCAGCCTTTCTGATGAGTTGCTCACCTTGCAGGAAGTTCGCCCCCAGCTATCAGCGGACGAGTGGTCTGTGGCGACCTTCGCCAACTGACGAGCGACCCCCCAGCTGACCAACAACCTTCATCAGCGGACGGACGACCTACTCCGATTGACAGGTGACCTTGAGATCCTCATCTACAAATCGTCATCAAATCGTAATTAGCCTCGCTATCACCCCCAACTACATGTAACCATCGTGCCATTGGGTCCCCACATCAATATAAATTCATTGTTGGCGGATTTACTCCGCAACAATATCTATGTATATGTGTATGTATATGTGTATATATGTATATATGTATGTATATATATGTATATGTGTATATATGTGTATATGTATATGTATGTATATGGTATATGTGTATATATGTATATGTACTATTCATAACTCGTGCCCGCGGGCACGATTCATTTAAGATTTTCTCCCGCGAAATCTTTGTTCCCAAACATTATTTACACAGTCAAATTTGTGCGGAACAACAAATTCGATGCAGAACAATAAATTCGGCGAGGGTGCCCTTAAGTCAGAACAACAAATTAGCGTAAAAAATTTAGCGGGCGCCTTCGGCGCGAAGGGTGAAAGTGCATAAGTGCGTGCGCGCACGTGTGTGTGTGTGGTGTGTGGGTAAAAAGTGAAATGAGAGGGTTTTTTAGCAAAAAGGGGAAATAGGTGGTATTCGGCGCAATGGTAGTGATTGTGGGGGATTTGAAAACAAAATGAAAAAAGTGGTGGTTTTTCCAAACACTCATCTCAACCCTTCGTTTACCAAGATTAAATCCTAGCCATTATTCTATCAACCTCTTTATATATCAGCATGATATCAGGTTGTCCTAGTCAACCCTAGGATTCAAAAATAGTTGTGTTTTAATATATATATACTCTTGTCCAAATTCTTTTATCCAATTTCTCTTGTCCAATTTCTCTTATCCAATTTTTCTTGATAACATCCCTATTTTATAGAATAGATGTACTAGTCATAACTCGTACCCGTGGGAACGGTTCATTTAAGATTTCCCCCACGCCAAAAAACTATTTCCACAGCCAAAATTGTGCAGAACAACAAATTAGCGTAAAAATATTTAGCGGCACGGGCGCTTTCGGCGCAGAACAACAAATTCGGTGCGAAACAACAAATTAGCGTAAAAAATTTAGCGGACACCTTCGGCGCGTGCGCCGAACCGAATCTACTTTGTCCACATGGGACAAAGGTAGGGCCCACACTTTGTCCCTTAAGGACAATATCAAAGTTGTTATTCCCTATTTTAATATATAGATTATCTATTTTCACACATATTATCTAATATATAGACAATGGCAATGATACCATAGATGGACGAAAGATAAAACTTACATTAAAATTCGTAACACTGAAAAATGCATAAAATTCGTTTGAAATCCGATTTTGCTTTAGGTCTTTAACCATTGCCAAACAACACCAAATTGGGTGATAGCTCTCCAGTATCTATGCTAGACAATGGATGTGCAGGGGAGTTATTAATGAAGGGTTGTATTACATTAATCAAATCAATCAAAATATATATGTTGTTATGAGTGGGGGAGACTAATGGCCTGCTCCCTCATTTATCCACCATTACACCTCACTACATAGTAGTGGGGGGGACCCTTTGGTATTCTAGAGACCATTGGTCTTCCCTCTCGTCATGATGATATAATAAAATGGGACCATAGGCTATTGCCATGGTTGATTATCTCCAACACGTTATCAGCACGAATTTGCTCTAAAAAATTTTGAGCCATAATTTTTTTTTCTTCCCCACAAAATTTTCCTCTTGCGAAGGAATCTTGTAATTGTGGCAAAGCTTTTGCGGCGACGATCGACTGATTTCTTTCACGAATTGCGAGAGCGGGGATTTTTATCTACGGATTTTATTTGTTCTTCCCTAGATCTTTGATCTAGAGGTAAAGTTCTATTCCTGTAGATATATATTATGGACCATCTTCTATTACATATGTATGTTGATTATTTTACACAAATCAACATATCAAATAAAATAAATAAATAAATAACCAATATTGTTTTTCCCCAAATTCCCCTAATTTGTGGTTTATAACAGATTTTTAATATAAAAATACAAAACAAAACAAAAATAAAACCGCAACCCCCTCCCCCCCCCCCCCCCCGAAGCGGGGTTTTTGAAAATTAGGTGATTTGATATGTTGTATTTTATTATTTTATTATACAATAATAAAAATCAGAATGTGTCCTCTGTTCAAGTTGTGTCCTCATTAGCTAAGCGAAGAAAGCAGGCTGTGCTTGTAAATTGAATAAGGCGTGTGGTGTGTTTTTGTTTGCCTCTCTCTTATCTGTATGTTGTTTTTATAATACAAGCGATGAAGATGATTTTGTTCAAAATAAAAAGAGTACTGAAAGCATTTGCTCTTTGGTGATATCTGAATTTTTGTATTGGACTGATGTAACTATTTCTTTATAACTTGATTGGCCTCTTGTTATAATCTGTTTATTTATAACAAAACAAAAATTAAGCTTCAGATTGGGGGTGTTTCGCGGATTAGGGAGTTGATAGCAAGGGCTTTTGAAATCAAATTGGGGATTTAAAAGCAGATTTGGGGAGATGATGAAATTGTTTTCATTTTCATTTTTTGGGGCTGAATATTATTTTTTGCAATGCTAAACATATGTGCTATTAGCCCATTAACCCATTTATTATAAATAAAAATATACATTTTTTGTTGTTGGTCCTGAAGCCCACAGTAAGCCTAAGGGCTTTTATTTAAATAATTGGGTTATGTTATTTTTCTGATTTAAATATAAATTTAAACTCAGAAAATTTCAATTAAATCTAAAAAATATCAGAAAATACCAGAAAATTACTTAAAATTCAAAAAACACTAGATAATTGATGTGTTGCAGTAATATATTCTTTTGGGGATGCTATTTGTTTTTGGTCCATATAATATCTATAACGTCAATATATGCATAATTTGGATTAATTAGATTTTTTATTTAATAATTATGAAAGGTCCTGAGATCGCTCTGCCGTTAGTTATCTAACCTAACTGTGCATGATATGTCTTCACGTGGCCCAAGTAATTATTAAATATTTTATATTTCTCCAATAAATTGCGTGCGATGTTGAATTTAATATATTATTTATGCATGTTGCATAATTTTATTAACTGCCTGGAATGTTGGTAAAATATGTTGTGGTTTTTTGGATCGGCCGTTATTAGTCACCACTATTTATTTTTCCTCGCATTTTTTTCTTTTTGAGTGAAAATGTAGTGAGGAACTAAATGTAAAAGCCAAAGCCCGGAGAAACTTCGATTGAAGACGGAGGAAAATTGATAATACTGGGACCCCCAAGGGTTTTCAAATTTTAATTTTAATTTTCTCGTAATTCAAAATGTATAAGGGACTTTGGACTTTTATTATTTTTAGTGGTGACCGGCCGATCCTCACAACAGTCTTAGTTTTACTACTATGCATGTCTAAATTTTTGAAAAATATTTAATTCATGCTTATTCCATACTTAGATAAGTGGCAAATATTGCGAGCGTCGATTTTGATGTTCTCGATGCGGCTGGAAAAAATTACTTGAGCTGGCAGCTGGACCTGAAGTTTCATCTGCGCTCACAGGGCATAAGTCACACAATTCAGGCTCCAGTTACGACTGTGACAACTGATGAAGAGACTTCTACTGTTAGAGTCTCCGATGTTGAGAAGGCAAAAGCCATTATCTATATACGGAGACATATTAATCAGACCCTGATGGCCGAATACCTAACAGTAAAAGACCCTCATGAACTGTGGACAGCACTTGAGGACAGATACAAACATCAGAAAGATGTTATCCTCCCTCGTGCACATTATGAGTGGGAAAATCTCCGACTTCAGGACTTCAAGTCGTAGCTGAGTATAACTCAGCTCTCCATAACATCACCTCACGCCTGAAGTTGTGTGGTGAACAAGTCTCGGAAACCCGCATGCTTGAGAAAACATATACACCCTTCCATGAGAAGGATGCTATTCTCATGCAACAGTATCGTGAACGCAAGTTCATGAGGTACTCTGATTTACTCTCTTGCCTTCTTATGGCAGAGCAGAACAGAGACCTCCTACTGGCAACTCATAACCTACACCCTGCTGTCTCTGCATCTCTCCCTGAAGCTCACACAGTTTCTTCCCAGAAGATGAAGAACAAGCACATAAGAAGATTCCACAAGGGAAAATCTGCAAAGAAGCAGACCAGAGCTCCTCCCCAGAACAACAATCATGAGAGGAAGAAAAAGAATACGTGGAAGAGGAATACCTCTGACCTGACGTCTGCTCCCAATAAAAACTGGGAAGACAATTGCCACAGATGTGGCATGACTGGACATTGGTCCAAGGTCTATCGTACTCCACGCCACCTCCAAGATTTGTATATGGCAAGCCTAAAGCTTTCCGCAGAAACAAATCTGGTGGACATACAGCCTCCAACTCGGTTCAACACCGAGGATTTCGAGAATGACGACCTCCTTGACTAAAGCAAATTTAGTCATCTTATCAACCTTTATCATTAATGTTTTAAATGTATCTTCAATTATGTCCTTCTTTATCTTGATTATGAATAGTTTTACTTTTCAATAAAACTTTTTTACATTTGTTTCTAGAGATAGAGATGAATTGTGACTGCCTAATGGATAGTGCCTCTGCACACAAGATCCTTCTTGATAGATGCTATAGCATCTTACTTATTATGGTCCAGTCACTACACTTTCAGGACTAAATAATATAATAGAATGATCAGGTGAAGCAATTTTATTGCTCCCAAACCAAACATAAATTATAATAAAAGACATCTTATTTTCTCCATAATCACACAGAAATCTATTAAGTTTCAAGGACATCTGTTTAAACGGACATTAATGGGAAACTGATGATTTCGATAGTGTTGAATAATTGTATGTTATTCGTCATAAGGATGGTATTGAAACCATCCTAGAACGTTTTAAAGGACTCCCGTCGAGCCTTTATCAAACATACATCCAACCTATAGAAGCTAATCTAATAGAGCACCAGCAGTGTCCTACATCACCAGAATTCAATCTCTGGCATTATAGACTAGGTCACCCAGGATCGATAATGATGTACCGCATCATAAACCACTCCCATGGACATAATTTGAGGAACCTGAAGATTCTTCAAAAGGGCGATTTTCCTTGTCCCTCCTGTTATAAGTGTAAAACTAATCAGGAGACTGTCCCACCTGAAAGTGGAGTTTTGAATCCCCTCGCTTCTTGGAGGAAATACAAGGAGACATTTGTGGGCCAATTCACCCATCAAGTTCTCCATTTTGGTGCTTTATGGTACTGATAGATGCATCTTCATAAAATTATTTTCCATACTAGGCTCACAAAACAAAAGCCTGAAGCTTCTGAGACCATTTCTTGGGACACTAAGTCTTTGTCTCAATATGATCCACGTACTGATCTCTGTGAAGATGAGATCCTGAAGATCCTTCACATTCAGAATACTTTTACTAATGGACAAATTTACTGATGACCAGAAGATTATCATATCACATGTCCATGCTGCCAATACGCCAGCTAGGATTGACATCCCAAAGATGGGTCCAATTCATCGGCAGCAGAATCGGCCGTACCTCAAATAAAAAGAGGACGACCACCTGGCTCCAAGGATAAAATTCCTCGTAAGAGGAATATACTTGGAGAAATAAAGAATATCCCACCACAGGATGCTGAGCTCGGACCAGTAACCTCTCCCCTCCTTCAGTCCCCCGAATAGGACGATACAGGAGAAATATGATTAAAATTCGTACTTACTGGGGAGGTACTGGACATAAAAAGCACTGTCGTCGTCGTCGACTTCGTGTTCGATATTGTTGTTCACGTCGCTAAATGCGACGATGATATCCATCCACTATCTCTAGCTGAATACAAACGCAGAGATGATTGGCCAAAGTGGAACGAAGCAATAGGAGTAAAGCTGGACTCACTCTTGAAACGCAAAGTCTTTAGACCAGTAGTCCAAACACCAAGAGGTGTACAACCTATGGGATAAAATTGGGTATTCGTAAAGAAAATAAATAAGAATAATCAGATCGTACGCTACAAAGCACGGCTTGTAGCTTAGGGATTTTCCCAACGACCGGGGATAGATTATGAATATACTTCCCCGGGTTATGGATACGGTCACATTTCTGATTCATAATAAGCTTAAATGGAAGGCCTAGAAATGCAGCTCATGGACGTTGTGACTGCATATCTACATGGCAATATAGATAAAGATATCTATATGAAACTTTCAGATGGTTTCAAAATACCAACAGAAATAAAATATTGACCTCGGGACATCTATTCTGTTAAGATGTAAAGATCATTATATGATCTTAATCAATCGGGAAAAATGTGGAATAACAGACTGAGAGATTTCCTTGTTCAACAAGGGTTCACCAATAATTAAGTCTGCACGTGTATTTTCATTAAAACCACGAGAACAGGATTCGTATTAATAACTGTCTAATTAGACGACTTAAAACACGTCGGATCTCCTACAAAGATTGATGATATATCTGCAAGCCTCAAACTAACGTTTGAAATAAATGACCTAGGCAAGACTAAATATAGTCTTGGCTTACATATAGAAAACCTTAGTGGAGGAATCCTGTTACACCAAACCATATGCACAAGGAAATTACTTAAAAATTTCCATATGGATAAGTACCATCCTCTAAGTACACCAATGGTCGTTAAATATTTGGATATACATAAAGACCACTTTCCAGCTGCTGGAAGAGGGGGAGGAAATATTAGGTCCTGAAGTATCTTACCTTAGTGCCATTGAAGTACTACTATATTTGGCAAACTACATGCGTCCCGACATAGCGTTCGCAGTCTTCCTACTATCCAGATACAGTTTCAGCGTCTGCAGCGCCACTGAAATGGAGTAAAGCAGCTTATGTGCTACCTCCAAGGGTCAGTTGACCTGGGATTATACATCCCGAAATGTGGATTTTCCACCTTGATTGGTTATGCAGATACAGGTTACAGGTCTGATCCACATACCGAGAAATCATAGACTGGTGTTCATTTTCGTTGGTACGACCATCTCTTGGAAATCTTTGAAGCAGACCACCACAGTAGTCTCATCCAACCTCTCAGAGCTCCTGGCAATCCATGAAGCTAGCAGAGAATGTGTCTGGCTTCGTTCAGTCATTCATCGCATTCTAGTGACGACCGGCCTGCAGACGGACGACCTTGAGCAAACCATATTTGAAGATAATGCAGCTTGTATATCTCAACTACAAGTTGGTTACATCAAGGACGATAGGACGAAGCACATCTCTCCCAAGTTCTTATGGACGCACGAGTTACAGGAGCAGAAGCAGATTGAAGTACGGCAGATTCAATCCTGTAATAATTTAGCTGATCTGTTTACTAAGGCATTGCTTAGATGTACTTTTAGAAATCTTGTATAGGGATGCAACAACTGAGAGACCTACACGCCTGAAGCTTGTATGGATCAGGGAGAGTAACCTGTGGGTTGTACTCTTCCTTAAGACTGTTGGTTTTTCCCACTGGGTTTTCCACAGCTAAGGTTTTAATGAGGCAAACACGTTTACTTTGGATCCAGAATTATCCACCCCATTAGCATCACGAATCCTGAAGTATCCATATGCTAGGTCAAAGGTAATTGATAGATAAGGGGGAGTGTTATGAGTGGGGAGACTTATGGTCTCCTCTCTCATTTATCCATCATTACACCCCACTACATAGTAGTGGGGTAAACCTTTGTTATTCTAGAGACCATTGGTCTCCACTCTCTTCATGATGATATAATAAAATGGGACCATATGCTATTGCCATAGTTGATTATCTCCAACATATGCAACCTGAACAAATTAATGCTTCCATTTTTTGAACAAATCAGTCAAAATATATATTTGTTAATGCTTTCATAAATAATTTTTTGGGGTTGCTGCTTCAATTAAATTATATGCAACCTGAACATTTAGAAATATGCAAACCCTATGTCCAATTGTATTATAATATAAGATGCACGTTATCCTTCGCACTCGTGCGGATATCGAAGCATGGTGTTTTTTAATATTTAGGTTTTGTTTTCAAAAGCCATGTTGTGCCTTTGAGTCCGTTGGTTTTTTCTCGAGCACTTTTTCCAACCAAATGTGTTTTCCGTAAATTCAAAAGTTTCCACCAAGATTTTTTCAAAACCTCATCTCAACCGTTAATGTCCCAAGATTAAATCCAATCCGTCTTTCTATCAACCTGTTTGTCCTAGTCAGCTTGTCCTAGTCAGTCCTAGAATTCAAAAACAGTTGTGTTTTAATATATAGATATGTGTACACATATACATACATATATACACATATATATACATGAGAATAATGGGTATCATACGCCATAAGAGGCCTTGCCTCATATTCCCTCTCACATAAAGCAATCAAGTACAAGCCCATGTGGGCTTGTACTTAGTGGCTTTATATGAGAGGGAATATGAGGCAAGGCCTCATATGGCGTATGATACCCATTATTCTCATACACATATACATATATACATATATACATACATATATACATATATATACACATATACATACATATATACACATATACATACATATACATATATACATATATACATATCTATTATACAATTGACAACATTTTTTGAATTTTGTCCTATGTAGCAGTTTTGTCCTAGTCATATTTTGGATTGCTGACTGGGACGCCGATGGCCTCCTTGCCCTCCGGGCACGGGCAATTTCTAGTATACATATATAGGGTAAAGGGATCCTAAGGTGCCTCCTTAGATTCAATCTATGGAGGCCCCCATTTCGCCACATCTCCCACATTTTTTTTCGAAATTTTTTTCCATGGGTTTGTTGTTCACCTTATGGATGATCAACATACCAAATTTCAAGGGATTCCAATACTATTTGAGCCCCCATCAACCCCTTGCAACTTCATGGGTTTTTAGCACGTTTTCAGACCGTTGAAGTTGTAAGGGGTAGATGGTGGCTCAAAAAGTATTGGAATCCCTTGAAATTTGGTATGTTGATCATTCTTGATGTGAAAAACAACCACACGAAAAAAAAATTCAAAAAAAAATTTGTAGGCGATGGGGGGAAATGATGGCGCCTCCTTAAATTTCATCTAAGGAGTCACCATAGATCACCCTTTTCCACATATGTATACTAGTCATAACCCGTGCCCTCGGGCACGATTCATTTAAGATATCCCCTCAAAATCTTTGTTCTCCCCAAAAATTATTTCCCACACCAAAATTTAAATGAACCAAAATTTAGCTTCGGTGCGGTTCATTTAAGATATCCTCTTAAAATCTTTGTCCACCCCAAAAATTATTTCCCCCTCCAAAATTTAAACGAAAAAAAATTTAGCTTCGTCGCGGGCGCCTTCGGGTGTGGGGAAAAATTTAAACCGGGCCAAAAAAGAAACACACGAAAATGAAGGGGGGAAGTTTAAGATTTTTGCTCACCCCTTTGGAAGCTTAAACAAATCTTAAACTTCCCCATTCGGTAGCGGGCAGGTTCATTTAAGATTCCGCCCGCGAAATTGTACAACCAAAATTGTACGGAACAACAAATTAGCGTAAAAATATACAGCGGCACGGGCGCCTTTGACGCGGAACAACAAATTCGGTGCATGGGCTTTCGACACGGAACAACAAATTCTCATAAAAAATTTAGCGGGCACCGGGCGACTTCAGCGCGGAAAATCATTCTCATCTTGTTGCCCCATTCGTCGAAGAGACGGTGGGCCCCGCATTGAGGGAGAGATCGTTCGATCTGCAGCAGCATTAAGTGCAAGTTAAAGTTTTGTTTTCTCAAATGCATTAATTGCGTGTACTTTTCCGTTCTCCAGAAACTTTCATTTCTCTAAATATGTTTTCCTTCCAAAACTTTCCACAAAATCTCATCTCAACCATTCATTCATCAAGATTAAATCCAATCCGTCTTTCTATCAACCAGCTTGTCCTAGTCAGCCCCAGTATTCAAAAACCGTTGTGAAATGTAATATATATATATATATATATATATATATATATATATATATATATACACACACACATATATATACACATATATATACACATATATATACACATATATATATACATATACCAGGCCGGGCGGGCAAATGTTGATCCCAGGCCCGGCAAAAAAAACTGTACGAAGTTAAGTCCAGCCCGAAGCCCGACCAGAGAAATAAAGCCCAGGCCCGTCGGGCCGGGCACCCGCGGGCCTCGGCTTTTTTTGCCAATCCCTCATAACAAATAGAAGGATCTCCCCATGCACCAATAAAGCAAGAAGGCAGAGCTGATATGCACACGTACCGAATTGCACTGCGCACGACCGCTTTTTGAAATGAACAGTAACGAAAATGACTTTTTAACAACCCCAAAAATACCCTCGCATATAATGAACAGTTGTGCACGGTGAGAAAAAATGGTGCGTAGAACCAAAATTACTCAACGCGCACAACTAGGTAAGAAAATTAATATTGCCTGTTGTGCACTTTGAGTAATTTTGTTCTCAGTAGTACTTTTGACTCTCCACGCACAACTGTTCAAATTTTGAAAGCACACAGCTGGTAATGTGATATCACACCATGAAATGTTAGGAGAGATTGAGTGTGCATGGCATCAATCCCAACCAGAAGGAACAATATCATTGCTGACGAGGGCATCCTAGATCATACATCGGAGCTACAAAATCAATATTTTTTGACATCTCGGTTGTGCGCAATTTCAAAGTCGTTGGCACGGTTGGTCGCAATCTCGAAGTGTTGTGCGCGCGTGTAAAATCGAAGTGGTGAGCGCGCGCGAGTTGTTATGTCTACTGAACGAAGGTATTGAGACTGCATCAGAAAGATTTCACAAAAAATAAAAAAAACAAAAGCCTTACATTATCGACATCATCGCAAGCCAACGAGATGCACATTCGTCGTTTTCCTCTTGCTGTAACTTCATCGAACCAAATTACACTGGGTTGCAAGTGGATCGAAATCACAAAAAGCCCAAACTACATGTACAATAGAGCTAAGAAAACTAAATTCCTGGGAAAACATACAAAGCTCGAGTAAAAACAACATATAAAGCAAAATTACTCAACGTGCACATCTGGCAAAAGTTTAGCCGGTTGTGCGTGTTGAATAAAAAGGGCAAAGACAGAGCAAAATTACTCAACCCGCACAACCGGCTATATATAGAGCAAAATTACTCAACATGCACAACCGGCTAAATTTTTGCCCGTTGTGCGCGTTAAGTTAAAAGTGCAAAGAAAGAGCAAAATTACTCAACATGCGTTTAGCCGGTCGCTAAGTAAAAAAGAGCAAAGAACAAAATTACTCAACCGTATTTAGTCGGTTGTGTGCGTTGAGTAAAAATGGCAAACTCCTCATAGTTGATCTGCCCATCGCCATCAACATTAGCCTCGTAGATCATCTCGTCCACCTCTTCATCAGTAAGGGCGTGTTTCTCTTCGCGGAAAGCAGCGAAGAAACGCATAAAAATTCACTGTTTCAACGTCAAATCAACCCAATCTCACGCCACCCGTTCCTTTGCACCCGTTCCTTTGCGCGGAATTTTTTTGGAGAAAGCGGGCTGACGTGGAGTCGCGAGCTGCACTCGCACAATCCGCGCAAATCGCGCGGATTTCGCCCAAAATCCCTGGGAAAGTTATTTTGTGGGTCCCACTTCACTATCCCTCCTCTGTTTTAGCCAATTGCAGTAACTCCCGCCAGTTTTCTCCCTATTTTTTAATTACAATTAATTAATTAGTGGACCCCACATCAAACTTTCCCAAAGAACTTTCTCAACAAAAGAAACACACAAATACAAGAAAGTTGTGTGGAGCCCACATACAATTCTCAAACCAACTTTTCAACCCATGGACCCCACACCAAGATTTATTATTCACAACAGTAAATCCCAACACATTCTCATCCAAAAAAACAGGTCCTACGCTTCTCGTCAAGATCGGTCATGACATGACGAAGCTCGGCAGCTGAGATGAAGCCATTCTGGTCTTTGTCAAACACTCGGAACGCCTCCGTAAGCTCATCTTCTGAGTCTGTGTCCTTCATCTTGCGGGCCATCAGGTTAATAAATTCAGGGAAGTCGATGGTACCGTTGCCATCTACATCCACCTCGTTTATCATGTCCTGCAGCTCCGCTTCTGTTGGGTACTGGCCCAACGATCGCAGAACAGTGCCAAACTCCTTAGTTATAATGCAGCCTGCCAGAACCAACCCATACACAAACCATTCTTCTGTGATATTACAATAACAAGGGCGTTTCTTCCAGAAGAAAGAGTAAACAGTGCATATATTTTATCATATAAAAAGAGTATAATGGTGCTATCAATGACACATAAGACTACAATTCTATCACTGTTCCATTTACATCATGTAACTTTTACGTGCAGAACATCAAACCACTTTTACAACAAAAGCGTATATAACAACTGGCCAAACTTTTGCCGGTTGTATGTAGGGCTGTTGACGAACGAGGTTAACTGAACGTTCTGGTTTTCTGAACGAATGTTAGTTGTATGCGTTGAGTAATTTTGCTGTCTTTGCCCTTTTGCTCAACCTTATACAACTACCATAACTTTTGCCGGTTATGCGCGTTGAGTAAAAAGGGCAAAGTCGGAGCAAAATTACTCAATGCGTACAACCGGCAAAAGTTTGTCCGGTTGTGCGCGTTGAGTAATTTTGCTCTAAATGTCAACGCGTACAGCCGAAGTAATTTTGCTATGTCGTTACTCAACACGCACGACCATAATTGCTCAACATAACCTGCAAAATTAAGTAATATCACTGTATGTGGATGATCAAACCAACAGCGTTAAGTAAAAAGGGCAAAGACAGAGCAAAATTACTCAATGCGTACAACCGGCAAAAGTTTAGCCGGTTGTGCGCGTTGAGTATTTTTGCTCTATATGTTGTTTTTACTCAACGCGCACAGCCGACTAAACTTTTGTCGATTGTGCGTGTTGAGTAATTTTGTTGTGTCTTTGCCCTTGTTACTCAACGCGCACAACCGACAAAAGTTATACATGTTGTGCGTGTTGAGCAATTTTGTTAACACATACCATAATTGATCAACGCGCATAACCTGCAAAATTAAGCTGTAATATCATTGTATGTGCAGATGATTAAATCAATGGAAATTTTTGGAAATTTTTTTCTCAATTGGTATATTTCGGCATTTTTTGTTCGATCTTCAACTTTCATGTTGTCACGATTTATGGCATCCTTCATTCGATTCGTATATGTTATAAGTTTTTTGGGATTTAATTTGATTTTTTCAATGATTTTTTCATGATTTTATGATATTTTGCCTTAAATGGTATTTTCGGTATTCATGGTTGTGTGCTGAGCAGAAACGTAAATAATATTATTTTATTCAGCATGCGCGGAGTAAAAAGTAAAAGCGGTCGTGCGCAGAGCAATTCGGTATGTGCAGGTAGCGGCTCCCTTAAACCCTTTCTTTTTCCCGTTGGAATGCCGGTAAAGCGCACGTACAGTGCCCATCCGCCCGGATTCGAACCGGGGTCACCTCACAAGGAGGCGTAGGATATACCGCTGAGAGCAATGCTCCCTTGAAACCTTTACCATTAGGGCCTATTTCTTTCGCCCGTTTCTCGTTGCTTTGATTTGAGAAAGTGCTTTTTAGCACTGTAGCCCGTCACTTCTCCCATTATTACGTGGATTCCTCCTCTTTTTCCTCTCGTGTGTTATTTTGCTCTGCGCCTTTGCTCCCCTCCGGTGACCTCTCTCTCCTACGTGTATCCCCGAAATCCTCCCTTTGAAATCCGCGGATTTCACGGGGATTACGGTGGTTTCTCTCTGATTTGGGTCCCGCCTGTTCAGATCACCCCTCCTTTCTCCTTCTTTGCGCGGGTTTCAGTTGGTTTGGGAAAAAACCATAGCTTGGTCGGATCTGTTGCTGGTGGAATCAGATCGGTTGATGCCTTTGATTTCTTGGTCGGATCTGATGAGGGTGTGCCTAGCTTAGTCAGATCGCATTGCCGGCGAAGCTCAGAGCAAAACCCTAACTCCGATTTGGTCCAACTGTCTCGCTGGAGTCGGAGCATCCTTGTGTGTGCCTCAATTGACTGGGAGGGAAGAGAATCGGAGGAGATCGTCAGGATCGGTTGGCTTTACCCTATTTTTCTGCGATATTATCGACGAGGTATAATTTCTTCACCTCTCTTATTAATTTTGCTTTGATCTGATCCTGCCATATGATCCTCTATGCAGTGATCTTTACTGCCCTTGTTGTCCTAGTTTGCATGCAGCTAGGGTTTCAAGACTCAAACTGCAACATACAAAATTTTCGTAAAGAAGCAACAACTAAAACTGCTATATACATCAGAACAACCCAAAACAAAAATGTTGTCCTGGTTTGCATGCGACAAGGGTTTCAAATTTCAATGGTTTAGGCCCTTTGCGGATATTATTATGTGAAGTTGGTATCGATGGGTGCATGAATTCTTTGTATGCTGAATTGTTTGTATGATGACTGAAACTGCTACATACAAATGTTCTTACTTAAGCATCATCTGAAACTCTTATATCCATCAGAACAATCCAAAAAATGCCCCAGACCCAAAAAATTCTCAGATTCCAGTCTGAAACTGATACATACAAAATTCTTAATAGTATCGATGGGTGCATGATTTGTGCATTCTTTAAAAAAGCCCAATGATGAAAAAAATGAGGAATGATGGAATGGATTTGATTACGTACGTATGCGATGGATGGTTGACTCGGAAAACGCGCAAGTGCACGCCTTCCGCTCCCAAGCGTAGGAGCGTCAATGCAATATAAAAATAACCGGTGAGTACCGGATCGGATCACAGGGACAAGTCGTTCTATGTTCACAAAATTTGACAGACAAAGAAAATTAAAGTGTGTTACAACTACCTAAACTAACGATGGAAGTGTGAAAATCGTGGTGAAAAACGTGAAGTGAAACTAAAAATCCTAACCTATATTGGTAGGGTTAGAGAGCCAAAGGGGATTTAGGATGGCAAGGCGGGAGAGCATGGGTTGTGGGTTCACTGGAATTGGTGTTAATTAAGCTCTAATTACCCCCGTATAACACAATTGATTTTCCGGCTAAGGACACTCAATCGGAAAGTTTAGCATTCAAGAACACAATATTTGCAATATGGATGGACGGATTATCATGGCACTAATCAAATTTGGAGCATGGATTCATCTCGAATTGTGCCCTCTCGGGACTTAACCAATTAAATTTGTGCAATAATAATCTCCATCAATAACATTTAAAATTGGGCAAGAGGGAAATTAGGGCTAACATTAACATCCAACATCAAGAATCACATCCCAAGCATTTTACACTACTCAATCATCTTGAAACACAAGTTTGAATTTTCATTCAATATTAACTCAATATCCATTACAAAAGAGAGATGCAAAAATACAAGGAGGAAGAGGAAATTTTTCACCCAAAGTCTCCCCAAATGAGCTTCCCTCTACCAATTTGCACCTCCACCAAGCTTCTCCACCATCCCCATGGCCTCCAAGCTCCTCCCTAGCCTCTTGGGGAAGAAGGAAACCCTCCTTGGCCCTAAAAACCGCTTCTGGAACAGTAAAAACGAAGAAGACCCCTCTGATTTCGCACAGCAGGCCACCTTAACCCATTCGGGTCGGATCTCTGGGGGGCGGGCGCCCGCTGCCCGCCCCCGCATCAGCTTAGCGCGCGCCTGCGCTTGGGCGGGCCAACGGCCCGCTCAAAAAATCCCCGCCCGCAATTAAGCGGGCGGGCTCTCCGCTCGTGAAAACGACGAGCGGGCCGGCGCTAGGCCGGCCCGCTGTCGTTTGTTTTGTTTTTTTAATTTATTTTTTTTTTAAATTTTTGCGCGCGCCTGCGAGCAAATGCGGAGCGGGCCAGCCCGCTTGGCCGGCCCGCGAAGCAGCGGGTTTTTTTTAAATTTTAATTTTTTTTTATATAAGCGCGCGCCTGCTGCTTACGCGGAGCGGACGATGGCGCCACGTGGTGCCATCTGATTGGCCCACGTGGCGCCCCCAATAATTTCCTTTTTCTGGCTTTTTAAAGCCCATTTCTCCTCCAAATAATTCCAAAAAATACCTAGAAATCTCAGAAAAATACCAGAAAATTCTGGAAAATCCCCAAGACTCCCAGGAGTACCTGAAAAAATATTAGATGAAGAAATTAGTCCATTTGATGTGAAAATTAATTTAATGACTATTAAAAACACAATATTGACCTCCAAATAAGCTATATAAAATATTCCAACGCCCAAATAATTCCCAAAAATGGAGATATGATCGAAATAATGGCAGGAGCATAGGAAAAATAATAGGAAGCCAATAGAGACGATAAAAACCGCATTTTGTGCCAAGAATGAGAATAAGCCCTAAAATTGATATGAAGTGAAAATATACCCCAAAAGAGCACAATTAAGCCTAATCTTTGGCACAAAATGGGGGTAGTTAGGGGGGAAAATATGCAATTTATATCCTGAATCACACCCCCAACTAGCTTTTTGCTAGTCCCTAGCAAAATACGCGATAAATTCGGATTAAATTGAATGACATACACCAAAATCACAATATCTTCATGGCATACTCCAAAAATGAGATTTCCAATTGATTTCAAAGCCAATATACCAAATATATGAAAGCAAACAACAAATGATACTCCCCTCAATCCAATTCAAAGAAAAGTGAAGAAATAAGCCCCGTATCACACGTATCGGGAAATATCACGATGTCAAAGTTTCCAACTTTCATGAAAATGGCCAAAACGAAAAAAATTTCATCTAAGTTGTGGGAGATGAGATTGCATCATTCATGTTGGTTATTCTTTCATTTTTTTCATTCATTTTTCTTTTCTTTTCCTTTTTTTTTGTTTTTGATGTTTATGTTTTGCATTCACGCGATAACGCCATAAATGCAAACACCGACACATTTGCATACACGCGATGACGCTATATATGCAAATGGATGGAATGATCTTCTAAATCTCATCTTTGGCGTCCTCCCCAATGTTTCGTGGGGCACCGGCTACTCGATTCAATTAGAAAGAAACATTCACTTATACTACTATCTTTTTCATTCCAACACAAATTAGCAACTCATCCACCCACTCATAAGAAGAAAACAAAGCATGCACAATTGGCCAAATCCAATCCAACCAAAAACTACACCATTCATCCCAATTCATGCGACCACTTACACCAAACTTTTCCCAAATTATTTCAAAGAGATATCACGACGTATAAAATAGATTCATACATGGCATATTAGCATTTGACTCCAAATTGGAAAAGAAATGAAAACGTGCCAATCAAACATCGAGAAATTGATACCAAAATGATAATCCGAAAAATCGCATGACATTAAGCAAGTAGGGACTAAACAAAGCTAATGGCGTAGGAACGAGGAAGCCAAAATATGATATGCAATGAATTCATGGAATGAGGCGAAACTTGGAGGAATCTCAAAAAAAAATTAGGCCAAAATCTAAACAATCCTAAAGATTCTAACACTCTCCCCCCAACTTAAAATAAGCATTGTCCTCAATGTTGGGAGAGTACTAGATCTTGGCAAAAGATCCTAGAAAAGAAAAAGAAAAGCATACGAAAGCAAAATGCAAAAGCAAACTAACTTTTAATTTTATTTATTTACACTACATGGAAAGAACACACCGTGGCAAATGGCGGATCTCGAATGTATAACGGTGGTGGTAGCTGCTCGATCATATCCTTTTGCTCCTCCGCCAGCTGCTTTGGAGCTAGGCCACCACCGGCCTCCTTGGATTCCAGCAATGCAACTCCAAGTATCTCCTTTTGATAATATGTGGTATGTGGGAGACGAGCTGCATCAATCCAAGTCATGTCCTCATGCCCTGCAAAAGCATTCCAAAACGGGTCGTCAAAACAAATAAAAGAATTTAAATGCAATGGACGACAATCTGAAACAAATGTATATGGAAGTGAAAATTTGGTTTCAGAAATGCAAGGCATGAGATGGTGGAAACTTCCCTGAATAACGGTGCTAGGTGTGGAATGATGCATGGCCTCAGGAGGATGTGGAAGTGGCTGCAGAGAGAAAACTGGAGTAAGAGGGAGCTCGGGCTCAATATATACCATGTCACAATCCCCGTCGCTATCCTCTTCCTCGACATCAATATCAACTATCTCTGCGGCACTCCCCACAAATGGTAACTGCTCCTGACATATCTCCTCGATGACTGGCAAGTGCGCATCCTGAGGCGAGGGAAGTGACATCAGTGACGTGACTGGAGGTAGACTCGTCTCGGGCAAATCCAAGCACGCATCATCCTCGCCATCCCAGAAATAGCGCATCTCAGTCGTCCTCCCAAAATACTCAACCACCTCGACCTGCGAAGCTAACTCTGAAGTGGAATGTGGCTCAGGCCCCATGGTGTCCTCAATCTGCTCTCGGCCATCATGCACATTCACTTCATCCTCAACCTCAAAGTGAAAATGCATCGTGTTTCCGTCGTGGTCGACACGCACTCCATCATCTATCTCATCCGACTCAACAATATATAATCTGTCAATATCCTCTACCTGGCTCTCATGCAACCCATCCTCCTGCTCTGCTCTATATCCCATGGGGTCGCAAGAAAAAGAGCCCAAAGGTGGCTCCTCAAGCTGACACTGGACCTGCAGCTCTGCATCCTGAAGTGGAAACTGGGACTGGCCATCATCCTCATATCCAAGTGACTGCTCTCCAGATGGCACAGTCTGCTCCCACTCTGCAAGGTCCCTCAGGTAACACCAGGAATCCTCGGTCGAATAATCAAAGAATTCTCCCCCGCAACTCATCTGCACAAAATCCCGCCCAGATGGCGATAGTCCAGTATAAAATATCTGCAAGAGGTGATCCTCGTGGAAACTCTGGTGTGGGCACGCAAGCAAGAAATCAGTGAACCTCTGCCAAGCCTGATGGTAGGCCTCTCCATCGGCCTGGGCGAAGCTCGCTATGTACTGCTCCATAGCCTGCCGCCCCTGTACCTGCTCCAAAAAGATAGGCAAAAACACTCGGAGAAATTCAGCCTGAAATGACAACCAAGTAAAATGTGAGTCGAGAGACAATGAATCAAACCAAAGTCTAGCATCATCTTGCAAAGTAGAGGGAAAGAATCTAAAATATATGCAATCATCATCAATATTCCCACCAAGACATGAATGCATCCAATCTTCAAAATTTTTAATATGTAAGTGAGGGTTCTCCCACTCCGTGCCATGGAAATATGGCGGAAGTGGGATATCCTCCAAATCAACGTCCGAAAAATCTGAAGATGATGTCATGGTTAAAAAAATTCTCAAAAAAATGAGAATAAACAAGCAAAAGACTCAAAAAGTGGAAAATAAACAAATAGAAAGACACACACTAAAAGATAGAAGTATCACACTAAAAGTTTCAAAATCAATCAAAAATTGCTAAATAGAAACCGTTGTCCCCGGCAACGGCGCCAATTGGTTGGTTCGGAAAACGCGCAAGTGCACGCCTTCCACTCCCAAGCGTAGGAGTGTCAATGCAATATAAAAATAACCGGTGAGTACCGGGTCGGATCACAGGGACAAGTCGTTCTACGTTCACAAAATTGATTGATAAAGAAAATTAAAGTGTGTTACAACTACCTAAACTAACGGTGGAAGTGTGAAAATCGTGGTGAAAAACGTGAAGTGAAACTAAAAATCCTAACCTATATTGGTAGGGTTAGAGAGCCAAAGGGGATTTAGGATGGCAAGGCGGGAGAGCATGGGTTGTGGGTTCACTGGAATTGGTGTTAATTAAGCTCTAATTACCCCCGTATAACACAATTGATTTTCCGGCTAAGGACACTCAATCGGAAAGTTTAGCATTCAAGAACACAATATTTGCAATATGGATGGACGGATTATCATGGCACTAATCAAATTTGGAGCATGGATTCATCTCGAATTGTGCCCTCTCGGGACTTAACCAATTAAATTTGTGCAATAATAATCTCCATCAATAACATTTAAAATTGGGCAAGAGGGAAATTAGGGCTAACATTAACATCCAACATCAAGAATCACATCCCAAGCATTTTACACTACTCAATCATCTTGAAACACAAGTTTGAATTTTCATTCAATATTAACTCAATATCCATTACAAAAGAGAGATGCAAAAATACGAGGAGGAAGTGGAAATTTTTCACCCAAGGTCTCCCCAAATGAGCTTCCCTCTACCAATTTGCACCTCCACCAAGCTTCTCCACCATCCCCATGGCCTCCAAGCTCCTCCCTAGCCTCTTGGGGAAGAAGGAAACCCTCCTTGGCCCTAAAAACCGCTTCTGGAACAGTAAAAACGAAGAAGACCCCTCTGATTTCGCACAGCAGGCCACCTTAACCCATTCGGGTCGGATCTCTGGGGGGCGGGCGCCCGCTGCCCGCCCCCGCATCAGCTTAGCGCGCGCCTGCGCTTGGGCGGGCCAACGGCCCGCTCAAAAAATCCCCGCCCGCAATTAAGCGGGCGGGCTCTCCGCTCGTGAAAACGACGAGCGGGCCGGCGCTGGGCCGGCCCGCTGTCGTTTGTTTTTTTTTTTAATTTATTTTTTTTAAATTTTTGCGCGCGCCTGCGAGCAAATGCGGAGCGGGCCGGCCCGCGAAGCAGCGGGTTTTTTTTAAAATTTTAATTTTTTTTTATATAAGCGCGCGCCTGCTGCTTACGCGGAGCAGACGATGGCGCCACGTGGCGCCATCTGATTGGCCCACGTGGCGCCCCCAATAATTTCCTTTTTCTGGCTTTTTAAAGCCCATTTCTCCTCCAAATAATTCCAAAAAAATACCTAGAAATCTCAGAAAAATACCAGAAAATTCTGGAAAATCCCCAAGACTCCCAGGAGTACCTGAAAAATATTAGATGAAGAAATTAGTCCATTTGATGTGAAAATTAATTTAATGACTATTAAAAACACAATATTGACCTCCAAATAAGCTATATAAAATATTCCAACGCCCAAATAATTCCCAAAAAATGGAGATATGATCGAAATAATGGCAGAAGCATAGGAAAAATAATAGAAAGCCAATAGAGACGATAAAAACCGCATTTTGTGCCAAGAATGAGAATAAGCCCTAAAATTGATATGAAGTGAAAATATACCCCAAAAGAGCACAATTAAGCCTAATCTTTGGCACAAAATGGGGGTAGTTAGGGGGGAAAATATGCAATTTATATCCTGAATCAATGGATCGCTTGCTAGTTGGTTACATGTAAGCCCCAATTTGATTTTTACATTGTTGGATCCCCATTTCAACTGAAAGTTCATGATTTTATTTGTTTTAAATGAAGTATATTTAAAGTTAGATTTTCAAACCATTAGAATTTAAAATTTGTGTAATTAAAATTGATTTACTAATGGGGTATTTATGGGGTGAAAAGGCAGGAGCAACGGTAAAGCAACCTCGTGTGTGAATATGATTATACTGTTGTGAAGGGAAATATAGGGAAATAGGTGTAGGGGGTTAAGAACACCCATACCCTCTTATTTATAGCTTTCAATGGTGGGCCGGATACCCAATGGGCCTCATGGGCCTATTCATAACACTTCCCCTTATCCAACCAACATTGAATAAGAGGTGGATTCTTCAGGATCCGAGTTAGGATAACTGCCTTGTTAAATAAAGAACAGTTAATCCATAACTTCCCCTGTTTTAGGGATGTGTCTAGGGGTGGATACTTCAGGATCCAGAGTCAACGAGGTTGCCTCGTCAAAACCTTGACTACGGAAAACCCTGTGGGAAAAAACCAGTAGCCAAGGGAAAAGAGTACAACTCTGCAGTTGATTCCCCCTTATCTGACCAAGCTTCAGGCTTGCAGATTTTCTATGAATCTATACATCAGTCTCCTATGTATCTATAAGTTCATAGTCCTCTCATCCTGACCCAGTTTACATTTTCTCACTCTCCTCATCCCAATCTCATATACAAGTTTCTCAAAGATACTAGTAGGCAGGGATTTGGTAAGCAAATCCGCCAAGTTATTACATGATTGGATCTTCTGTACCCCAATCTGCTTTTGCTTCTGAAGGTCGTGCGTCCATAAGAACTTAGGGGAGATATGCTTTGTCTTGTCGCCGTTGATGTAGCCGTCCTGTAGCTGGGCTATGCATGCTGCATTATCTTCATGGAGAGGAGTAGGTGCAAGTACGCCGGTCATCAGGCCGGTGGAGGTGAGAATGTGATGGATCACATAGCGTAGCCAGAAACTCTCCTTGCTTGCTTCATGGATCGCCAGCATTTCTGAGTGAGTGGATGAGATGGTTGGCATGGTCTGCTTTACAGATCTCCAGGATATGACAATGCCGACATATGTGAACATGTATCCGGTCTGAGACTTCTCTGAATGAGGATCTGACCTGTAACCTGCGTCAGCATAACCAACTAAACCAGTTGATGCCCCTTTCATGTAGAATAGACCTAAGTCTATGGACCCTTGGAGGTAGCGCAGAAGATGCTTAACTCCGGCCCAGTGCCACTGTGAAGGTGCAGCACTATATCTGGCTAGTAAGTTGACTGCAAATGCTATATCAGGGCGAGTGCAGTTAGCCAGGTAAAGGAGTGCACCGATAGCACTTAGATATGGCACTTCAGGGCCTAGTACTTCCTCCCCCTCTTCCAGCGGCCGGAAGAGGTCTTTATGCACATCCAATGATCTGACGACCATTGGGGTGCTGAGGGGGGTGGCACGTATCCATCTGGAACTTTTTCAGTAAGTTCGATGTGTAAGTTGACTGATGTAACATGATCACATCGTTAAGATGTTCTATTTGAAGACCTAAACAGAATTTTGACTTTCCGAGGTCTTTCATCTCGAATGTTTCTGTTAGGCTTCTAGAAATCTCGGTGATCTCTTCAGGAGATCCGATGAGGTTCAAGTCATCCACATAGACGGCTATAATGACAAATCCTGTTGCCTTTGCTCTTATAAAGATGCAAGGACAGACTGGGTCGTTTGTAAATCCTTGTTTAGCAAGGAAGTCGCTCAGTCTGTTATACCACATCCTTCCAGATTGTTTTAGACCATACAATGATCTTTGCAGTTTCACTGAGTAGATGTCACGTTGTCTCTCTTTTAGTGCTGCTGGCAAAGAATAACCGTCAGGCAATCTCATATAGATGTCTCGGTCTAAGTTGCCATATAGGTATGCAGTCACGACGTCCATAAGCTGCATATCTAAACCCTCTTGTGCTGTTAAGCCAATGAGGAATCAGAAGGTGATCGCATCCATGACCGGGGAGTATGTGGCTTCAAAATCCACCCCTGGACGTTGGGTAAAACCCTGCGCTAAAAGCCTTGCTTTGTAACGAACGATCTCATTTTGTTCATTTCATTTTCTAACAAATACCCAATTGTAACTCACAGGTTTTACACCTTTTGGTGTCTGGACTATAGGTCCGAAGACCTTGCGTTTCGTGAGTGAATCCAACTCCACTCCTATTGCCGCTTTCCACTTTGGCCAATCATCTCTGCTTTGACATTCTGTCAGAGAGCGTGGTTCAATATCATCGTAGCAGTACGCGACGTTGATGGCAATATTACACGCAATGTGTCATCTATGGTTGTGCTCTTTCTGTCCCAATACTTCCCAGTTTGTACATAGTGTATCGAAACTTCATTTTCTCCCAGTTTTTCCTCTGTTTGAGAGTTTGGGAGAGATGGGGTAGCAGGGCTTATAGTAGAATCCTGTGGTGGTATTTGTTTACCATTGCCAAGGGTCCTACTCTTTCGAGGGACTTGGTCCTTGGATCCCGGTGGTCGTCCTCTCTTTTTGAGAGGTCCAACCATTTCTGCTGCAGGCGGATTGCATCCATTTTGCGGTATGTCAATCCTAGCTGGAGTGTTAGCAGCAGGGACATGTGATCTGATAATCTTCTGGTTGTCGATAAATTTGTCCGGCAAGAGATGGACAGTGTTTTGGATGTGGAGAATCTTCAGGACTTCCTCCTCACACTGGCTTGTGGGCGGATCAAAGTGACATAATGTCTTTGTATCCCAAGTGATACAGTCTGAAGCTTCTTGCTTCTTTGTCTGTGAGCCTAGTCTTGGAAATGATGTTTCATCAAATTCACAGTCTTCTAGACGTGCCTTGAAAACGTCTCCCGTAAGGGGTTCTAGGAATCTAATTATGGAGGGGGTGTCAAACCCAACATAAATGCCTAGGCGACGTTGTGGACTCATCTTTGTCCTTTGTGGTGGTGCTATGGGGACGTGTACTGCACAACCAAATATTATCAAGTGTGAGACAATTGGTGGGGCTCCAATTGCTAGTTGCATTGGAGAAGATGACTGACCTCCAGAAGGTCTTAATTTTATTAAATATGCAGCATGCAAAATTACATGACCCCATGCATTCACTGGCAGCTGGGATTGAAGTAATAATGGACGAGCAATCCATTGCAGTCTCTTAATTAGAGATTCTACTAACCCGTTTTGGGTGTGAACATGCGCTACAGGATGTTCGACTTCAATTCCCTGTGCTTGGCAATAGTCTAGAAAGACTTGTGACGTAAACTCCCTCGCATTGTCCAGACGAAGTTTCTTTATCTGGTAGTCAGGGAAGTGGGCTCGTAACCTGATTATCTGAGCTAAAAGCTTAGACAGTGCTAGGTTACGAGTGGACAGTAGACACACATGTGACCACTTAGTAGATGCGTCAATCAGGACCATAAAATACCTGAACGGATCACTTGCTGGGTGTATAGGCCCACAAATGTCTCCATGGATTCTTTACAGAAAACTTGGAGATTCCAGGTCCACTTTCAGTGGAGAGTGTCTCGTTATCAGTTTACCCTTGTAATAGGGTGGACATGGGAATTTGCCTTTTTGAAGAATCTTCAGGTTCTTCAAGTCTATACCCCTTGAGCTCTTTATGATGCGATACATCATAACAGATCCGGGGTGTCCCAGTCTACTGTGCCAGAGTTGGAATTCTGGTGTTTGGGGGCACTGCAGGTGCTCCGCCATCGATGTTTCTGGAGTTTGTATACTTGTTTGGTAGAGTCCCGTGGGGAGTCCCTTGAAACGTTCCACAATGGTTTTTGAACCATTTGTAAGAGACGTTATAAGCAAGTATTCCCTTTTATTTTCCTCGACCGTCTCTAAGTGATATCCGTTTAAACGGATATCTTTAAAGCTTAGGAGGTTTCGAATGGATTTAGGGGAGTATAACGCATTCCTAAGTGTGATTTGTGTGTTACCGGGGAGCAATATGATTGCTTACCCTGATCCTTTGATTATATTAGCTGGTCCTAAGATTGTTCTCAGTGGACCAGAGTAGCTTCTTATGCTCATGAAGTAGTCTATGTTTTGAAGGATCGAGTGCGTCGATGCACTGTCCACTAGGCAAATTAATTCCATATCTATATAAAGAAAGACATTTAAGCAGTAAATAATATGAAATGAAAAGATCTACTTTCATTTAAAAATGCTCAAAATATTGTTTGACATGGAATAAAAACTAGATACGATGCATGAAAAGAAGATACATTGCTAGTAGATAAAAGTGGTCCATAACTAGAGAGTGTCATCTCCCATGAAGTCTTCAAGAGTCCATGAGGTCTCTGGAAACGCTGCGCTCTCAATCAGGTTTGTCTCAGCTCGAGGCTTGAGGCTTGCCTGGTAGAGGTCCTGGAGGTGTTTCTGGGTGCAGCAGATTCTGGACCAGTGGCCTATCATTCCGCATTTGGAGCACTTATCCTCCCAGTCTTTCTTGGGAGTACCACCTTTTGACGTCCACTTCTGCTTCTTTTCCACGAACTTCTAGTTCTGAGGAGGAGCTTGGGGAGTGGCCTTCTTCCGCTTCTTCTGTTCTTTCCATTTCTGGAATTTTGCCTTCTTGTCCATCTTCTTCTTCTAGGAAGACTGGAAGTGTGCCTCTGCAGGAGGTGGCAGTGGAGCGGAGCCAGGAGGGCGCAGGTTGTGAGTAGCAACTAACAAATCTTTGTTCTGTTCTGCCATTAGCAGGCATGAAAGCAGATCAGAGTACTTCGTGAACTTCCTCTCACGGTATTGTTGCATAAGGATCATGTCCTTCTCGTGGAAAGACGTGAACGTCTTTTCCAGCAACATTTTCTCCGTCACCGTTTCACCACACAACTTCAGGCGTGAGGTGATACGGAAGAGTACTGAGTTGTACTCCGCTACGAATTTGTAATCATGTATGCGGAGGTGAGTCCACTCGTACTGCGCACTGGGGAGTATGACATCTCTCTGGTGTCTGTACCTATCCTCAAGTGCGTCCCACAGCTCGTAAGGATCCTCTACAGTGAGGTACTCATCCTTCATGGTCGAGTTTAAATGTTTCCTAATATAGATAATGGCTTTCACCTTTAGTATATCGAAAACTTCCTCTGTATGATGTGCTTCTTTAGAAGAATCCTTATCGGCTGGGGCAGTACTTATTGTTGCCTTCTCAGTTGGTGTGAGACTGAACCCATGAGATCGCAGATGGAACTTCAGGTCCAACTGCCAACTCAAGTAGTTCGACACATCGGCCTTCAGGACCGAAAAGTCGACATTCGCAAGTCTGGCCATTAAATAATCTAGCAATATAAAAACATCATGGATTATTAAACTGTAAAAACAATTAGACATCCACGCATGTATTTTTACCATTTTCATAAAGAAAATTAACATTCATGCATGCTTTTTAACATTTTCATATCGTGAATAATTAAAAGAGATTAACATCCACTCATGCTTTTTAACAGTTTCATTGTAACATTAACATAGCATGAAAATAGTTAGCATCCACGCATTTAATGTATAAGCAATGAAAATAACTTAGGACTATAGGGATTAGCCAGCCGACACCGAAATGAAAAATACAGTCCGAAGTTACATCAAAAAATTGCATGAAAGAATAAATACAACTCGGAAACTTCAGAGAGAATCCACTTTCTTCTTTGTGCATACGCCTTCAGCTCCTTTTTGGTGTCCTCCGGTCTTCTTTTTACATATATTTCCTCACTTACAAATTTCTCTCAAAAAGGAAAAATTGCAGAAAAGAAAATATGTCGGAAACCTGGCTGATCCCTAAAAACATAGCCAAATCGCACATCCACGCAGATAATATATGGAAAATATGCAACCACGCAGATAATCATTTCACAGGCATGTAAAGATTAATTAAATATTCTAAATAGTGTGTGACGTGCTAAAAATTATTTTTTGAAAAACTTTTTACCTTTGATCCATATTCTTACTGTTTTGTTTTCCGCTTTAACCCCTATTTATAAAGTTTAAGATTTCTTTAATTATTTTGGGCTTTTGGGGCCAAAAATAAAAAAGAAAAATTATCTGTGCAAATGGGCTAATTTTCAGGCTTTTGAGCCATGAAAACAACCCATTAGGGTTAATTGGGCCTCCCCCGAAAAATTGGCCTGTTTAGGGCTAGGGTTTCCAAAAAACCCTAGGGGGCCCGCGACGCCCTGCCGCGACGGCTGGCCGCGCAAGGCGCGGCCGCCGTGGCGGCGGCGGGTCGTGGCCTGCTGGCCGCGGCTTCAGGCCGCGACACAGGGCCGCGGCTTCAGGGGGCTTCAGGCCGCGGCACAGGGCCGCCGCGGCCTGAGGCTACGGCTTCTGGCCGCGGCCTGCAGGCCGCGGCGTTTTAGCCGCCGGCGACGCTTGTGAAGCGCCGCCGTTTCGCCCTTCGGGCGTGCGGTGTATGGATCAAGGTAGGGGGTAAAAACAGATTTTTTCAATCATTTAGATCTCTAAAAAACTGATTTTTATTGTTTTTAGACATGCGGATCTAAATAAAAATGTGATTTTTACCGTGTTTTTAAACTTTTTGATCCTAAAACATGCAGATCTAACGTGAAACACAAGTTTAGATCTAAAAAGTTTTGATATTTACCTCTAGATTCGACGAGGGAATCTAGACGACGGTTGGTGAAGGATGCCCTTTTCGCTCCCCGTTGAGAATATTACAATCTTCTTAGACTGAGCGGTTGATGGATCTCCTTCCTCGCGCGTCGCCGCCTTTTCCAACGAGCGTGATCGTGCTGATAACGTGTTGTGAAGGGAAATATAGGGAAATAGGTGTAGGAGGTTAAGAGCCCCCCTACCCTCTTATTTATAGCTTTCAATGGTGGGCCGGATACCCAATGGGCCTCATGGACCTATTCATAACATATACATTAAATTTGAGGGCTAATTTTCGGATATGCACAATTTTATATGAAATGTGTTATTCATATTTTTTATGGCATGTATTTAATTTATAGAGGATATATGCGGGGTTTATGTTTTGAGCTTGACATAAGTTATATAGGATAATGGGAAGAGACATTTATATTTTTTTCCATGCCATCCTATACGGTAATATCATATGTCAGTCAACTCTTACGGGTTAAGTATAGTTTGATTCAATTAAGGGGGACATGGATACACAAGGAGACCATTCAGCTTATGAGTTATGTACCGCTGCAGCGGCGGCATTATCATTTGTTGTATAGCCTTACAACTGGACAATAATGCTAGGGCCGACCCTATACATAGAGAGCCCTCAGCTATGCGGGATTTGCATAGAAAATCCCAAATGCGGAGTATTCTGTTTGGTTCTGAAAGTAGCTGTTTGGACTACTTACAGATGCGAAGACATGCTTTCATGAATCTTGCATCACTAATGCGTCACCGTGATCTTCTCAAGGACACTATTCATGTATCCATCTAGGAACAATTGTCCATGTTCCTGCATATTGTATGTCACAAGTCAAAGAATAGAGGCATCCGAGTGGATTTTATTAGGGGAGGGAGGACAGTGAGCCGATATTTTAACAAAGTTATGGCGGCAGTGTGTGCACTTCGAAAGCAAGCTACAAATGAGACGCCACCAGAGATAGTCAATAATCCAAATTAGTTCCCATTTTTTAAGGTATGTGTGATTATCTGTATTTGTGTCAGTTTAATAAGTATCGTCATGGTGATTGAAAATTGGGCTCATTGACTACGTTGTAGGATTGCATTGGTCTCATTGATGGGACGCATATAGATGTCATGCTACCATCCAGGCTCGTACCCCGCTTTAGAGGTTGCAAAGGTGTTACACAAAATGTGCTAGCAGTTGTTACTCCCAATAAAAGATTCACTTACGTAATGGCGGGGTGGGAAGGATCCACAAATGATTTTACGGTCCTGAAAGATGCATTGTCTAAATCCCCCAATGGGGCTGAGAGTGTATGAAGGTAATAGGCATAAATTTACATTTACATGCGAAATACGTCTCTCAGAGATCGTTGGCTCATAAACTGAGCTTATTTTTTCGAATGTATGTAAATATTACCTTTGCAATGTTGGATATACTACAATGTCAGGGTTCATATCTGTAACGACTGCTTTTCATGAATCTGGATTTAATATAATATAATATATGTTTTGGTGGATTTTCTCCTCTGTGTGGTTTTCGTCTCCGTAGGTTTCATTTTCGATCGATTCGTCGTATTTTCTCGCTTTTTCCTTAGGATTGTCGATTTCGAAGTAAGTCATTCGTGACGGACTTCATAACGGTCGTATCTTACTGTTAGATCAAGCCTAGGAGTCTTAGGAATCGATCCCGGGGCCCCGCGCTCCGTATCGGTACTTTTCTGTGCTCATTAGCCGGTGTAAGAAGGGCCACCGACCGACTAGATGACGATCCAGTCGGTCGGCAATCCTTCTTGGACCGACTAGTTAGCTTTCTAAATTTCTCAGGAGTTACTGTTTATCGTTAGTCGGTCTAAGAACGTTGGTTGACCGACTAGGTTGCAAACTAGTCGGTCAGCAATGCTTCTTGAACCGACTAACTCATCATATTATTTTTGTAACAGCTACTGTTTACTCTTAGTCGGTCTAAGAACGTTCATCGACCGACTAGATGCTAAACTAGTCGGTCAGTACTTGTTCATGGACCGACTAACTCTAGAATCCTATTTCGTTCAGGAGTTACTGTTTGCACTTAGTCGGTCAGCGTTGGTCGACCGACCGACTAGTTGTCAAACTAGTCGATCAGTGGTTGCTCTTTGACCGACTAACTAGTGTTAAAACCCTAATTTCTGGGCAGCCGCCAGCCCAACCTATAAATACCCCTCCCAAACGACTTCTTCTTCTCCAACACGACCCAAAACCCTAGAATCTTCCCCCTTCAGCCCCCATCTTCCTCCAAGCTTCATCCCTCCATTCTAAGCCCTAAATCCATCATCCAATCCATCCATCCACTCTTTCTACCTCTCATCTTCCCCAAAATCTCACCAAATCCATCAAAATCCCCAAATCCCCCAAAACCCTAGTTTCCCCAAACTTCTCCAATCTTTCCCAGATCTGATCCTAGGGTTCTCCGGAGTGTTTCTTCCGTCTCCTCTCGGTAAGAAATCGATCTACCGTTGTTTTCATATCCTATTGTAATTTTTATGAAACCCTAATAAAATACTTGTGTTTTGATGTTTGTTTCCCCCTTAACAGCGATTTCCCCCGTAGATAGCATCCGTGTGACGAAGTAGTCGCCATCCCCGGTGCTAGGCAAGTGAAACTTGCCACTTAGGGTTTGGGCCATGTTTTAGGCCATTTTCTTATAGTAGGCGTAAAAGAGGCTAGGCGACGAAATGATACTCGCCTAGGCGCAAATTGGGGAATTAGCTTGACAACGAAGCTAATTCCGACATTTAGCATGTTGCACAACTATCATGTCACGTTTACTTTCCATTATCGGTACGCAAGTTAATTGTCATGTCATTGCATCCTTCATGCATTTCAGGGATTGCGTAGCTTTGCTACATTGCTTGTGTTCCTGGCTCGTGTTCCAGAAGCGGGCCATGCGTTGGTTGATAGCCAATGCCCGAATTGTGTGTTTCCTGGCTCGTGACCAGAAGCGAGCATAATGAGTTGGAAACCCCAACGCTCGATATTGAATTGTGAAATAGGAATGCGAGCTCATTGTGCGGGGCAACCCCAGGCTCACTAGCTGAGTTCATTGTGCGGGGACCCTAGGCTCCATTACGTGTGGGTATAAGGGGTGAGGGTTAAGCGGCCATTCAACTAGGAGTCTGTTTGATCAACAACTGCAGTTGTAAGGCGTAAACTCTTTGGGGTGGGGTAGTTGTTAAGCGGCCAATCAGCGAATGTGGAACCATTCAGCTGTAAGGCGTAAACAATCTACAAAACAACGTGAATAGTGAATTGATTGAGATTGATAGTAGCGTGGCTACTCTTGTCTTGTCTTGTCTTGCCCCGATAATTGTTCCCTTGTACAAAATTGTCTTGCCATGTTTTAATTGTGCACTCATGTTATAACTGCCATGCCATGCATCATACTAAACTGCTAGGTTGCTAGTTGCCTTACTTTCAGTTTCCTTGCCCAAGTCTTTTAGACTTGCTGACATGTGCCCCTTTACTCTTTTGGGTGACACATGTTAGATCCTGAGCCTGAGTACCTTGTTGAGGACGAGGTGTTTGCTGACGCCGAGCCCGAGCTTGTGTTTGACGGGGAGTACGTGGACACTGGGGACCAGTCCTAGTGTCTTCGTTATGCTTTACTTTTGTTAGACAGTAGTTTGTTATCGGTGCGTAGCACCTATACTTTGTTGTTGTCGTTGCTTTTGGTTGGCCTTGTTCTAGGCCTTTAGACTCTTTTCTTTTAGCCTGGTGGCTTTTCTGGATGTTGGACTCTTTGTTGATGTTGGACAATTTGTGAGATGTGGAATTTTATTTCAGCCTCGCCTTGTGTTATTATTGTTATTCTGTTGTGGTTACAGGGACCTGTTTATGTATTGTGGACGCTTATCGGGTTTGGGGCTTCACAGCTCCACTCCCGTGCGGACCTTTTCACGTCTCGCCTCCATTTTAGGGAAGCGGGTCGTGACAGGTTTTAGTGGTGGCCCATGCAGGTCTTCTGTAACTGCGATTTTTGGAATATCGATAATAATATTAGAATGTCCGATAAACTAAGTTCGACGTCCGATGTCATAGGCTATGAGTCTAATCTGATTCGTTCTCTGTGTCACTAGATGGCAGGAAGGCGTTTCACCCGTGGTGGGGGTAGTGGTGCGGTCCCTCATGATGAGGAGCCTGAGCGGGAACCCACCAGCGGTGAGATGATGCGGATGATGCTCCAGATGATGCAAGTGCAGCAGGGCGTGCTTCTGCAAGTCCAGAATGCTCCACTTGCTCGAGCTGCCCGGGCTCTTTCGGATGCCCCTCGCTCTGAGCCAGGAGCGAAGCAATTTCGGGAGCTGGGTCCCACATATTTTGATGGTTCTGAGGGTCCTCTGGCTACCGATGAATGGATTCGGAACATCGAGGACAATCTGAAGATGGCCAAGATCACCCCGGCTGGATGGGTTGATTTGGCGAAGAGGCAGCTCAAGGATAACGCCAGGAATTGGTGGGATGCGGAGGAGAAGTTGTTAGTGGAGCCGATTGCTTGGGCTACCTTCAAGGCCAGATTTGAGGGTGAGTTCTTCCCGAAGGCTGCCAAGGAGGAGATGCTGCAGCGTTTTATCGATCTGAAGCAGGGGAACTCGTCGGTGGACATGTATCACCAAGAGTTCATGAGGCTGAGTCGGTTTGCACCAAAGATGGTGCAGGACGCTACGGAGAGAGCTCAGAGGTTCCTGCAGGGGCTTGCTTCGGAGCTCCAGAGTTTTGTGACCTCTTCTGACCGGGAATCTTACCAGAAGGTTCTGGTCGCTGCCAAGAGGCAGGAGCTGCTTGTGAACCAGAGGAGAGGGTCTGTTGTTGGTGCTGGGAAGAGGCCTGTGGAACAGGCGAGAGCTGTGGTTAGACCTGGATTCAGGCCTAATCAGTCCGCTCAGTTTAAGAGGCCAGGAGGGCCTATTCTGAAGCTTTGCCATTTCTGCGGCAGGCCTGGCCATGTCAAGGATCAGTGTCGGAAGTTTTTGGGCCAGTGTCTGATTTGCGGTGATGCTTCCCATGTCGCGAAGGATTGTCGACATGCGAATCAGCTGCGGAGGGCTCCTGTTGCAGCACAGCCGTTGCAGCAGTGAGTGTCTGTTCCTGCTGGCCGTGGAGCAGCTCTTGTTCTGCAGGGGCAGGCTTTTCGGCAGGCTGTTCCGCCGAGGAGGCAGGCTTTTCTGATGATCGCTGCGGAGAGCGAGGCTGTGGATGAGGTTATCGCAGGTAATCCTCAATCTAGCTGTTACTTTCCTAGCTGGTTTTGAATGTTTGATTGTGTTGTTTGCTTGAACATGGTTGTTTGCTAGATTAGGGTTTGATTGTTAATTGCTTGATTAGGTGTGATTTTGGTTTGCACATTTCCTGCACGAGTCCTCTTTGACTCGGGTGCATCGATGTGCATTATTTCTCGGAGCTTCGTGGAGAGGCATTCCTTGTCGACGTCCCCTCTCCCCAAGAGTTGGAATATCGTTACAGGGAATGGTGTGGTCTCGGTGCATCGTGGTTGTAATTCTTGCTCGTTGGTGGTCTGTGGACATGAGCTTTTCGCTGATTTCATTGTCCACGACATCATCAACTATGATGCAGTTCTTGGGATGGATTGGCTGGCGAGCTTCTGTGCTACGATTGACTGCATGAGGAAGAAGGTGGTGTTCGAGATTCCCGGACATCCAGTATTTGAGTTCAGTCGTGGTAGCAGTTCGCTTGGTCCTGTCAGATTTCGGGCCAGGCCGGTGGAGGCTGTGGCTATGCAGATGGAGCTGGAGTGGCCAGCTTTGGTGCGTGATTTTGGCGACGTCTTCCCCGAGGAGATGTCTGGTTTGCCGCCTGATCGAGCTTTGGAATTTTGTATCGATCTTGTTCCAGGTGCGCAGCCGATTTCGAAGGCGCCGTATCGTATGGCACCTGCAGAGTTGGAAGAGTTGCGGAAGCAGTTGGATGAGCTCTTGCTGAAGGGTTATATTAATCCTAGCGTGTCTCCGTGGGGAGCACCGGTGTTGTTGGTTAAGAAGAAGGATGGTTCGCGACGCATGTGCGTGGACTATCGGGAGTTGAATGCGGTGACCATTAAGAATAAATACCCGTTGCCTCGCATTGATGATATTTTTGATCAGCTTGGAGGTTCGAGGGTGTTTTCTAAATTGGATTTGAGGAGTGGTTACCATCAGTTGAAGGTGAAGAAGGGAGATGTTCCGAAGACAGCGTTCAGGACGAAGTATGGACACTATGAGTTCGTGGTTATGCCTTTCGGCGTAACTAACGCGCCCGCAGTTTTCATGAATCTGATGAACCTGATTTTCTACGACTTTTTGGATAAGTTTGTCGTTATCTTCATTGACGACATTCTGATCTATTCGAAGTCGGAGGAAGAGCATGCCTCGCACTTGAGGACGGTGTTGGAGATCTTGAGGAAGCATTGGTTGTATGCTAAGTTTTCGAAGTGCGAGTTTTGGCTGGATCGAGTTGCTTTTCTCGGGCATGTGGTGACTGGAGATGGTATCTCAGTGGATCCCGAGAAGATTCGGGCCATCAGGGAGTGGCCTGTTCCGTCGTCTGCGTCTGAGATTCGGAGTTTTCTCGGACTTGCTGGTTATTATCGGCGATTCATTAAGGACTTTTCCCGTATTGCTGAGCCGATGACCAGGTTGACGCGGAAGGATGTTGCTTTTGTTTGGTCGGGTGATTGTGAGGGTGCTTTTGGTGTTCTGAAGGAGAGGTTGACGACTGCCCCTATTCTTGTTGTGCCTGATCGCAGCGGTGGATTTGAGATCTTTTGCGATGCTTCTGGCAAGGGTCTCGGTTGTGTGTTGCATCAGCACGGGCATGTTGTGGCGTATGCGTCCCGTCAGCTTAAGGTTCATGAGAAGAATTATCCGACGCATGATTTGGAGTTGGCTGCCGTTGTGTTTGCTCTTAAGATTGAGGCACTTCCTGCTGAGTGAGAAAGTGAAGATTTTCACCGATCACAAAAGCTTGAAGTATATTTTCACTCAGAAGGAGCTCAACATGCGACAGCGTCGATGGTTGGAGCTTATGGAGGATTATGATATTGATTTGCAGTTTCACCCTGGCAAGGTGAATGTGGTTCCAGATGCTTTGAGTAGGCTTCCAGCGGTGATGATTTTGACCTCGCAGTGGAGATTGCAGCAGGATTTTTGCGAGTCTGGCGTGGAGATTGTTCTTCCTGGAGAGGCTTCTTCGTTGATGTACATGCAGGTACAGTCGACGATCGTGGATCAGATTAAGGCTGGCCAGGCTGAGGATCCGAAGCTGGTAAGGATTCGGGAGCAGGTGGAAGCCGGTCTGCGGACTGACTTTTTGATTCATAAGGATGGCTCGCTGAGGTTTGGAGCCAGGTTGTGTGTGCCTGCTGGGGATATCAGAGAGGAACTGAAGGTGGAGGCACACAGTTCGCCATATTCTGTGCATCATGGTGGCACCAAGATGTACCAGGATCTTCGTCTGAATTATTGGTGGCATGGTATGAAGAGGAGTGTGGCTCGGAGTGTAGCCAAGTGCTTGGTTTGCCATCAAGTGAAGGCGGAGCATCAGCGTACGGCCGGGTTGCTACAACCGCTTCCGATCCCAGAGTGGAAATGGCAGCACATCACTATGGACTTCGTGACTGGACTACCTCGGAGTCCGAAGCAGAATGACGCGATTTGGGTGATCGTAGATCGATTGACCAAATCTGCGCATTTTATTCCGTTCCGAGTGGGACAGTCCACTGAGGCGCTAGCGAGGAGATATATGGAGGTAAAATTCTTTTACTCTCCGTTTTTATTTCCTTTTCCTAGTTTGGATAGTGATGTAACGTGAATCGTGCAGGAGGTTGTGCGACTTCATGGAGTCCCCGTGAGTATCGTGTCTGACAGAGACACGAGGTTCACATCTCAGTTCTGGCAGAGTTTACAGAAGAGCTTGGGTACGCGTCTGAGTTTCAGCACGACGTACCACCCGCAGACGGATGGCCAGTCCGAGAGGACGATTCAGATTTTGGAAGACATGCTGAGAGCGTGCATGTTGGATTTCAAGGGTTCGTGGGAGGACCATCTGCATTTGGTGGAGTTTTCCTACAACAACAGCTTCCAGGCGAGTATTGGCATGGCACCTTTCGCCGCTCTTTATGGGAGGAAATGTCGATCGCCATTGAGTTGGGATGACGTCGGTGATCGGGAGTTGTTGGGACCTGAGATGATCGTGGAGGCCGTGGATATCGTCAGGAATATTCGGGAGAGGTTGAGGATTGCTCGGGACCGTTTTAAGCATTGGGCGGATGCTAAACGTCGTCCTTTGGAGTTTCAGCCGGGCGACCATGTGTTCTTGAAGATTTCCCCGAATCATGGTGTGATTCGTTTCGGGAAGCGTGGAAAGTTGAGCCCGCGATACATTGGACCATTTGACATTTTGGAGAGGGTTGGCGAGGTAGCTTATCGCTTGGCCTTGCCGCCATCTTTGGAAGGAGTTCACAATGTCTTCCATGTGTCGCAGCTTCGTCGATACATTAGCGATCCGTCTCATGCGGTGGATTTTTCGGAGATTACCGTTCGCCCCGATATGACGTATGACCAGCATCCCGTGCAGATTCTGGACAGGCGTCAGAAATCGCTTCGGAACAAGATTGTCAATCTTGTAAGGGTGATGTGGCGACACGGTTCACCTGGAGAGTCTACTTGGGAGAATGAGGATGAGATGCGAGAGCGTTTCCCACTTTTGTTTCCGGACTCGTGAGTATTTGGAAATTCCGAGGACGGAATTTTTCTTAAGTTGGGGAGGATGTAACGACTGCTTTTCATGAATCTGGATTTAATATAATATAATATATGTTTTGGTGGATTTTCTCCTCTGTGTGGTTTTCGTCTCCGTAGGTTTCATTTTCGATCGATTCGTCGTATTTTCTCGCTTTTTCCTTAGGATTGTCGATTTCGAAGTAAGTCATTCGTGACGGACTTCATAACGGTCGTATCTTACTGTTAGATCAAGCCTAGGTGTCTTAGGAATCGATCCCGGGGCCCCGCGCTCCGTATCGGTACTTTTCTGTGCTCATTAGCCGGTGTAAGAAGGGCCACCGACCGACTAGATGACGATCCAGTCGGTCGGCAATCCTTCTTGGACCGACTAGTTAGCTTTCTAAATTTCTCAGGAATTACTGTTTATCGTTAGTCGGTCTAAGAACGTTGGTTGACCGACTAGGTTGCAAACTAGTCGGTCAGCAATGCTTCTTGAACCGACTAACTCATCATATTATTTTTGTAACAGCTACTGTTTACTCTTAGTCGGTCTAAGAACGTTCATCGACCGACTAGATGCTAAACTAGTCGGTCAGTACTTGTTCATGGACCGACTAACTCTAGAATCCTATTTCGTTCAGGAGTTACTGTTTGCACTTAGTCGGTCAGCGTTGGTCGACCGACCGACTAGTTGTCAAACTAGTCGGTCAGTGGTTGCTCTTTGACCGACTAACTAGTGTTAAAACCCTAATTTCTGGGCAGCCGCCAGCCCAACCTATAAATACCCCTCCCAAACGACTTCTTCTTCTCCAACACGACCCAAAACCCTAGAATCTTCCCCCTTCAGCCCCCATCTTCCTCCAAGCTTCATCCCTCCATTCTAAGCCCTAAATCCATCATCCAATCCATCCATCCACTCTTTCTACATCTCATCTTCCCCAAAATCTCACCAAATCCATCAAAATCCCCAAATCCCCCAAAACCCTAGTTTCCCCAAACTTCTCCAATCTTTCCCAGATCTGATCCTAGGGTTCTCCGGAGTGTTTCTTCCGTCTCCTCTCGGTAAGAAATCGATCTACCGTTGTTTTCATATCCTATTGTAATTTTTATGAAACCCTAATAAAATACTTGTGTTTTGATGTTTGTTTCCCCCTTAACAGCGATTTCCCCCGTAGATAGCATCCGTGTGACGAAGTAGTCGCCATCCCCGGTGCTAGGCAAGTGAAACTTGCCACTTAGGGTTTGGGCCATGTTTTAGGCCATTTTCTTATAGTAGGCGTAAAAGAGGCTAGGCGACGAAATGATACTCGCCTAGGCGCAAATTGGGGAATTAGCTTGACAACGAAGCTAATTCTGACATTTAGCATGTTGCACAACTATCATGTCACGTTTACTTTCCATTATCGGTACGCAAGTTAATTGTCATGTCATTGCATCCTTCATGCATTTCAGGGATTACGTAGCTTTGCTACATTGCTTGTGTTCCTGGCTCGTGTTCCAGAAGCGGGCCATGCGTTGGTTGATAGCCAATGCCCGAATTGTGTGTTTCCTGGCTCGTGACCAGAAGCGAGCATAATGAGTTGGAAACCCCAACGCTCGATATTGAATTGTGAAATAGGAATGCGAGCTCATTGTGCGGGGCAACCCCAGGCTCACTAGCTGAGTTCATTGTGCGGGGACCCTAGGCTCCATTACGTGTGGGTATAAGGGGTGAGGGTTAAGCGGCCATTCAACTGGGAGTCTGTTTGATCAACAACTGCAGTTGTAAGGCGTAAACTCTTTGGGGTGGGGTAGTTGTTAAGCGGCCAATCAGCGAATGTGGAACCATTCAGCTGTAAGGCGTAAACAATCTACAAAACAACGTGAATAGTGAATTGATTGAGATTGATAGTAGCGTGGCTACTCTTGTCTTGTCTTGTCTTGCCCCGATAATTGTTCCCTTGTACAAAATTGTCTTGCCATGTTTTAATTGTGCACTCATGTTATAACTGCCATGCCATGCATCATACTAAACTGCTAGGTTGCTAGTTGCCTTACTTTCAGTTTCCTTGCCCAAGTCTTTTAGACTTGCTGACATGTGCCCCTTTACTCTTTTGGGTGACACATGTTAGATCCTGAGCCTGAGTACCTTGTTGAGGACGAGGTGTTTGCTGACGCCGAGCCCGAGCTTGTGTTTGACGGGGAGTACGTGGACACTGGGGACCAGTCCTAGTGTCTTCGTTATGCTTTACTTTTGTTAGACAGTTGTTTGTTATCGGTGCGTAGCACCTATACTTTGTTGTTGTCGTTGCTTTTGGTTGGCCTTGTTCTGGGCCTTTAGACTCTTTTCTTTTAGCCTGGTGGCTTTTCTGGATGTTGGACTCTTTGTTGATGTTGGACAATTTGTGAGATGTGGAATTTTATTTCAGCCTCGCCTTGTGTTATTATTGTTATTCTGTTGTGGTTACAGGGACCTGTTTATGTATTGTGGACGCTTATCGGGTTTGGGACTTCACAGCTCCACTCCCGTGCAGACCTTTTCACGTCTCGCCTCCATTTTAGGGAAGCGGGTCGTGACAATATCTCCATACAGAGACGTTAAATACCATTTGAAGGACCATACTGATCGGGTTCCTCGAAACTGACGAGAGCTATTCAACCTACGACATTCTACATTACGATCAAAGATCGAGTCGACATTTGGTATCCTAAAGAACAAGTTTAAAATAATGACAGCCAAGCCTCACTACCCATTCAAAAGTCAGGTCGATACCGTACTAGCTTGCACTGTTTTGTATAATTACAACCAAATAGAAGATCCGCATGACCCCCAACTAACTAAAGATGGAGATGGGGTTGAGGAGGCTGTAGAGGGTATCGATGAGCATGATGACGATGTTATGGATCTATCCCAACAGGTTTCCTTTCATGAACAAACCAAACAACGAGATCAATGGAAAATATGTAGGGATCAGATAGCTTGAGATATGTGGGTGGACTTCTGTAACAAAAATAATAACTGGAACACATTAGAGCATGGGCTATGAGGGGGTCGTCGTATAATTTGCCTACTAAGGCTGAACATGTTATTCTTGTATCTTGAGTATTGCATTATGTTAGCTATGTTGCGTATGCCAAAATTTTCATGCCTTTGTTTATCAAGTATATGCTTTACAATTATGAAATTTAAGTCCCCTTGCAGTATAGTATCATTTTATATGATGGCTGGATGTTTATAGCCAAAATGTTGCATTTTCAATTTCATCTGCTTGATGTTGTAGGGATGGAAGGAGCAGCAAATTCAGGTTAGGGGTGATCCATACCGGTACGGGAGTGATACCATGAATCCAAGTAATGAAAATGTATATGGGTCCCAATGGGGAGAAGCTGAAAGAAGGGTGGATACCCTTGTCAACCGACCAATGCCCATGAGGATGCCAACTATCCCATATCCCGTGCATGGCTTCCAAGCAGGTGGGCATGGGTTCCAATTAGGTGGGCATGGAATGGGATATCCACAGTATCCAACTTTCAGCATTCCAATGCACATGCCAATGTCAATGCCATCACCACCTGGACCGGGGTATATGAATATGCTCCAAAGGGGAGAACCACCCTCTTTCAGAAGCCCATCTTCCCATGGTGCCTTCGCTATGCCTACGCCACCAAGTGGCAATGAACGAATACCCGGCAGTGACTCCTCTAGGAAGTCGAGCCAGCGTAGCGAAGATGCCGAAGGGTATGTTTCAATCCCAAGGAAAAAGTCTAAGCAGCCATCCTCTTCTGCACATCAAAACAAACTGTGGAAGACCGAGCACGATGAAACCCTCATTCCATACCTAGCTGAGCTTGCACAGCAGATGTTTAAATCAGATAAGACATTTAAAAATACAGCCTGCATGCCGCTGCAGCCGAAATCAATAACATCCATGGGACTTCTTTCACAAGTGTTAATGTGAAAAATCACATGAAAGCGTTGAAGACGCGTCCCAAAGACGTACGTGAGTGCATGGATATGAGCAGTGCAGGATGGGATGCGGAGAGGAAGATCATTAATCTGGATCCAGAAACGTATGCTCCGTGGGCGGGGGTAATTACTTCTATCTTATATATATATGCTATGTGCTAATACATTAACTATAGCTTTGCATAACCTTTATCATATTTGATATTCTAATCGTTCAGGCAAACCATAGAAAGCTTGCTTATGTGAACCGTCCAATTCCATGGTATGACGATCTTATTCTCATCATTGGTGATGACGCTGCTAAGGGGGGTCTTTCAAAGACTGTTTTCGGAAAACTTTGGTGGCCAATATTCTGGAGGCGAAGGAGAGCCCGTAACTCCTGATCCGATACATATTGATTCGCCAACTTACTATGTCCGGGATGACATCCCCACCCGAGCATCGACCGGGCCTGTTCATCAGGGGACAAGCCATGCTACCCTACCCGCGATGGTGAAAAAGAAACATTGTAGACGGGTTATGCAATAAGATCCTGACGTCATGAGTGTAAGGATCTCCTTACCCTTGCAACACTAACAACACACACTAGGGGGTGAATAGTGTAATGGCAATAAAATTGTCCAATTAAAATTAAACTTGTAAATTCGGAATTATAAATGCAAGAGGAAATAATTGACACAATTAATCCAAACGCAAACACAAAGTTTTACCCTGGTTCCCCAACTTGGGTACGTCCAGCCACACCAATATTCACTATATTCCCATACAGAGAAGTGAATACAAATCTCACAAGGAGATACCCCACAAAGAGGATTTATGCCCTACACAAGGACATAACCAATCCTACATGAGGATCAAGACTCCCACACAGAGAATCACTAACTCCCACTCAGAGAATTAGGGTTAGCCCTACACTAGGACACTAAACTCCCACAAAGAGAGTTACTCCCACAAAGAGAGTTATTCCCACTAAGAGAATATCATAATCCTACAAAGAGATAAACTCACACAAAGAGAGAAAGACTAATTCCCACTAAGAGAATTAGAGTTACAAATTCACCAAGTAAAATAAATATTCTTACCTATGCCTTGAGATGCTTACTCATAAATGGATGTAAGGCATGGAATAGGATCTCCAAGTGTTGAGATATGCTTGAAAGCACTTGGATGAATTCCCTTGAGCTGGACTTCAATGCATGGAGAGGAATGAGAGCTCCAAAGAGGGAATTGAGGGAGTTTGAGAGTTGCTTATAGATCTCTTGAGATATTCAATAGCATCAAGAAGAGTAAGAGATGGCAGCACACTCATATATATAGAAACCCTATATCAAACCCCAACACCCAAGAAAACAGCCAAAAGATCAATTCAGCAACGGCTAGAAACTGGACGAAAACGACAGGAACATTCGACTGATGATCATAAGACAGTCAACTGATCAACGGCTATAAAATATCCAACGTCTATAATCTGAGCCAGGACAGTCGACTGATGAAGTCGATACAGTTGACTGTAAACAGGACATGCGCCTGTTAATCCTTCAGCATGCGACTGCTACAGGGGATGGAATAAAACAGAGAGCTGCACTCTTTCTCCAGATAAGCATACAGGCGACTGATGTCAATAATACAGTCGACTGTCTTATAGTCAGGCGACTGTAATACCTTCATCAGTCGACTGTTGTATAAGATGGAGAAAAGACAGAGAGATGCAGAGAATGCACTTACGCTACTCAGACGACTGTTGGCCAATTCCCAGGCGACTGTAAATCTACAGGCGACTGTAAACTGAGCAGCAGTCGACTGTGCGTAAAGCTCAAGTTTGAGTCAATTGAAATGTTGACTTGAGCTGTGCATATCAGTCGACTGTAGAAGGATCGACATGCGACTGGAAATCACCCAGTCGACTGTAAACCCTTCATCAGGCGACTGATGGAAAGCCAGAGACTCCAAATGAGTCTTTGGACAGAGTGAACCTAATTGGTTGGATTCTATGATAATCCTAAGGCTCACTAAGATGGTTAAATGCATATGCATGAATGAGTAAACCATCTAACAAGGCATTACATTAACCTAGACTCAAAAGAGAGAGAAAGCAATAAAGTAAATATTACATGGATTACATTGCTTTCCTTAGAGTCTAAGTCTTCAATCTTGATGCCTTGATTGCTCTCCATCATCTCCAAGCTTTGGCACTCCTTGAGTCCAAGCTTTGGCCCTTCTCCACTTGATGTCCATCCTTGCACCAAGTGATTAGTCTCCAAGAAAGATATTCTAGGAATGAAACTGTGAGACTAAAACATGAGAGTCATTAGCAACAACATAATGTTGTGATCATCATCAAAATAAGATTGGTATGAAACACCAATACTCAACAATCTCCCCCTTTTTGATGATGACACACATTATGTAAAATACAAAGTATTAAAGCACAATGCTAATGAGCTCCCCATACTTATATGCACCAATTATACAATGAGCTACATAATAGTAAATACTCATTCTACCAAATAAGATCATGGTGACATATAATAGGTATGGATAACATAAACCAATTGTAATGGACAATATCATGCAAACATGAATGGTTTATCTAATCCCATAAATCTCTCCCTATATGCATATGTATAAAACTCCCCCCTATATGGTTACATAATGCATATAACTCTCCCCCGTGACATCGTCAAAAAGGTGGACATCAACAATATCCCCCTTTGTCATCTTAACCAAGATGTGACAATATGCAAGAATAAAGGAGATGTATGATACCAAATTAAAAAATTTAGTGGGTATCAATTCACTATCCCATGCTCCCCCTAGATCATAGAAATGGTCAAATTTTGACTTCTAGGATCTAATACCAATTATAAAGAAGGAAATTAACAATCTCTAACAATTGAGGTAAATACCAATTGTAGAAAAAGAAACTTGGAAAATAATCCTCTTTACTAATTGATATACAATTAATGGAGCCATGGGCCTAAAAATGTATCAAAGCAATAGATATGAAAAAATCAAGCTTCAATGATACACAAAGATATTGCCAAAACAAAATAAAACATGAACAAGTTGGCAATATGCAAGAGGTTTAGTTTGAGACCAAAAATAACCAATTTTAAATAATGATCTCAAACATCCCCCGAAATGAGAATTAAAATATGTTTTAAAATATTTTAAACATACAACATATTAAATCCCCCATTGACATACACATGGATTAAAAATGCATGCATGTCAAGAAAAACCCCAAGGTCCCCATTTTCATGAAAAAATAAGTTTGAAAATATTTTCAAAATAATGAAACACAAACAAACAATGGGTATGCTAAAAATAAACATTCAAGCACAATACCCATGCAATATGCATATGTGTGAGGAACCTAAACATTAGGCAACCAAACCCAAGAGGAGTTTGATTTCCTAATGTAATCACATGAGGTGATCACATCCCTAATTAGAGAGTTGATGTAGCTATCCCTCTCTTGCACACTAACCTTAGTAGGAATCCATAAACTCAAGGATTTCCTAGGCAAGGGTTTTGCCTTTGCAAGAGGGGTGGATGTGGCATGCTTAGGTGTAGAAACGAATTTCTTGGCATGCAACGAATGAGGATTTTGCTTCTTAGCAAAAAAATGAAGATTTTTCATTCTTCATCGTTACCTCGTGATCTACATGCTTCTTGTTGATGTTATTATTGTACAAGAAAGCATGGTGATTCTTCTTAGGTGCTTTAGCAATATTTCTTGTATTTGCACCATACGAGGAATTAGAGGTGGGTTTGGGTACCACATTTGGAATATAACCCAAACATCCTCTATGATTTACCGGATGTTGTTTTTCCAACAAATCGTGGAGTGAATCCCTAGAATACACAAAGCTTATGAGCTTACGGGATTGCTTTTCACATTTCAACGTAAGTTGTTGAATGCGTGATTCTAAGCTAAGGTTTTGAGCAACAAGATTTTCATTAGTTAAACTCAATTCCTTAACTTAAGAGAGAAGTGTGTTTCTCTCAAAAGTGTCACAATCATGCATTTCATCATGAATTACACTAGCAATATCTAGTTCATGCAATCTACTCTTAGCAATCTTATATTTTGCTTTTAATTTATTGTAAGAGTTGATGCACTTACTAGCCTTTTCGGAGACCAAGTCGAAGTTGTTCTTGAGCTCCTCGTATGAGATCTTTTCTTCCTCGATCTCAACATCATCATCCTTGCTAGAGCTTGATGATGACTTCTCCTCCATAGCCATGAGGCATGATTCCTCATAGGAATTGTAAGAGTTGAGCCAAGCTTCCAACTCATCTTCATTTAATCCGGAGGGGGTTGGTGCAGGAACATCAATGGCTACAAAGCACGCGTGAGCATCCTCCTTTGCATCCTCTTCTTCGTTACTTGATGTGTCCTCACTCGAATCATCAAAGGTCCCGAAAAGTCCCTTCTCGTGATTTTTGGACTTGGACATTCCTTTCCAATGCTTCTTCCCTTTACCCTTGTAAGTTTCTTTATTGGGTTTGGAAGGGCATTCGGTGGACAAGTGACCTTTTCCACTGCAAGTGTAACAAGTAGGAACCTTGTTATAATTGGAGGCAAACTTTGACAAAGACTTACCTTGCTTGCACTTGAGGAATGCCTTGAATTGTTCGGCAAGATCCTCAATTTCTTCTCCACTTGCTTCATCTAGCTCATCTTCTTCACTAGGAGCTTCTATATGGAATTTCTTCCTCCATTTGATTGGCTCCTCCTTTGCATGGAAAGCAACCCCCTTGAGCTTCTCCGACTTCTCGGGATTTGATGGTTGAATCTCCTTCTTGTGTTGAAGCTTTACTTCATACGCCCTGAGATTACCAATGCACTCATCAACGGTGTATTTGGACGTGTCACATGACTCCAAAATTCCGTTGGCCTTTGACTGCCAACGAGGTGTGAGAGAGTCAAGGATCTTCTCTACACGATCCTCTTGGGAAATCATCTTTCCGAGTCCATCCAAAGCGTTCACGATATCAGTGAACCTTGTGAACATCTCTAAAATGCTTTCGCCTTCCTGCATCTTAAACATTTCATTTTTAGATCTAAACACAGTTTGTTTAGATTTCTTTACCTAAATTTCGTTGGCCGTTTTGCACATGGAGATGCGGTTGAACTCATTTACTGAGAGGGCGCAATGGAATGCATTCATAGCCCTCGCATTGTACTTGATCGAGTCCTTCTCCGCCTTTGTCCTTGAAGCCGCAGGAGTAGTGGGCTTCTCAAATGGCACCTCCGTAATGTCCCATAGGTCTTGACCCTCCAAGTAGATCATCATTTTGATCTTCTAACTTGGGTAGTTGGTTCCGTTGACCTTCTTCATGAAACGCGGATGAGGCGTTGAATGCCATTGTTGCAGTATGCTATAACTCGCTCTGATACCAATTGTAAGGATCGCTTTACCCTTGCAACACTAACAACACACACTAGGGGGTGAATAGTGTAATGGCAATAAAATTGTCCAATTAAAATTAAACTTGCAAATTCGGAATTATAAATGCAAGAGGAAATAATTGACACAATTAATCTAAACGCAAACACAAAGTTTTACCCTGGTTCCCCAACTTGGGTACGTCCAGCCACACCAATATTCACTATATTCCCACACAGAGAAGTGAATACAAATCTCACAAGGAGATACCCCACAAAGAGGATTTATGCCCTACACAAGGACCCAACCAACCCTACATGAGGATCAAGACTCCCACACAGAGAATCACTAACTCCCACTCAGAGAATTAGGGTTAGCCATACACTAGGACACTAAACTCCCACAAAAAGAGTTATTCCCACTAAGAGAATATCCTAATCCCACTAAGAGATAAACTCCACAAAGAGAGAAAGACTAATTTCCACTAAGAGAATTAGAGTTACAAATTCACCAAGTAAAATAAACACTCTTACCTATGCCTTGAGATGCTTACTCATAAATGGATGCAAGGCATGTAAGAGGATCTCCAAGTGTTGAGATATGCTTAAAAGCACTTGGATGAATTCTCTTGAGCTGGACTTCAATGCATGAAGAGGAATGAGAGCTCCAAAGAGGGAATTGAGGGAGTTTGAGAGTTGCTTATAGATCTCTTGAGATATTCAATAGCATTACGAAGAGTAAGAGATGGTAGCACACTCATATATATATATATATATATATATATAAAAACCCTATATCAAACCCCAAAACCCAAGAAAACAGCCAAAAGATCAATTCAGCAACGGCTAGAAACTGGGCGAAAACGACAGGAACAGTCGACTGATGATCATAAGACAGTCGACTGATCAACGGCTAGAAAATATCCAACGGCTATAATATGAGCCATGACAGTCGACTGATGAAGTCGATACAGTCGACTGTAAACAGGACATGCGCCTGTTAATCCTTCAGCAGGCGACTGCTGCAGGGGATGGAATAAAACAGAGAGCTACACTCTTTCTCCAGATAAGCATACAGATGACTGATGTCAATAATACAATCGACTGTCTTATAGTCAGGCGAATATAATACCTTCATCAGTCGACTGTTGTATAAGATGGAGAAAAGACAGAGAGAAGCAGAGAATGCACTTACGCTACTCAGACGACTGTTGGCCAATTCCCATGCGACTGTAAATCTACAGGCGACTGTAAACTGAGCAGCAGTCGACTGTGCGTAAAGCTTAAGTTTGAGTCGATTGAAATGTTGACTTGAGATGTGCATATCAGTCGACTGTAGAAGGATCGACAGGCGACTGGAAATCACCCAGTCGACTGTAAACCCTTCATCAGGCGACTGATGGAAAGCTAGAGACTCCAAATGAGTCTTTGGACAGAGTGAACCTAATTGGTTGGATTCTATGATAATCATAAGGCTCACTAAGATGGTTAAATGCATATGCATGAATGAATAAACCATCTAACAAGGCATTACATTAACCTAGACTCAAAAGAGAGAGAAAGCAATAAAGTAAATATTACATGCATTACATTGCTTTCCTTATAGTCTAAGTCTTCAATCTTGATGCCTTGATTGCTCTCCATCATCTCCAAGCTTTTGCCCTCCTTGAGTCCAAGCTTTGGCCCTTCTCCACTTGATGTCCATCCTTGCACCAAATGATTAGTCTCCAAGAAAGATATTCTAGGAATGAAACGGCGAGACTAAAACATGAGAGTCATTAACAACAACATAATGTTGTGATCATCATCAAAATAAGATTGGTATGAAACACCAATACTCAACAATGAGGGATATAGTAGAAAATGTGAAAGAGGTCATGGATGCTATACGGTCCGCACACCCTCATTGGACATCACCGCTTGCCCAGCTTGTTTATGAGTTTACTGAGTATACGCTTGGGATATTTTTTTAGGGTGTTTAAGGCCCTACGCCAGGATGAGATGGAGGCACGAAGCTTTTTGGCATTCCCTCCATCAGCTAGGAAGATTATGATTAAAGAGATAGTTGCTGGGTTGGATATGGACTTGTAGGATAGATGCTTTGACATAGGCAGGAGAAGAGGCTAGGAGGTGAAGATGGACTTTTGGTGGTGGGGTGATTGGGTTTGGGTGAGATGTGGTTGGGTGTTATGGTAGGTATGGTTGGTTTTCTAAGTTGAAGTTATGTGGTTATTGTTAAGGGTCACACACAATCTCTGTGTTGTTGTATATATTCGTTTGTAGCTTACTAATGTAGCTATGTTTTGGTATGGGTTGAGTCTGAATGGTTTATGATGTTTCTGCATGTAATTGGTGCATGCAAATAGCCCAATGATGATGAATTTTTTTTGAACTATATGTCCATATGCAAATAGCCCAATGATGATGAATTTTTTTGAACTATATGTCCATATGCAAATAGCCCAATGATGATGAATTTTTTTGAACTATATGTCCATATGCAAATAGCCCAATGATGATGAATTTTTTTTGCACTTTGTCCCTATGTTCTTCAGAAATATTTGAAATTTGTCTGGGAGGTTCATTTATAATGAGCAACTGCTGATTTCCAAATTAAATTCATGATACGTCAAAATTTTCCTGAGGGCTAAAAGTAAATATATAATGTTTCTGCATATTGCATCCAATATTTGCTTTCTGATACATACACAATGACCCAAGACACAACAACTGAAAATGATACATCCACACATTCCCCATACCGAAACTGCTACATATGCTTAGATTTCAAAACACCTAAATATAAAACTTCAATTTTTTGGGGGTTGGTCCTATGTGGAATATTCTAAAAATGTGGTGGATTGGTTACTATAGCCCTATGATGATGAACAATAAATGAGTAATTTGATCATATGATAAGATGAAATAGGGGGTATTTAGCTTGAAGGTTCATTTATAATGAGCAACTTCCAACTACATACTGATGTTTATGCTACAAAACATGTTAACCTGAGGGCGCAAGTCAAATTTTTATTATTTGGGGCATTTTTGTTTTGGGTTTTTCTGCTGTATGTATCAGTTATAGCCCTATGATGATGAACAATAAAGAATGAATTTGACCCTATGATAAGAAGAAATATGTGCAAATTTTTATTATTTTGGGCATTTTTGTTTTGAGTTTTTCTGCTGTATGTATCAGTCATAGCCCTATGATGATGAACAATAAAGAATGAATTTGACCCTATGATAAGAAGAAATAGGAGGCATTTGGCTTGAAGGTTCATTTATAATGAGCAACTTCCAAATACCTACTAATGTTCAAGCTACAAAACATGTTTACCTGAGGGCACAAGTCAAAATTTTATTATTTGGGGCATTTTTGTTTTGGGTTGCTCTGTTGTATGTATCAGTTTAAGTTGTTGCTTCTTTAAGAAAATTGTGTATGTTGCAGTTTCGGTTTGGAGAATGAGAATTTTTTTGGGTCTGGGGCATTTTTGTTTTGGGTTTTTCTGAAATATGTATCAGTTATAGCCCTATGATGATGAACAATAAAGAAGGAATAAGAGGTATTTAGCTTGAAGGTCCATTTATAATGAGCAACTTCCAAATACCTACTGATGTTCAAGCTACAAAACATGTTTACCTGATGGCACAAGTCAAATTTTTTATTATTTGGGCCATTTTTGTTTTGGGTTGTTCTGCTGTATGTATCAGTTTAATTTGTTGCTTCTTTAAGAAAATTGTGTGTGTTGCAGTTTCAGTCTGGAGAATGAGAATTTTTTTGGGTATAAGGCATTTTTGTTTTGGATTTTTCTGATGTATGTATCAGTTATAGTCATATGATGATGAACAATAAAGAAGGAATTTGACCCTGTGATAAGAAGAAATAGGAGGTATTTGGCTTGAAGGTTCATTTATAATGAGCAACTTCCAAATATCAACTGATGTTCAAGCTACAAAACATGTTTACCTAACGGCACACGTCAAATTTTTATTATTTGGGGCATGCAGTTTCAGTCTGGAGAATGAGAATTTTTTGGGTCTGTGGCATTTTTGTTTTGTGTTGTTCTGATGTATGTATCAGTTTCAGTTGTTGCTGGGTCTGGGGCATTTTTGTTTTGGGTTGTTCTGATGTATGTATCAGTTTCAGTTATTGCTTCTTTCAGAAAATTTTGTCTGTATCAGTTTCAGTATGGAGACTTCGATGTATTTTGGGTCTGGGCCATTTTTGTTTTGGGTTTTTCTGATGTATGTATCAGTTTCAGCTGTTGCTTCTTGATGCAATTTTTATGTAGCAGTCTCAGTCTGTATGTATGTATGTATTAATTTTGTATGTAGCAATTTTGTTATGATGTATGCATCAATTTTTTTTCAATTTTTGCAATCTTTTAATTGCCAATATTTATCTGCATTGTTTTTTTTGTAATATGTTTATGTATATATATTGCATGCCTCCGTTGTCAAACTTTATTTCATGCAAGGTAAACATGAGCACCGGGTCCAGCCAGTCTATTCCATCCAGACCCAGGGTTGCTGCATGTACTGAGTTGGATGAAGATGCAGATGACAGTAGGGGTTGCCATTGTGGGCTGCGGGTTCCCAGGAGGACATCATGGACCAAAAAAAATCATGGCCATCGATTTTGGAGCTGTCCAGTGCGAGGGAATAATAAATTCAATTTCTACGAATGGAAGGATCCACTTCACTCAGACTGGTCCATATATGTCATATTACATTTGCTGGATGTGCATGAAAGAAGCCCGACCCATGCATCCTCTTCCACATCGGTCTCTGATAGGCGGCTTTTGGAGATAGAGAGGCGGTTGGCCACGTTCGTGGGGAGATTTGAGCAGAACATGGGGAAAATGGACAACCTCCTCTCCGAATACAAAACCATTAAGTTGGTTTTGTATTCGCTCATAGACTTGCTATTTTCTTTGTTATTGTTTTTTATTAACAAGAGTGTTTGATGGGGAAGATACAATGTAAAACTTTGTTACTGTATGTTGGGTATGCACAATGACACTTGTATTTTGTATATTATATGTATTTTGTTTATACTGGCCTAATTTGGTAGGTGACATGGGTTTGTGATATATGTTGCATGTGATCTATGCATTGCATTCAATATTTTAATTTTTCTGCTTCTAGGTGATGAAATTGTATTTTTATTTCTGTTGATTGCATTGCTTACCGTTCTTGCGTTACTATTTATTCGGTCAAATGCAATTAAATATTTCTGTTTTATTATTAAATTCGGTATTTTAATATTTAATTCTGTTAGTTGTATTTAAATATGCTTATTTAATAGTTATTTATTTAATATTTAATAGTTAGTTAATTAATATTTAATTAAATGATGGGTTTCGCAATTTTCTAATTCATATGAGGATTGGGTAATCTCACCTCAAAATACCATATTCACCTTCCAAGTTTCCTCATCCAACATTCATAATTCCACTATAACCAAAAGAAACAAGTATTTTACTATGGGACCCACAAACAAAACTTCAACCCACTTTCCAACCCCTTTTCCTCCAAAAAACACACTACTCTTCTTTTCTTTCCTCAGGATTTCTACTTGGATTTACTATCCATAACGATACATTCCAAAACAAAGCGAAGCAATCAAAAGAAACAGGCCCTTACACTGGAACAGTGAGATCTATCTTACGGTCAAGGATTCCGCAGCAGTTACAAACTTGCATATACACTGCCTTTTTTCTAAAAAGACCAAAAAAAAGCAAAAAATAAAATAAATATGTTATGAATAGGCCCATTGGGCCCATTGGGTATCCAATCCACAATTGAAAGCTATAAATACGAGGGTAGGGGGCTCTTAACCCTCTACACCTATTTCCCCACTTTTCCCTTCACAACACGTTATCAGCACGATCACGCTCGTTGGAGGAGACGGCGGCTCGCGGGGAAGGAGATCCATCAACCGCTCAGATTCAAGAAGATTGTAATCTTCTCAAGGGGGAGCGAAAAGGGCATCCTTCACCAACCGTCGACTAGATTCCCTTGTCGAATCTAGAGGTAAAAATCAAAACTTTTTAGATCCAAACTTGCTTTTCACGTAGATCTGCATGTTTTAGGATCAAAAAGTTTAAAAACACGGTAAAAATCACATTTTTTTAGATCCGCATGCCAAAAAACAATAAAAATCTGTTTTTAGCGATCTAAATTCTTGAAAAATCCGTTTTAACCCCCTCATCTGATCCAAAATTTCCGCACGCCGTAGGGCGAAACGGCGGCGCTTCACAAGCGCCGGCGGCGGCAAATAAACGCCGCGGCCAGCAGTCGCGGCCTGAAGCCGCAGCCGACAGCCGCGGCGGCCGCGGCCTGCAGGCCACGGCCGGCTGCCGCGGCCCCAGGCAGCGGCCCCGTGCCGCGGCCGGCAGGCCGCGGACTGCAGCCGCGGCCCGCCGCCGCCACGGGGACCGCGTTTTGCACGGCCAGCCGTCGCGGCGACACGCCGCGGGCCCCCCAGAGTTTTTCGGAAACCCTAACCATAATCGGGCCAAATTTTTCAGGGGATGCCCAATTAACCCTAATGGGTTGTTTTCATGGCCCAAAAAGCCAGAAAATTAGCCCATTTACATAAATAATTTTTCTTCTTTTATTTTTTGGCCCTAAAAAGCCCAAAATAATTAAAAGAAACTTTAAAAGGTTTTTAAAGCGGTAAACAAAACATTAAAATATGGATCAAATGTAAAAGTTTTTTATATATATAAATTTTTAGCACGTCACAATTTAGATTATTTAATTTAACCTTTACATGCATGTGACTTGATTTTCTGCGTGGTTGTATGTTTTCAATATAATATCTGCGTGGATGTGCAAATTAGGCTATGTTTGTAGGGATCAGCCAGGTTTCCGACACTTTTTAATTTCCTACAATTTTTCTTTTTTTGAGAGAAATTTGTAAGTGAGGATATAAATGTAAAAAGAAGACCGAAGGACACCAAAAAGGAGCTGAAGGCGTACGCACAATGAAGATAGGGGCTTCTCTCTGAAGTTCCCGAGTTGTATTTTATTCTTTCATGCAATTTTTGATGTAACTTCGGACTGTACTTCCTTTTATTTCGGTGTCGGCTGGCTGATCCCCATAGTCCTAAGTCATTTTCTTTTTCATTGCTTATGCATTAAATTGTGTGGATGTTAATTATTCTAATACCATGTTTAATGCTACAATGAAACTGCCTAATAGCATGCGTGAATGTTAACCTTTGTTAATTATTCACATTATGAAACCGTAAAAAGCATGCATGTTAAATTTCCTTTAATAAGATCCATGCTATGAAAAATGTCTGAATTACATGCGTGGATGTCTATTTCAAATCAGTTTTAATGATACATGCTGTTTTTATATATTGCTAGATCATTCAATAGCTAGACTTGCGAATGTCGACTTTTCGGTCCTGAAGGCCGATGGGTCAAACTAACTGAGTTGGCAGTTGGACCTGAAGTTCCATCTGCCCTCTCATGGTTTCAGTCGCACAACGACTGAGAAGGCAACAACAAGTACTGCCTCAGCCGACAAGGATGTTTCAAAAGAAACACCTCACACAGAGGAAGTTTCCGATATATTAAAGGCGAAAGCCATTATATATATCAGGAAACATTTAGACTCGACCCTGAAGGACGAGTACCTCATTGTAGAGGATCCTTACGAGCTGTGGGACGCACTCGAGGAGAGGTACAGGCATCAGAGAGATGTCATACTCCCCCGTGCACAGTACGAGTGGACTCATCTCCGCATACAGGATTACAAATCCGTAGCGGAGTACAACTCAGCTCTTTTTCGTATCACCTCACGCCTGAAGTTGTGCGGTGAAACGGTGACAGAGAAAATGTTGCTGGAAAAGACGTTCACGTCTTTCCACGAGAAGGACATGATCCTTATGCAATAATACCGTGAGAGGAAGTTCACGAAGTACTCTGATCTGCTTTTATGCCTGAACAGAACAGCGACCTGTTGGTTGCCACTCACAACCTACGCCCTCCTGGCTCCGCTCCACTGCCACCTCCTGCAGAGGCACACTTCCAGTCTTCGCAGAAGAAGAAGATGGACAAAAAGGCAAAATTCCAGAAATGGAAAGATCAAAAGCAGCGGAAGAAGGCCATTCCCCCAGCTCATCCTCAGAACCAGAAGTTCGTAGACAAGAAGCAAAAGAGGATGTCCAACAAAGGTGGCACTCCCAAGAAAGACTGGGAGGACAAGTGCTCCAAATGCGGAATGATGGGCCACTGGTCCAGAATCTGCCGCACACCAAAACACCTCCAGGACCTCTACCAGGCAAGCCTCGAGCTGAGACAAACCTGATTGAGAGCGCAGCGTTGCCAGAGACCTCATGGACTCCTGAAGACTTCATGGGAGATGACACACTCTAGTTCTGGACCACTTCTATGTCCTAGCAATGTATCTTCTTTTTATGCATCGTATCTAGTTTTATTTCCATGTCAAACAATATTTTGAGCATTTATCTTTATGAAAGCAGATCTTTTCATTTCATATCATTTACTGCTTGAATGTCTTTCTTTTTAGATATGGAATTAATCTGCCTAGTGGACAGTGCATCGACGCACTCGATCCTTCAAAACACAGACTACTTCACGAGCATAAGTAGCTATTCTGGCCCACTGAGAACAATCGCAGGACCAGCAAACATAATCGAATGATTAGGGGAAGCAATTATATTGCTCCCCGGTAACACACAAATCACACTTAAAAATGCGTTATACTCCCCTAAATCTATCCGAAACCTCCTAAGCTTTAAAGATATCCGTTTAAACGGATATCACTTAGAGACGGTCGAGGAAGATAAAAGGGAATACTTGCTTGTAACGTCTTTTACAAATGGTTCAAAAACCATTGTGGAACGTTTCAAGGGACTCCCCTCGGGACTCTACCAAACAAGTATACAAACTCCAGAAACATCCATGGCGGAGCACCTGCAGTGCCCCCAAACACCAGAATTCCAACTCTGGCACAGTAGACTGGGACACCCTGGCTCTGTTATGGTGTACCGCATCATAAAAAGCTCCATGGGTATAGACCTGAAGAACCTGAAGATTCTTCAAAAAGGCAAATTCCCATGTCCACCCTGTTACAAGGGCAAACTGATTACGAGACACTCTCCACTGAAAGTGGACGTAGAGTCCCCAAGTTTTCTGGAAAGAATCCACGGAGACATTTGTGGGCCGATACACCCATCAAGTGGTCCGTTCAGGTACTTTATGGTCCTGATAGACGCATCTACTAAGTGGTCACATGTGTGTCTACTGTCCCCCCGTAACCTAGCACTATCTAAGCTTTTAGCTCAGATAATCAAGTTACGGGCCCACTTCCCCGACTACCAAATAAAGAAACTTCGTCTAGACAATGCGGGGTAGTTTACGTCACAAGTCCTTCTAGACTATTTCCAAGCTCAGGGAATTGAAGTCGAACATCCTGTAGCACATGTTCACACCCAAAATGGGTTAGCAGAATCTCTAATTAAGAGACTGCAATAGATTACTCGTCCATTATTACTTCAATCCCAGATGCCAGTGAATGCGTTGGGTCATGCAATTTTGCATGCTGCATCTTTAATAAAATTAAGACCTTCTGGAGGTCAGTCATCTTCTCCAATGCAACTAGCACTTGGAGCCCCACCAATTGTCTCACACTTGAGAATATTTGGTTGTGCAGTATACGTCCACATAGCACCACCACAAAGGACAAAGATGGGTCCACAACGTCACCTAGGCATTTATGTTGGGTTTGACACCCCCTCCATAATTAGATTCCTAGAACCTCTTACAGGAGACGTTTTCAAGGCACGTCTAGAGGACTG
>CM061141.1:58297925-58322926 GCA_030789695.1 Scilla litardierei | reverse complement strand
GATGCAGGATTGTTTCTTGCTACTCCAGGATATTGCACCAGATCCGAGTAGAAAAACATATCCTGAGGTCGATCGTCGCTCATCGAGATCACCCACCCAATCAGCATCAGTGTAGCCTTCGAGCCTTAAGGCATCTCCTTGATAGCATAGAGCATAGTCCGTAGTTCCTTTAAGATACCGCATTATCCTCTTAACCGCTTTCCAGTGTACTTGCCCTGGGTTGGATTGGTAACGACTTACCATTCCAACGGCAAAACAGATGTCCGGTCTTGTACACATCATAGCGTACATAAGACTACCAACTGCACTGGAATATGGAACTTTTTCCATAATTTCCTTTTCCTTTTGGTTCTTTGGACATGATTTCAGACATAAATTATCGCATTTGCTTATAGGAGTATCAATGCACTTGCAGTCCTGCATATTAAAACGTTCTAGAACCTTCTTTATATAAGTCTCTTGTGAAAGAGAAAGAAGTTTCTTTGAACGATTCCTTGAAATCTTAACTCCAAGGATATATGCGGCTTCTCACATGTCTTTCATCTCAAAAACTGATGAAAGCCAAGCCTTGATATCCATCACAAAGCCCTTGTCATTTCCGGCTATTAAAATGTCATCTACATATAGAGACATAATAACGTACGTGCTCTTAATCCTCTTGATATATACACAGTTGTCTTCATCAAGCATGAAAAAACCATTTGATAAGACAACTTCTTGAAATCGTATATACCATTGCCTCGAGGATTGTTTAAGACCATATATGGACTTACGAAGTTTACAAACCTTATGTTCGTTTCCTTCTTTTACAAACCATGTTGGTTGTTCCATATAGATCTCCTCGTTCAATTCTCCATTAAGAAAGGCAGTCTTTACATCCATCTGATGTAATTCGAGGTCCAGGCAAGCTACCATAGCCAGAATCAGGCGAATCGAGGTAAAACGGACAACAGGTGAGAAGGTCTCTTCGTAGTCTATCCCTTCCTGTTGCGTAAAACCTTTCGCGACAAGGCGAGCTTTATATCTGTCTATAGAGCCATCAGCCTTATGCTTGATCTTGAGAACCCATTTGTTCCCAATAGCTCTACGTCCTCTGGGTAAGTCAACTAAGTCCCAGACTTGGTTAACTTTCATGTATTCCAACTCTTCCTTCATCGCTTCCATCCATTTGTCTTTAGCAGGGCATGATACGGCCTGTTTGAAAGTAGCAGGCTCGTCATCATCTTGTATTAAAGTCATAAAGGTTTGCGGAAATTCATCCTCAAATGTTAGAGGAGCCAACCTTGTACGATTACTACGTCGTATTTGAGATTCTTCAAGTCCTTGTTGACTCGAATTTAAATCAATTCTAATATCACTCCCACTTGGAATGTCGTTAGAAATGCTCCCACTTGGATCATTATTCCCGTATGGAATAGGATTAGCATCATTCGTATCATCCATTGGTGAAGTTTGAAACGTATTTTCGTTTTCACCAAGAATTCTCCCACTCGAATGAGGTAATCCTTCTTGATCATTAATCTCAAATAGAGATAAGACCTGACTTATCTCGCCATGTCTTGGAAACTCATTTTCCAAGAAAGTGACATCCCTCGACTCAAATTCAATTAGACCTCCATTGTCTTCTTGACCAATGAAAACATAACCTTTGGAGTTTTCTGCGTATCGTATAAGATACATTTCCTTCCCCGTGGCCCAAGTTTGCCATACTTATGGGAGGAAATATGTGCGTAGGATGCACATCCCCAAGGTTTTAAAATGTTTAAGTCAGGAGACCTTTGGTTCCACAACTCATAAGGAGTGGAGCTAACTGATTTCGAGGGTACGCGGTTCAAGATGAAAGCGGCCGTCAATAATGCATCACCCCAAAAGGTGATTGGCAAGTTAGCTTGCGCCATCATTGAACGGACCATTTCCATTAAAATCTTATTTCTCCTTTCTGCAACACCATTTTGTTGAGGAGTATAAGGCATAGTTACCTGATGTACTATGCTCTTTTCATCACAAAGTTCCTTAAAACTTGTTGATTGATATTCACCGCCCATATCGGTTCGCAAGACCTTAATCTTATGATCTAATTGATTCTCCACTAAACTCATATAGTTTTTAAAGCAGGTTAATGCTTCACTTTTGTGGGATATCAAATAGATATGTCCGAATCGGGTGAAATCATCAATAAAAGTGATGAAATAGGACTTTCCGTGTCTTGTCTTGACATTCATCGGACCACATATGTCTGAATGGATGAGCTGTAATGGAACCTCGGCCCTTGTACCGGTTCCAAACGGCTTGCGACAAGATTTCCCCACAAGGCAATGTTTGCAAGTCGACATTTCGACCTTTGAAACATTGGATAGAAGGCCACTTTTGGCAAGTCTATCCATTCGTGTTGGTCCAATATGACCAAGCCTTGCGTGCCAACAAATTATATCAAACTCATAAGTCGAAGAATTTGTGACAAGGAAATTTTCATTAAAAAATGAAGAGTCATACATTGTATTTAATACAATAAATCCTTTGAATACATACCCAGTGCCAATTAAGGAATTATTACAAAACAAGTCCACTTGACAATCATGAAAAAACCAGCTATACCCAAGACCTATTAACACGACCACAGATATTATATTCCTTCGAATATCTGGAGCGAAGAGAACATCATGAAGTAGGAGAGTGTGGCCGTTGTCCAAGACTAGCTTGCAAGTCCCAACGCCTTTCACTTCAACACGTGTGTTGTTTCCTACATAGATCCACTCCGTTCCTTGGGGTATCCGGTGATACTCCACGAAGGACCGTCTGTCCCTTTCTATGTGTTCGATGGCACCTCGTCGCTTCCACTCGTACACGAACGAGCATAGTGACCGAGCTTGTTGCACTTGAAGCACTTGATCTTCTTCAAGTCTTTCTTCTTGTGCCATTTCTTGTGTCCACCCTTATGTTTGGGCTTCTTGGTAGACTCAGGTTGCTTATTACGTTCGTTAGTAAACTTCGAACGATCTTTCCGTTTCTTTCCCCCGTGTGAGGAACCAACAACCATGTGCACTTCTGCACTTGGCTTGGCGGCCGCAAGCCGCTCTTCCTCTAACTCGAGGTGCTTAGAAACGTCGCTGAAGTTCTTGATGCTCTCATTGTGAGTGAGATGCATCTTCATTTGGTCCCACCCATTTGGTAGGGAACGTATGACTGCTTGGATTTGTTGCTCATCAGTGAGCACATGACCTGCATCCTTTAACTCTGAGACAAGATTCGCCATATGTCACAGATGTTTCCCCATGGAATGATCTGGACGTTTCTTGTATGAATCAAATCTTATAGTTAAGGCGCGGAGTTTAGACACCGACGTGCCACCAAACTTCTCCTCAAGCTTGGACCATATGTACATGGCTAAGTCATGTTCTCGGAAGATGCGCATTATGTCATCGGCCATACTACTCAATAACGTAATGCGGGCTATCTTGTTCTTCCGAGGCCAAGCATCAAAAGCTTCCTTGTCTCATCTGTGTTGGGCCATAGTGCCCAACTCGGGTTCAATCATTACGTTCTTTAGAGTTTCGAGCACTTCTTGCTCCTCTAGAACGTATTGTATCCTGATGGACCATAGTTTGTAATTATCGCCGTTGAGTTTTTCACCTCTGTTTGACTCAGCGACGATATTCTTTGAAGCGGAAGACATTTTACTTTTTAAAATGCTGCAAAAGACACAAAAACCGAAGGTTAGATCAAAAAACATTGCATAAAATTCTTATACATATAGTCATCATACATTTTCATGATTCATTAGTCTCGGCCAGCGGACCGACCAGGGAAATGGCTAGGTCATGGTTTACTACCCCCAGACAGAGCTGAGGTGTCCCACAAACTAGTCCAAAAGACCACTGGTCGAATCATGATCCATTGAGATACTGAATCAATCGAATGTGAAATTTCAGACTAGTTTAATATCACTCCCACTTGGAAAAAAATCCCACTTGGAATGATATTATTATATTTGATAAGTTACTTTGGAAAAATATTGAAGATGTTGCTCTAGAATTGGAAAGGTCTCTACGATTCCAATCACCATCTAGAACAACTTTCAATATTTCCCCCTCACTTATCAAACGATAGTACTCTTATAGTACTTCGCAGCGGAAAAGCGTTTTTGAAAACGTATTTTTCAAAAAAAATATTTTGCAAACATATTTTGCAGTATTTTGAAAACGTATTTTTCAAATGCAAAAAGCGATATTTCAACTTGGTACCCTTATGATACTAGCGAAATATACGGTAATCCCTGGCCATTGCCGGGACGAGCCGTAGCCGTGCCAAGGCCGGATCCCCCCTTTGGGGATTTTTCTGCAAGTCATCGTCGCCGGCTCCCATATGGATCCATGCGCTCTCCCCCCTATAGGAGAATATTACCGCAGACGACTGCCGTCGGCCCCGTATGTGCTAGCCATGCATGTCACATTCATGCAAGCCCCCCTAAAAACAGGGTCAACCGGGGCTCGGCACTGGCCGAGGCCGGCCAATGCCGGCCAAAAGTCCCTCACTGGCCGGCCGGCACCTCTGCCCTGGCCGGCCAGGGGCCCTGCCCCCCGGCCAGGGCCTCTACCCTGGTCGAGGCCGGCCAGGGCCGGCCAATGCCTGGCCCTGGCCTCTGCCAGGGCCCTGGCTCTGATACCAATGTAGGATCCTGTCAAAACAACGACGTTAGGATCGAATAACAACGTAGAGACTTACGCTTGCGTACGCGGCACCGTAATCTCTGAACTTCACCCTCGGATTCGCCACAACGGTCGTTACTTCGTCACGGAGGATCGAAGCAGCGTTTCACCGCCTAAATCTCTATTTAGAAGAGGATTTTAATGGAAGGGAGAAGAAGAACATAAGTTGCCTTATGCAAACTTATGGCATGAATGGAATTGTGTAAAAGGCATACCCTTGGGTCCTATTTATAGGCTTTAGGGGTAGTTATTGTAGGAAATAACCAAGTATAAGCTTATTAGCCTATATTAGCCCTTTTACTTATCCTCTTCTTCATTCACTTATCGAGTGCCTTTATGCACTTATAAAGTGACTTTTTCCACTTATCGAGTGGTCCTTTTCACACGAGAAAAGGTTCCCTCCGCGCACGCTTTCGTGCACGCGACATCAGAGGTCCGTATACCCTCATACATCCCCTCATGGGTGTATTCATGTCGTCCATATCCAACACTGCTGATCACTCCTTATTTTACACCCTTTTCCCGCATGTTTGCATGCCATTTTGATCGCCCAAATTATGTTTTTCACGATATATCGACGATATTGCGATGCTTTTCACGATTTGTTGTTTTTGTCGCATTTCAGGTGATTTGGCGCGATTAGGAGTGATCTCGAGATGCGTGTAATCTAGACGGCCACCGACGACCTCCCCGAGGGGTATTTTGCTATTAGAGAGGAGCGGAAGAAGAATGGACGTCGCCGGAGCGACGAGGAGGCCAAAACGACCAGTTTGGGCATTTTTTGTGTCCCACTCGGCCGAGTGGAGGAGCCACTCGGCCGACCAGCGAGACACTGCTCGGCCGACCCGTTCAGACACGACTTACATGTGTACTCGGCCGAGCGACGGAGACCACATCGGCCGAGTGACGCTACCACGTCCGCCCGAGTGGCGCCCAGACGAAGGCCCTCAAAAAGACCGAAGTTACTGTTTTTTTCGGCCATCTGAGCTTCAGAAGACCCACTCGGCCGAGTGGCGAATCCCGTCCGCCCGAGTGAAGTGAAGCCATCGGCCGAGTGACGACAACTCACTCGGCCGAGCCGCCCCCGAACTGAAGACCCCTGAAGCCCACGACTTACTGGAAAATGACAGGGTTTTCACTCGGCCGAGCGACTTTTGTCACTCGGCCGAGTGCGATGCGCTGCCTGTAGCGAAATTTGCGGAAAACAGGCTGTGCAGGGGCGTTTTGGTCAGGATTTTTGGACGATTTTTGGGGCTATTTAAGCTCTGTTTTTACCCTAGTTTTGGGAGCCTCCTCTCAGATTTTTTGCAGCTTTTTGAGTCTACTTTTTAGCTTTATTAATTGTGATTGGTGAAGAGAAAAACTTGGATTTTTGTTGGGTTGATTGAAGATCTACATTGGTTTGCACTTCTCTTCCACAAAAACTCTATTTTTATTGTTTATATCATTGTTGAGATGAATTCCATTGTCTATCTCTTTGCCAATTATTGTGCTATTGCTATGATTAGTGAGTAGTCTCCACGTCTTGGGGCGTGGGGATGAACCCTACAAGCCCAATTTCGTATTTGTGTTGAATCGGTAGAAATTGAGCTAGGATTGTTATTAGGGATTAGATTGGGATCGAATTACTACGGATAGCTAGGTATTCACATCAATTGGGATTTGCAAGAGATTGGATCCCAATTCGATAGGAAGCCCTAGAAATCCGAATTGGGTTGGAGTCGGATTTTCGAAGTATCGGTTTGCAAGAAATTGGACCGATGCTAGGATCTCCGGTTGCAATTCCGCGCCGATACCCGTTTGCAAGAGATTGGACGGGTAGGAACTATCCTAATCTAGATTGTGGACCGAGTTTGCAAGAGATTGGACTCGGTGCGCAATTGGACGATGATGTTGATCCCAATGCTAGCTTCCCTAGGCTAGGGTTTGCAAGAGATTGGACCCAAGCCTAGGATAGCTATAGACCGGCAACAGCGCGAGAGCGTGAGCTTGGTTCCACATTTAGTTGCAACTAGTTCATCCAAATTCTCATCCTAGCGATTTCGATACTGGCGAACCACAATTGTGAAATATGGTGAGTAGTGGGGATTCCCCATTCCCTAGGCGTTCTCTATTTGATTTGATATTTCGCACTTTTGTCTGACGATTGTGACAGGATCGCCCAAGGCAATTATCCCTCTAAATAGCCAGGTTGATTAGGAGCAAGCACGGTCATTCGTCCTCCCTGTGTTCGATACCCGCTCGCCGCTATACCGTGCGCTTGCGGTAAAACTACAACCGTCGCCTCGGGACGTGTACGCCGGGGCGCGATCAAGTTTTTGGCGCCGTTGCCGGGGAGGGCATTTAGTCGGTGCTCAGCACCGACCACCCGGTTATTTCTTCTTACTTTCTTCCTTTACTTCCCTCTCTATCTTATCCTAACTTCATTCGTAGCCCTATTTGCACATTCTCCCCGCATTTTGCATAAGATCTTAACAGGGAGAATGGGGGATGCAACGCCAACAATAGAACTCAGTCGGGAAGACTATGACACCTTTACAGGCCTCCTTAAGGAGCTTGTCGACGAGGTCCACACTACCGGAGCATTTGCTATCAATATCACGGACCCCGACGAACAACTATTTGCTAGCTTTGTGATGGACCAAATCTCCCCGGAAGGGACCATCGGAGGCAATGTCAGAGTTGACGTGGTCGACGACAAATTGCATTTCGAAGACAATAGAGCAAATGTCGAAGAGCACTATGCTCCCGAAGAACCCTTCGAGCAAACCGACATTCAGGATGTTACACTTTATGACGCTCACTCTTGTTTTTATGAATCGTCTGATGTGTTTCTTGATTCCAGGTACGAACTGGAGCAGAGCGAAGGTTTTGGCGATGCTAGCACTGAATCAGAGGGCGCCTACTTCGATGCCTCATCCTCACTAAGCAGCGAGTCCGACTTGTCACATGAAAGCATGCCATCTGAAAATGAGCTAAACCCGGATGACAAGGAAGAAGCCGAATTCATGAGAGCTGAAAAGGTGGAAGAAGCAGCGCCACCTCAGGTAGAGCTTAAACAATTACCGCCGAATCTAAGGTATGCCTTTTTGGGTAATAAATTGACTTTTCCGGTGATAGTAAATTCCCACCTCACACAAGATCAACTTGAAAAACTCCTAGACGTCCTTAGGAGCCACAAAGATGTCTTGGGATACACTATTTCCGATCTAAAGGGAATAAGCCCTAGGCTTTGCACGCATCGGATCCATTTGGAGGATACCGAAGCCACCTCCATAGAGCCTCAAAGGCGGTTGAACCCGAACATGAAGGAGGTGGTTAAAAAGGAAATCCTAAAATTGCTTGAAGCCGGTATAATTTATCCTATCTCTGACAGTAGATGGGTTAGCCCCGTCCACGTTGTCCCCAAGAAAGGAGGGATGACTGTCATAAAAAATGACAAAGGTGAGCCAATATCCACGCGCACTGTCACGGGATGGCGAATGTGCATTGACTATAGGAGACTCAATAAAGCTACCCGAAAGGATCATTACCCATTGCCATTCATCGATCAGATGCTTGAACGCCTCGCGAACCATAAATACTTTTGCTATCTAGACGGGTATTCGGGTTTCTTCCAAATCCCTTTGCACGAAGATGACCAAGAAAAGACAACTTTCACTTGTCCCTATGGCACCTACGCATACCGTAGGATGCCGTTCGGCCTTTGTAATGCTCCCGCCACGTTTCAAAGATGTATGACATCCATATTTTCCGATTATATTGAAAATATTATGGAAGTTTTTATGGATGATTTCTCGGTTTATGGAAGTGAGTTTGACTCTTGCTTGGAAAATCTCACTAAAGTCCTAAAAAGATGCCAACAAAACAATCTCACTCTCAATTGGGAGAAGTGCCACTTCATGGTCACGGAAGGTATAGTTCTCGGACACCTTGTTTCCTCAAGAGGAATCGAGGTTGATAAAGCTAAGATTGAGGTAATCGAAAAACTTCCTCCTCCTATTAATGTCAAGGGCATTAGAGGCTTCCTTGGCCACGCGGGGTTTTACCGCCGCTTCATTAAGGATTTCGCCTCGATTGCCCGACCACTTACTTCCTTACTCGCTAAAGATGTTCCTTTTGACTTTTCAGGAGAATGCTTGCAAGCTTTCAACACCTTGAAGGAAGCGCTAGTCTCAGCGCCCATCATCCAACCGCCGGATTGGAGCCTCCCTTTCGAGCTAATGTGCGATGCTAGCGACCAAGCCATTGGAGCGGTATTGGGACAAAGGAAAGATAGGAAGCTTCATGCGATATACTACGCAAGCAAGACATTGGATGACGCGCAGAAAAACTACACAACTACCGAAAAGGAGCTTCTAGCGGTCGTCTATTCCATAGAGAAGTTTCGCTCCTACCTCCTCGGTTCCAAGGTGATTGTCCACACCGACCATGCAGCATTGAAGTATCTTTTAAACAAGAAGGAGGCCAAACCCCGGTTGATTAGGTGGATACTCTTGTTGCAAGAATTCGACCTAGAGATCAGAGATAAGAAGGGTACAGACAATGTCGTGGCAGATCATTTATCCAGGCTCATTCGCGATAAGGAGGATGAGAGCTTACCTATTGACGACACATTCGTTGATGAGAGGCTATATGCGGTAAGGGCCGAGGAAGTACCTTGGTATGCGGACTTCGTCAACTACTTGGCGTGCGGAATCAAACCGCATGGGATGTCCACGCAACAAAAGAGGAGATTTATGCATGAGGTCCGTAGCTATTTTTGGGAAGATCCTTACCTTTTCAAGATATGCAAAGATAATGTCATTCGTAGGTGTATTCCTAAGGAGGAGGCAACGTCTATCATTTTGCATTGCCACGGTCTACCATGCGGGGGACATCATGCCGCCTCTAAAACTACCGCTAAGATCTTGCAGAGCGGATTCTTCTGGCCCACAATGTTTAAAGACACTCACACTTTTATGAAGGGTTGCGATAGATGTCAACGGACCGGGAATATCTCCAAGCGCAATGAGATGCCGATGAGACCCATCCAGGAGATTGAGCTTTTTGATTGTTGGGGAGTAGACTTCATGGGGCCTTTTCCGTCGAGCAATGGCAACAAGTACATCCTATTGGCCGTTGACTATGTCTCCAAATGGGTGGAAGCTATTGCCACCCCTACTAATGATGCGAGGGTCGTCTCCAAATTCTTCAAGCAAAATATCTTTCCGCGCTTTGGAGTGCCGCGTACCTTGATAAGCGACGGGGGAAGCCACTTCATAGAGAACAAGTTTGAAGCAATGCTAAAAAGTACGGGGTAAATCATAGGGTTGGAATGGCTTATCACCCCCAGACAAGCGGCCAAGTAGAAGTCTCAAATAGAGAAATCAAGCAAATTCTCGAGAAAACCGTAGATCGGTCTAGAAAGGATTGGTCAATGAAGTTAAACGATGCTCTATGGGCCTATCGTACGGCTTTTCGCACCCCCATCGGTACCACACCGTTCCGCCTAGTTTACGGGAAGGCTTGCCACTTGCCGGTAGAGTTGGAACACCGTGCATATTGGGCCATCAAGACCTTTAACTACGATTATAAGAGTGCGGCGGTGAGGCGACTCTTGGACATCAACGAACTTGATGAAATAAGGAGAGACGCCTATGAGAGCTCGAGGATTTACAAGGAAAGGACCAAGATTTTCCACGATGCCCGCATAACTGTCACGGACTTCAAGGTGGGAGACAAGGTCTTGCTCTACAACTCCCGACTCCGACTATTTCCCGGTAAGTTGAGGTCACGTTGGTCGGGACCTTTCACCATCAAGCACATACAACCGGGAGGAGCTTTCGAGTTGGAAAGCAAGGAAGGCACCACATTCAAAGTAAATGGGCAAAGGCTAAAACACTATTCCGAGGGGATCCCTACGGGCGAAGTCAATAGAGTATATTTGCTTAAAGAGCGGTCGCATGATCTCTCGGACCTCCTTGATGAGGTGATAGAGGAGGCGATTCCTCACTCAATTGGTGCCCTTTTTGATGAAGAATTGGATGAAAGCCCGGATTTAGGCCATGAGGACAATAATGATGATTCCCCAGACTTCTCCGCTGATGAAGATGAAGGCGACGCTGATGTCGCAAGGATTCGAGAGCTCTGCAAGCTCTCGAAATCAAAGTCTCCAAAGAAAGCTCCGCCGGTACGGAAATCGGCATCGCCGGCTAAGCCGTTGACCGGGGCAAATGCTAGCTTGGGGGAGCCTCCCCCCAACACTATTCGAGATAGGAGACCTCCGAGGGAGACCGCTACGCCGCCACGTCCGAATCCAAGCGCGCTCCCCGGAAAGTTTGACGGGTGCATCTCATGTGCACCAAACATCCCGCATTGATTGAAAATTATAGGGGGTCGAGCTCACGACCTAAAACGAGCGCTTGTCGGGAGGCAACCCGACGGTTTTTGCTTTATTTTCATTCGTTTTTCTTTATTTTCGTTTTAGAAATTTTTAGTATTTTGAGTCACCCGACCAAAAATTTTGTGATAACGGGTCCTATTTTTCTTGACAGGAGAGAAGATAGGTAGATCATCATGAGGAGGATGAACGAGACGATGAGGAGCGCCCCAAGAAGGCGTTCGACGCTTAGGAGGAGCATGAAATCGACTGGAGGAAGAAAGACGGAGTTTAGAGTCCAAACGAAGATAAACAGCAGAAATTAAGACTCACTCGGCCGAGTATACTAGTCACTCGGCCGAGTCAAGAAGTTCGTCCGGCCGAGCCGCTCACGAACGAGGGAAGTCTGCTGTACCCAACTCTCTGTCTATTTTCCTCATTTCATAAGAACTGCTACTCGGCCGAGTACATATATTCACTCGGCCGAGTAAAACGGATACCCTCCTGGGGCGAGTCATGCCGAGTAGCTTGAGTCACTCGGCCGAATGGACTTACTCCACACGGCCGAGGCTGGCAAAGCCACTCGGCCGAAGCGACATCGGGGAGAAATTTTTAATTGCCTCGCTCGGCCGAGTGAGTAAAGTCACTCGGCCGAGTCGTAACTTTTTTAATATAAAACCGAGGGGGGGGCACGGTTTTCGAAAACGAAAAAACCCTTCGCCCGCGCCCCCTCAGCTCTCCCTCGCCCGATCTCGCCTCGCCGCTCGCCCACTCGCCCGCGCGCGCCGCCGCTCGGCCTGCCGTCGCCGGCCGCCCGTCGCCGGACTCCGCCCGAGTCGCCGCCGGCCGCCCCGCCTCCGATCACCTCCGGTTCGCTTATTTTCACCGTTTTCTCCTCTCCTCGTGTATATTTTGAGGATCCATGTGCTAAACGCCCCCTAACCCAAATCAATTCCTATATCTATCTGTTATACCCCTATTGCTCCATACATTTTGATTATTACTCGCTGATATCGCTTTTCCATGCGCAGGTTGCTTTTTGGAGCTTAGGGGAGCTCAGGGGAGTTTCTACGGGCTGCTCAGGACTTCGTGGAGGCGCGGACTTCGCACGCTTCCACTACTTAGCACTCGCGGCGTGTTTGGGTAAACTCTTTCCACTCTTGTGCACACGCCGCACTTTTCACTTTTTCGGCGCGCGCTCGGGGCAGATATGCCGCCCCGGACACGGCCGCGGTCGAAGAGAGCTTCCGCCAAGCGGAAGCGGTCGGATGATGCCGGCCCCTCCCACGAGTTGGAGGACTCTCCTCCACCGTCCCCCGCACACCCCGCACAGCCTGCAGGCCCCGCACACCCCGCACAGCCTGCAGCGCACCCACAGCCCGCACAGCCTCTCCCCGCCGATCCACAGCCACCACCACCGGCTCCACTGGTCGGGCCGCTCGGGATTACGTTCCGAGACGACGCACACCGCGCCGTCTTCGAGCGTATCTCCCAGCGCTCGATCGTACCCTCCAGGTTCGCACACCTCGCTGACCTAGGACGCCTGGGGGTACTTGAGGGGATGCTCACGTTGTACGACAACGTGGGCTGGCGAGATTTTTTCCAGGTGTCGGCGGATACTTTTACCCGTCCGACACTTGAGGTTTTGAGTTCTATCGCCCGGACCGATGAGGGATGCTCATTCCGGTTTATGGACCGAGAGTGCCAGGTCACTCTCGATATGATGAGAGCATTTTTCTCTTGGCCCGCAGTCCCCGGAGCCGATCGCGGTTATGGCCCCACACATATCCCTCCACCCTCTTTCGACGCCGGTGCCTTCTGGGCACGTATCACGGGTCTCCACGCCGCCTTTGACCCTAGTAGGGCCAAGGCCTCGGCCATCGTACATCCCTGCCTACGCATTGCCCAGCGCCTCATGGCGACTACCTTTTTGGCCAGATATGAGCCGGGCACGATGTCTACGCCAGAGCTTTACATGCTCTATGCGATGACACGTCCCAGAGCTCTGTCTAGGGATGGAGATGAGCTTGTCCCCGCCGTCGTGATCGATATCGCGACATGGTACTTAGACCGCATCATTGTATCGGTGGGCGCTCGCTCACCGATATGCTGCGGCGGCCTGATTACCCTGCTGGCTCTTATGACCGGCGAGGATTTCCCCGACGACCTGCGACGCGTTCCGGGCCCCACTTCCTTGTCGATAGACGTTATGGCCCGGATGAAGATGTTGCGTCCGCATGGTGAGCGTCACTGGGTCTGGTTGCACGGCCCCTTTGGGGCCGATTACATGATTCTCCCGAGCCCTGCTCGGACCCAGATTGCACCGGCCCACGTAGACTGGCTCCCAGATATGGATGTCCTCATCCCCGCCGCCTACGTGCTCGAGGCCGAGGAGGCCGAGCAGGGCCACGCCGCACACGCTGCCCAGGCTGCTCCCGCAGACCCTGCTGCACGCCCTGCCGAGCCCGTTGCCGCCTCTGTGACCCCTCAGCCCACACATGTCGTTTCTGCTGCTCCAGACACTTCTGTCCTCACCACTACCAGTGTCGCGAGTACTTTTGTTGAGCCCACTTCCACCACTGTCACCACTTCCGAGGCTGTCCCCACCACTCCCTCTGCCACCTCAGGCCCTCTGTCCGTGGAGCCCCTTTGCTCCGCACTCCCCGAGCGCCCGCCGACCATAGTCGAGTGCGGAGAGCCCTCGTTCACTTCGGTCGTGGAGACCATGGTTAGCATGATCTCCGCTGGGGTTACACCTTTTGGACCGCACACTTCTGCCCCAGCGGGAGATTCCTCTGTCTCCACCGCCGCCTTATTCTCCGAGAGCGTCGTGGCGTCTGTCCACACGTCTGTGCCACGGACCTCTCTGGCCACCTCGTTACCTCTTTTGCACGCCTCCTTTGCTGCCGCTGCCTCCACTTCTCGCCAGCCGGCGTCCCGGCCTCACACCGAGGCCAGGCCCACTTTTCCAGGCGCGGCCCCTTTTGTCCCATTCCCTGCTGAGCCCGTTACATACTCCACACGCGTACGCCAGCCTCGCCCTGCACAGCCTAGACCGGTGCGTCCCTCTGCACCACCCCCGCCCGACACTGTACTGCAGAGCATACGTGCTCTTGAGGTGGCGGTGAGTGGTCTTAGAGGAGACCTTCGGACCCTGTCCTCCACCGTCTCTACGCTGTCTGGACGCTTTGACCTGATCCCTCAGATCCACTACTGCCTGACACAGATCTTAGAGCGTCTCCCGCGCGTACCCCCACCCACCCCGCAGGTTCCCACACACACACCCACACACGCTCGACCTGCTTCCACTCCCACGCCCACCCCAGCTCAGCAGCCTACACCACCACCACCACCACCTCCGCCTCAGGACGGAGACGGCGCGGCACCGCCTTCTTAGGCACTCTTGATGCCTTGATCCATTCCTGTCGTTGTGCTGCCCGTCTCTGCTGGGTCCTGATGCACTTTTGTCCACCCCCCTCCCCTCACTTATTTTGGGATTATATTTCTGATCATATCTATTTGTGCATATCATATCATATCTACTTGGGATTCTCATTTTTGATCACATCTATATATATCTTTTTTTTGGGAGAGAGGGAGAGTTCTGGGTGCCATATTTATTTTCGTATCACTCCTAGCTGTGCATGCATCATTTCCGCATCATACTTTCATTTCTTTTTTGTCTTTCTTTTTATTTTTCCATGCATGCATCCTCACTTGCCCCTCACATTGCTTGTCTCTCTGTGTGCCACACTTTGCACATTGAGGACACTGTGCCGTTTAGCTTGGGGGAGTGAGCTTTCACGTTCTTTTTTCGATTTGCCACCTTTATTTTCAGTTTTTCACACCGCTTTTCACTTTTGCATTCATTTTTCGTTATTTTCCTTTTGTTTCGCCATGCATCACGTTTTCCTTACTTTCCTGTGTGCCGCATTGCATAGTTCTATTTTCCTTTTATCTTTACTTCTTCCTTATTTTTCATCTCATGCTAGAGATGAATTTTCTGTGATGATGTCTACGTGGAGTTAGCTTATTCTATATGCATGCTATATTTGTCGTGTCTTAGATTTCATTTCTGATATCATATGCTATGACTCGCTTGCATTTAGAAATAGGAGCCCACACTTTTTCCTCATGAAAATGGATGAAATTTTATTATTAGCTGAGCCTGAATATTCATATGTATGCTATCACAGAAAACACACCAAGATTCACGCATTGAATGCCTATATCTGGAGTACTGACTTCTTTTCCTTTATCACTTCTATATGCATGAATTGTACACTTCACTTCCGGATGATTGAATGATTGTTAGCTATGATATATCTGGATTAGTTAGCTTTTTTGCGATCGAAACTGAGTAGATTAGATTACCCTGCTGAAGTTGTCGTGCATGTCTTATAGAGTGAGCCGAGAGTTATATTTATTTCTTTCTCCACAAATCTTGAACAACATTTCTCTACTTTTAAAATCATTGGTGAATCTCCCCTTAGTGATTCTATTTTATGGCATTTCCCCCGCTATTAATTCCTAGCTCCAAATCTCTTATTCAAAAAAAAAAAGAAAAAAATATATATAATAAAAGAGAGAAGAACATTCTCGTATATCATTATCTCTCTTTGAATTGGGATCATTGTATATATGATAGAAAAAAAAAAGAAAAAAAAAGAAAAAAAAAGAGAAAAGAGAAAAAAAAATCCTCAATAAAAGATCCCATCTCGCTTATTTTCTTTCTTTCTTCTTTCTCTTCTTTGCCTTTGGAGCTTTATAAAATTGGGGATGTAAATATTTTTGTGCCACCACGCTTATAGATAAGCTTGGGGGAGGAGATCCATTGATGTGTGAGAGAGCGACTACTTGACATAGCACGACAACCTAGGCTAAGTAATATTCTATACTCGGTGAGATTGTTTCTAGCTTTACGAAATCCAGAAATCTAAGCCTAGCATTCATTTCATGAAACCCATACTTTTCTATTCTCTCTATTCTATGATGTGATACTCTTATACTCCAGATAGAAAGCGTTCAATTGAAAAGTGTGTGATCTGAGACTTGTATACCGCTTTAGATGATTCGGGCGATGTTAATTTTAAAATCATTCCGTTTCTCATGATTATACCGTTGTTCGTGGGTTTTCTATTTTCTACTTGCACTATTCTACTATGATATCAAAATGAGATTCTTTGACATGTATTTCTCACTCGGTGCATGCCATAAGAGTAAGTGAAACCCACGTCCTGAGAAAATGATCTAGCATCCTACCTCTTCTTTCTCTCTTCCTTTATTTTCGTTTGGTTTTCATTCTTCTTCGTTTTTCATTTTTTTTCGTTTTTCGCCGTTTTCGTTTTCCGAATCCACCGGGTTCGCTTTTTACTTATCTTCCTCGAGGACGAGTAAGAGGCAAGCTTGGGGGATTTTGATCACTCCTTATTTTACACCCTTTTCCCGCATGTTTGCATGCCATTTTGATCGCCCAAATTATGTTTTTCACGATATATCGACGATATTGCGATGCTTTTCACGATTTGTTGTTTTTGTCGCATTTCAGGTGATTTGGCGCGATTAGGAGTGATCTCGAGATGCGTGTAATCTAGACAGCCACCGACGACCTCCCCGAGGGGTATTTTGCTATTAGAGAGGAGCGGAAGAAGAATGGACGTCGCCGGAGCGACGAGGAGGCCAAAACGACCAGTTTGGGCATTTTTTGTGTCCCACTCGGCCGAGTGGAGGAGCCACTCGGCCGACCAGCGAGACACTGCTCGGCCGACCCGTTCAGACACGACTTCCATGTGTACTCGGCCGAGCGACGGAGACCACATCGGCCGAGTGACGCTACCACGTCCGCCCGAGTGGCGCCCAGACGAAGGCCCTCAAAAAGACCGAAGTTACTGTTTTTTTCGGCCATCTGAGCTTCAGAAGACCCACTCGGCCGAGTGGCGAATCCCGTCCGCCCGAGTGAAGTGAAGCCATCGGCCGAGTGACGACAACTCACTCGGCCGAGCCGCCCCCGAACTGAAGACCCCTGAAGCCCACGACTTACTGGAAAATGACAGGGTTTTCACTCGGCCGAGCGACTTTTGTCACTCGGCCGAGTGCGATGCGCTGCCTGTAGCGAAATTTGCGGAAAACAGGCTGTGCAGGGGCGTTTTGGTCAGGATTTTTGGACGATTTTTGGGGCTATTTAAGCTCTGTTTTTACCCTAGTTTTGGGAGCCTCCTCTCAGATTTTTTGCAGCTTTTTGAGTCTACTTTTTAGCTTTATTAATTGTGATTGGTGAAGAGAAAAACTTGGATTTTTGTTGGGTTGATTGAAGATCTACATTGGTTTGCACTTCTCTTCCACAAAAACTCTATTTTTATTGTTTATATCATTGTTGAGATGAATTCCATTGTCTATCTCTTTGCCAATTATTGTGCTATTGCTATGATTAGTGAGTAGTCTCCACGTCTTGGGGCGTGGGGATGAACCCTACAAGCCCAATTTCGTATTTGTGTTGAATCGGTAGAAATTGAGCTAGGATTGTTATTAGGGATTAGATTGGGATCGAATTACTACGGATAGCTAGGTATTCACATCAATTGGGATTTGCAAGAGATTGGATCCCAATTCGATAGGAAGCCCTAGAAATCCGAATTGGGTTGGAGTCGGATTTTCGAAGTATCGGTTTGCAAGAAATTGGACCGATGCTAGGATCTCCGGTTGCAATTCCGCGCCGATACCTGTTTGCAAGAGATTGGACGGGTAGGAACTATCCTAATCTAGATTGTGGACCGAGTTTGCAAGAGATTGGACTCGGTGCGCAATTGGACGATGATGTTGATCCCAATGCTAGCTTCCCTAGGCTAGGGTTTGCAAGAGATTGGACCCAAGCCTAGGATAGCTATAGACCGGCAACAGCGCGAGAGCGTGAGCTTGGTTCCACATTTAGTTGCAACTAGTTCATCCAAATTCTCATCCTAGCGATTTCGATACTGGCGAACCACAATTGTGAAATATGGTGAGTAGTGGGGATTCCCCATTCCCTAGGCGTTCTCTATTTGATTTGATATTTCGCACTTTTGTCTGACGATTGTGACAGGATCGCCCAAGGCAATTATCCCTCTAAATAGCCAGGTTGATTAGGAGCAAGCACGGTCATTCGTCCTCCCTGTGTTCGATACCCGCTCGCCGCTATACCGTGCGCTTGCGGTAAAACTACAACCGTCGCCTCGGGACGTGTACGCCGGGGCGCGATCAACTGCCTCCCCCGACCACCCATCCACACCCTCTTCCGAGGAGGGCGAGGACTCCCCATCTCTTACTTTTTGATTTCATTCTGTTTTCTGACCTCCCCCTTGATTACCTCTGCATTTTCACGATCACATCATCTTGCTAGCACTGTCTCGTCCAGCTTGGGGGAAGTCAAATTTTTTGGGTATGCTGTCGTGTTTTGTTTTTCTCTGTGTGTTTGTTTATTTGTCATGTCATGTGATTTTCTTTCTTTCCTTTATTTTTCTTTTCTGTTTTTTATGTCGTGTGGTGTGCTTTTTATTTTTATTTCTTATTTCAGTTTCGTTTGTATGATTTTCTTATCTTTCGTGTGTTTTTGTGTTTGTGCGTATTCCCCCCTTATTCATTGCCCTCCCGTATTTAATTCTATTGCATTGAGGGCAATGCAAGTTTCAGCTTGGGGGAGTCGCACTTTGTGCATCATTTTTGTCGGTTTTCTTCGTTTTTGAGTCGTTTCCCATCGTGTTTTTCTTTTTTTCTTTTTCTTTTGATCTCTCTCTCCTAGAAATGAACCCTATGATGAATTGCCACAAAATCACACACACCTAGCATGGCATCGGTAATCACATTCACTAACCCTAGGATATCGAGTCCTCTTGCATTTCATTCATCGTGTGTCCACTTAGCTTTTCGTGAGTCGTGCGTCGTGCCTAGCTGTGTGGTGTGCTTCTACTTTGTGATTTTACTTTATATACCTGTCCAGGAATGACCCCTAGATTATCATGCTTCGATTTGAATATGCGGTATTTGCTTCTACTGTCTGCTTCTTCTGCATGCTATATATATATCGTATACTTCATTTCGCATGTGTCGGGATTCCACAATTAAGGACTAGGGTAACCCATTTAGCCCATGCTCTAATCAGCGAGAATAGTTTCCTTTGCCCAAGTGTTTAGATTCCGATTTCCTTTTTGTTTTACTTGGTGCAAATCCCCTCGTCGTGTACCATTCTCCCACTTAGGAGAGTACACATGTGTATAGCCAAAAACCCAAAAATTCAAAAAAAAGGAGAAAAGAAAAGAAAAACCCAAAAAGAAAAGAAAAGAAAAGAAAAGAAAATTGTATAGCCAAAAAGCCAAAAAAATACAAATACCCAAAACCCAAAAAAATTCACGTGTGAATATTTTCCCTACTTGCCTAGAATAAAGGGAAGGCGATAATTTGCACCGAGTGTTCTACTCCACATCATCTCAACCCCCATCGTTATCGAAAACACTTGGCTTAGGAACTTTTTAGCTATTATCTAGGCTGTAGTGTGGTGATTTCCTGAACCCTAGTTGTGGAGTCCCTGACGCATGATATGTTTCGATTCTCTCTCTATTCTCATGCATGCTTGAACTATATATTCACCGCTTTATTCAATTCGAATCGATATTTGGGTCATTTCCTAGATTTGTGTATATCCAGCTTTATCGCACATCGTAGATAGTGACACCATCTGCTAGCACACGACCACACTCACTCGCGCTTCACCGAGTGGGCCCACGGCACTTGTCTGGACTCGTATTCCTTGGTTTAGTGATGTGATTTGGCGTTTGCTTGCTTGGTGTGTCGTTTTTGATTTTGTTGGCCCTGACGGGCGATCTAGGATTCAGAGTTTTCTTTTTCTCTCTTTCTCTCTATTTTCTCTCTCCGAGCTCCTAATCTCACTCGTCTTCCTCGAGGACGAGGAAGAGCTCAGCTTGGGGGATTTTGACGTGCGTTTATATTTCATATATTTGCGCACGTTTTCTTCCGTGTTTTTCCGTTTTTTACCGCCGTCTTATATTCGTTTTCTCGTGTTTTCTTGTTTTCTTTCACTTTTCCGTGTTTTTCGTATTTTGCAGGATTTTACTGGCATAGGGGACATAAAACGACGATATCATGAGTCCCCAGAGCAACGGGAGGAGTCACGCGTGAGCCAGGGGGTCAAACGACGAAGATCGCATCTTTCAGCCCCTCACCCGACCGGTTGGTCATCTCCAACCGATCGGGTGATGCACGCGTGCACCACCCGGACACAAGTTGAAGCGGCCAAGAAGTCACCCGGTCGGTTCAGTGACCGGTTCAAACGCCCCGACTCTCTGGAATTCCGACGCTGAATGCCAACCGATCGAGTGACTTTCACCCGATCGGTTCACCTGTAGCCGATTCTCCGAAGCCACGACACGGAGAGATCAACCGACCGGTTCACCCGACGGCACGAAGATCCAACCGTTCAGCTCATGACTCAACCGACCGTGCCGTGGTGACCGGGTGGGATCCTATTTTGCGCTGCCGAAGAAACAAAGCAGGTCACCCGATCGGGTGACTTTTCACCCGATCGGGTGATTTCGTATTCTATAAATAGAACCCCTAGGTTTTCCAGAAACAGGAGTTGTTATTTTTTGCTGTTTTTTCTCTCTCTTGACGGCTGTAATTTTTCAGATATTTGTAAGTCTTCTGATATTTGTCAAACTTTAATATATTGTTATTAGCATTGCTCTTACTGCTTTTCAATCGCCCGATCATGTTTCTAACGGTCGATTTTACTTTAGATCGCTTTTTACTAAATATGTGTGAGTAGTTCCCAAATCTGGGATTTTGGTGGAAACCCCTTCGTGGGCTCTTCCCAATGCGTCCATAGGACTAGGAAATCGATAGGGATTAGGAATCTAACGGTTACGCGGGGTGTTTTATTGTCATCGGCGGGAAAAAGACCGCCTTTGACCGTTGGGCCAAGGGGGAATAAACTTGGCGGTTGACTCCCTAGCCATAGCTCGCGCCCTTAGTGTGGACGTCGAATCCTAGCGCACGGGAGCGGTAGGATGAGACGTTGGGAGTTATCGTTGCGAACTTAGTGCTCCCGGAGTCGGTCAGTGTTAATGGACACGGGAGTGCCCACTGACCGAACCCGGGAAGTCCGGCGTATCATCATGGGCACCGACCGGAATATCGGGCCCATGGGACGCTGGTACCACTCTTAGAGGCAACGTCTCACCATTAGACCTTAATTCCGATCGTTATCCTACCCGTAGGCCGTATCGACGAGAATCGCTCGATAGGGTGGAAACCAAAGTCCCGGGTTTTTCCTTTATATTGTTTATCCCTCGCATTCCATTTACTGTGACAACCCATCATCCGATTCGGGCTAGCTCGCCCATGGGGTGAATTTGATCCTCCTTGACACAAGCACATCCACGCCTCCCTGAGTTCGACCCCCAAGCCACACTACAACACAGTGCGCTTGCGGTTACAAATATTTAAATCGCACGCCCCCGATCATATTATTGCACACATCAAACATGCATATCCGGGGGTGTCACTTGTAAGGCCGGTTCATTGCTCCAGGTAGTTTCGAGCCAAAAGTCTCCCACTCGGGCATGTTCTGTACCAGGAGCCGGATCATGAAGAAGGTGGAGATGTCCCAAAGAGTGCCAGTTATCAAACCAGAATGATGTTGACATGCCATCCTTAACTGTTCGTTTAATCAGATGTTGTGATAGGTGTCTGCATTTGAGGATGAATTCCAGGTGCCAGACTGGATTGGCTTTGATTTGGCACAATAAAAACCATTGTCAACAGTACCATAGCGAGACCTCATATAGTGTGGCCACAAACCCTTATTAGAGAGTAATCTCCAAGTTAGTCGAATACCTGAGGCAGCATTCAAATCAGAAAGGTGCCGTAGTCCCACACCTCCCTCAGACTTTGGAGTGCAAACATCCTTCCATGCCCAGGTGTTAAGCTTACCCCAAATGAACTTCCTGCAAGCTGTATTAATACTTCGAATAACAGAAGGTGGTAAACAATAGGCTTTCATCCAGAAAGCTACCATGCCATAGATCACTGAGCGAACCAATTCAATTTTCCCAGAAATTGAAAGAAGCGAAGAGGACCAACTTAGGAGCCGTTTTTTACACTTATCAACCAGCCTAGAGAACAAAGACGATTTTGGATAATTAGAGGAGAGGGGAAGCCCCAAATAGGTTGTGAAAGAAGTTACCCATTTAATGCCTAGTATCTCAGATAAGCATCTCGCATTACGAACTCCCTTGCTGAAAATGACCGAGCTCTTTTCCCAATTTATCTGAAGTCCAGAAAGAAGATTGAATTTTCCAAGAAGATCCTTGAGACCATTTAGCGAATGAGGGTTAGCGCGACAAAAACTAAGAGATCATCTGCAAAAAGGAGATGAGAAATATCACCAGATCTACAAAACGGGTGGATTGAGCCGGTGGAATCTGCAATGGCCATAAGGAGGGAGAAAGACTCCATAACAAGGACAAATAAATACGGTGATAGGGGGTCACCTTGCCGTAATCCCCTATTAGATCCAAAGTACCCTTCTGGAGAGCCATCAATTAGAACAGAGAACATAGCAGTAGATATGCATTCAGAAATCCAGTGAATAAATTTAGCCTTGAATCCCATCTGATGAAGGAGGAAAAAAATAAATTCCATGTTCACACTGTCAAACGCCTTACGAAGATCTAGTTTAATACAGGTTCTGGCTCCCATGGGGTTGCTAAAATCACGGATCTGCTCATGAGTAAGCAGTGTGCAATCTGCCAAAAGTCTATCCTTCAAAAATGCTGCCTGATTAAGTGAAATCAGATCAAAAATGACATACTTTAATCTGTTGCACAATATCTTGCTGATAATTTTGTACAGTAATTTTGTACAGGACATTGCAACAAGCAATCGGCCTGTAATCCCCAAGACACGTAGCATTTGCAGATTTTGGGACAAGAGAGAGAAAAGCATGATTAACACACTATGAAGCATCTTACCCGAGGTGAAGAAAGAGGATACACCAGAGGTAACATCGGGGCCCAGAACATCCCAATTATGTTGGAAAAAGTGGCCATTAAAACCATCGGGACCTGGCGCCTTGTCTTTGCCAATCTGGAACAACGCCTGTTTGATTTCTTCATTAGAAACAGGCCTCTCCATCCAAATAGCAGCTTCATCAGTTATTTTTCGCTTCGGGACTAGGTTTGGAAAGACATTCCAGTAATCGTCTTGATTATAAAGTTTTTGATAGAATAGAGGAGCTTCTTTACGCAGAATGTCAACATTAAGATGGCGTTTCCCATCAGTGGTTATCAGATGATGTAAGCTATTGTAACAGTGTCTTGACTTCAGAGAAGTGTAAAAAATTTTAGAATTCATATCACCAAGATGTAGCAAGCTCTGCCTGCTTTTTTGTCTAAGATCCTCTTCTTCGACTTCCAACGCTTTCACCAATTTTTGGGTCGCCAATAATTCACTTTTCTGAAGATAAATATCAGATTTCAGATTCAAATCAGATTGTAATTTCTGCAGATCAATTCGGCATTGGTAGACATTGAGAGTAGTTAATTGTTCGGCGGCCCAATTCTTTAACACTTTTTTCAGAGATCTGAAGTTTGTATGAAGCCTCTGCAGATCCATACCTCCTGATTGCTGGCTCCAATTTGCATAGATGAACTCTTTATATCCAGGGAAAGATGCCCATGAGTTATAATACTTGAATGGTTTGGGTGGAGAATTTACCTTAGGGAGAAGATATACTAGCATTGTGACATGGTCGCTAGTGCTTACAGTAAGATAGTCATAGAAGGAATAAGCCATCTGATTGAACCAGTTGGAATTGCATAAAATACGATCTAGCCGGGCTGAAATACGCACACACCCAATTCGCTTATTGTTCCAACTAAAACAGCCACCCGTGCTTTTAAGGTCATTAAGATTACAGTCCCCAATACATGTATTGAATTCATCCATAGTCTTAACATCAACTGGACGGCCTCCAATCTTCTCAGAAGAACAGCGTACACAATTGAAATCCCCCCACCAACCAAGGTAAAATATTTAATACCTTAGAGTCTGCAACTAGGTTGTTATAGAGTGGAGTCCTTGAACTAGCCAGGTTGAATCCGTAAACAGATGCGAGACGCATTACAAACCCACCGGAGTTGGTGAAAATGGCCGAAATGTGCTGATCGGACGAATTGATAGGGCTAAAAGTCCAGATTTTAGAATTGAAGAAAATGACTATACGGCCCCCCCTTGTGATGGACTGTATTATCAACACTGTCCCAATCTTTCGCAAAACACTTGGCAATTCTACGAGCATTACAAGTTTCTACCTTAGTTTCAAGTAAACACACAATAGACGGGCTAATCTTATGAAGAGTCTGTTTCAGATCAGAACGGCGAGCTGTATTATTCAGACCTCTAGAATTCCAAAAGAAGACGGACATTACAACTGGCTGGAGGGGGGCGCAGCTGATGGCGTAATTCTGGAGCTTCGACAGACAAATGTAGGAGATAATGGAACCTGTTTGCTCTTAGGGGGAGCCTTGGATTTCCTCAAATCCATATGCAGAACTTGCCAGTCAGGATTAGCAAAAGTTGGGTTCGCTGGAGGATCAGTGATTATTTGATTTATCTGTGCAGCAGAAACACAGACGGAGCCTGTAATTGAATTACCAGTCCCAGTGTCAAGCTGCCTTCGACAAGGGGAGTTAGAACTTGTATGTAGAGCATCTGGAACACAAAGATGACTGGCATTAAAGTCTTTGTTTTGAAAGAACCTCAGAACTTGAGAAACTCGAACTACACGCTGTAGGAATTTCCTGAGGCTCCCATTATTCCGGGTACTGTCTGGTGAAATAATAGAATCCACATTCCCCTCAGCAATCGCCCCAGGTGATTTACTA
>CM061141.1:58189084-58297425 GCA_030789695.1 Scilla litardierei | reverse complement strand
GAACAAGTTATGTTCCCAAAAAAGATGAACTCGGAATCCTCAACCTTCTGACTTAAGTTTGTCTACAAAATGGTTTTACCATTTGCTTTTGGACAGGCCAATAGATTGGTCATCAGCCTCTTACCCGTCATCGGCCTCTTACCCTCTTACCCTGGCATTTTCCTCCCTTTTTGAGATCGTGTCTGATATGCAATGTGTGGTTTCATCACAAAGACAATAACCAATGGGTCCACTGCATGTGATCTCCCACTTGCGTGATACCATAGGATCACTACTTGGTCTTATGCAGCAGCAACCATCTCACATTAACAAGATTGTGTCGCCTAAACTATCCATGACTCTTGTCTTTCCACTATTAAATCTCTCTACCATACACTCCAACAATCACATCGGCAATTGCTAATCATATTTGGTCTTCTATATTACCACCGAAGCTAAAAATTATCCTTTGGTTAGCTTTCAATGACAAACTTCTCCCTGTATATATTCATATCGACGCAACATAGTATACCACCTAAAAGGAATGACAAACTTCTAACTGTAGATATTCACATCGACACACCATAGCATACCACGTAAAAGGTTTACAGACCAGACCCAGGAGACTTAAGGGGCCAACACAGTTAAAGGCTTGCGTGAGCCTAACTCACGTACAAAAGACCTAGCATATGAAATGATCAAAATATCATTTGGCTAAATCTATATAAATCCATCCATTCAAGAGAGAATATAAATTATTCTATTCTTACCTTTGTCTCAGTTAAAATTATATTTCCCATCTCTTTTAGGTTCTAAATATTTCCCATCTCTTTTAGGTTCTAACTGAAGCATTCGTGGAGCTGAAGTTTGGATCTATATCCCGAATTTGACTCGCTAACATTCTTATTAACTATACTATGCAGATTACATGATATTCATGAGAGAATCACATCCAACCCATGCAGATCCATCTACCCATTACGTCATTATTTTTCTTAATTTTTTACGAAAATCTTCTTATCTTTCTTACCAAAATCAAACAGAAATCATGCACATATCTCTCTGAAGTGCAACTATAGCATCTATATCCGAAACCATTTCGAATCCCTCGATAACATATCTTGCCTACCTAACCGCATCCAATCCCTCTTGATCATTTGGGGCATAGAAGATGGATATCTGCTCATATCGTCGTCTTCCACTGTTAGTTCTAGCTCCTCCTCCTTACATAAAATCATTGACAATCGCTTCTTGATATTTTTTGAATTTTCCTTGGCATATTACCGATTTTGGGTAATGGTATTCATTGGCTGTGTTTCTCAGTTTGGCTTCGGCCATGCCCCCAATTTTGTATATTCCTACCATGTAAAAATTGCTCTTATTATTAATTTAGTTTGGTACTCCACCCTCGGAAGTAGCCAGTTCATCAAAAAAGTTTATTGTGTTATGAATAGGCCCATTGGGCCCATTGGGTATCCAACCCACTATTGAAAGCTATAAATACAAGGGTAGGGTGCTCTTAACCCTCTACACCTATTTCCCTACTTTTCCCTTCACAACACGTTATCAGCACGATCACGCTCGTTGGAGGAGACGGTGGCTCGCGGGGAAGGAGATCCATCAATCGCTCAGATTCAAGAAGATCGTAATCTTCTCAACGGGGAGCGAAAAGGGCATCCTTCACCAACCGTCGCCTAGATTCCCTTGTCGAATCTAGAGGTAAAAATCAAAACTTTTTAGATCTAAACTTGCTTTTCACGTTAGATCTGCATGTTTTAGGATCAAAAAGTTTTAAAACACGGTAAAAATCACATTTTTTTAGATCCGCATGCCTAAAAACAATAAAAATCTGTTTTTAGCGATCTAATTACTTGAAAAATCCGTTTTTTACCCCCCAACCTTTGATCCAAAAATCCGCACGCCCGTAGGGCGAAACGGCGGCGCTTCACAAGCGCCGCCGGCGGCGATTTTACGCCGCGGCCTGCAGGCCGCGGCCCGCCGCCGCCACGGCGGCCGCGTTCTGCGCGGCGAGCCGTCGCGGCGACACGCCGCGGGCCCCCCTAGGGTTTTCCGAAACCCTAACCCTAAACGGGCCAATTTTTCGGGGGATGCCCAATTAACCCTAATGGGTTGTTTTCATGGCCCAAAAGGCCAGAAAATTAACCCATTTACATAAATAATTTTTCTTCTTTTTATTTTTGGCCCTAAAAAGCCCAAAATAATTAAAAGAAACTTTAAAGGGTTTTTAAAGCGGTAAACAAAACTTTAAAATATGGATCAAAGGTAAAAGTTTTTCAAAATAAATTTGTAGCACGTCACACAATTTAGATTATTTAAAATAATCTTAACATGCCTGTGATTGATTATCTGCGTGGTTGTATGTTTTCAATATATTATCTGCGTGGATGTGCAAATTAGGCTATGTTTTTAGGGATCAGCCAGGTTTCCGACACTTTTTAATTTCCTACAATTTTTTTTGAGAGAAATTTGTAAGTGAGGATATAAATATAAAAAGAAGACCGAAGGACACCAAAAAGGAGCTGAAGACGAACGCACAATGAAGATAGGGACTTCTCTCTGAAGTTCCCGAGTTGTATTTTATTCTTTCATGCAATTTTTGATGTAACTTCGGACTGTACTTCTTTTTATTTCGGTGTCGGCTGGCTGATCCCCATAGTCCTAAGTCATTTTCTTTTTCATTGCTTATGCATTAATTGCGTGGATGTTAAATATTTTAATACCATGTTTAATGTTACAATGAAACTGCCTAACAGCATGCGTGAATGTTAACCTTTGTTAATTATTCACATTATGAAACTGTAAAAAGCATGTATGTTAAATTTACTTTAAAAAGATCCATGCTATGAAAAATGTTTGAAATACATGCGTGGATGTCTATTTTACTCAGTTTAAATGATACATGCTGTTTTTCTATATTGCTAGATCATTCAATGGCCAGACTTGCAAATGTCGACTTTTCGGTCCTGAAGGCCGATGGGTCAAACTACCTGAGTTGGCAGTTGGACCTGAAGTTCCATCTGTGCTCTCATGGTTTCAGTCTCATAAAGACTGAGAAGGCAACAACAAATACTGCCTCAGCCGACAAGGATGCTTCAGTGGAAGCACATCATACAGAGGAAGTCTCCGATATATTAAAGGCGAAAGCCATTATATATATCAGGAAACATTTAGACTCGACCCTGAAGGACGAGTACCTCACTGTAGAGGATCTTACGAGCTGTGGGACGCACTCGAGGAGATGTACAGACATCAGAGAGATGTCATACTCCCCCGTGCGCAGTACGAGTGGACTCATCTCCGCATACAGGATTATAAATCCGTAGCGGAGTATAACTCAGCTCTCTTCCGTATCACCTCACGCCTGAAGTTGTGCGTGAAACGGTGACGGAGAAAATGTTGCTGGAAAAGACGTTCACGTCTTTCCACGAGAAGGACATGATCCTTATGCAACAATACCGTGAGAGGAAGTTCACGAAGTACTCTGATCTGCTTTCATGCCTGCTTATGGCTGAACAGAACAGAGACCTGTTGGTTGCCACTCACAACATGCGCCCTCCTGGCTCCGCTCCGCTGCCACCTCCTGCAGAGGCTCACTTCCAGTCTTCCCAGAAGAAGAAGATGGACAAAAAGGCGAAATTCCAGAAATGGGAAGAACAAAAGCAGCGGAAGAAGGCCACTCCCCCAGCTCCTCCTCAGAACCAGAAGTTCGTGGACAAGAAGCAAAAGAGGGTGTCCAACAAAGGTGGCACTCCCAAGAAAGACTGGGAGGACAAGTGCTCTAAATGCGGAATGACGGGCCACTGGTCTAGAATCTGCCGCACACCAAAACACCTCCAGGACCTCTACCAGGCAAGCCTCAAGCCTCGAGCTGAGACAAACCTGATTGAGAGCGCAGCGTTGCCAGAGACCTCATGGACTCCTGAAGACTTCATGGGAGATGACACTCTCTAGTTCTGGACCACTTATATGTGCTAGCAATGTATCTTCTTTTTATGCATCGTATCTAGTTTTATTTCCATGTCAAAACAATATTTTGAGCATTTATTTTTATGAATGTAGAATCTTTTCTTTTCATATCATTTACTGCTTGAATGTCTTTCTTTTTAGATATGGAATTAATCTGCCTAGTGTACAGTGCATCGACGCACTCGATCCTTCAAAACATAGACTACTTCACGAGCATAATTAGCTATTCTGGTCCACTGAGAACAATCTCAGGACCAGCAAACATAATCGAAGGATCAGGGGAAGCAATTATATTGCTCCCTGGTAACACACAAATCACACTTAAAATGCGCTATACTCCCCTAAATCTATCCGAAACCTCCTAAGTTTTAAAGATATCCGTTTAAACGGATATCACTTAGAGACGGTCGAGGAAGATAAAAGGGAATACTTGCTTGTAACGTCTCTTACAAATGGTTCAAAAACCATTGTGGAACGTTTCAAGGGACTCCCCTCGGGACTCTACCAAACAAGTATACAAACTCCAGAAACATGCATGGCGGAGCACCTGCAGTGCCCCCAAACACCAGAATTCCAACTCTGGCACAGTAGATTGGGACACCCTGGCTCTGTTATGATGTACCGCATCATAAAGAACTCCAGGGGCATAGACCTGAAGAACCTGAAGATTCGTCAAAAAGGCAAATTCCCGTGTCCACCCTGTTACAAGGGTAAACTGATTACAAGACCCTCTCCACTGAAAGTGGACGTGGAGTCCCCTAGCTTTCTGGAAAGAATCCACGGAGACATTTGTGGGCCAATACACCCATCAAGTGGTCCGTTCAGGTACTTTATGGTCCTGGTAGACGTATTTACTAAGTGGTCAAATGTGTGTCTATTGTCCACCCGTAACCTAGCACTATCTAAGCTCTTGGCTCAGATAATCAAGTTACGGGCCCACTTCCCCGACCACCAGATAAAGAAACTTCGTCTGGATAATGCGGGGGAGTTTACGTCACAAGTCTTTCTAGACTACTGCCAAGCTCAGGGAATTGAAGTCGAACATCCTGTAGCACATGCTCACACCCAAAACGGGTTAGCAGAATCTCTAATTAAGAGACTGCAATGGATTGCTCGTCCATTATTACTTCAATCCCAGATGCCAGTGAATGCGTGGGGTCATGCAATTTTGCATGCTGCATCTTTAATAAAATTAAGACCTTCTGGATGTCAGTCATCTTCTCCAATGCAACTAGCACTTGGAGCCCCACCAATTGTCTCACACTTGAGAATATTTGGTTGTGCAGTATACGTCCCCATAGCACCATCGCAAAGGACAAAGATGGGTCAACAACGTCGCCTAGGCATTTGTGTTGGGTTTGACACCCCCTCCATAATTAGATTCCTAGAACCCCTTACGGGAGACGTTTTCAAGGCACGTTTAAAAGACTGTGAATTCGATGAAACATCGTTCCCAAGACTAGGCTCACAGACAAAGAAGCCCGAAGCTTCAGAATGTATCACTTGGGATACAAAGACATTATGTCACTTTGATCTGCCCACAAGCCAGTGTGAGGAGGAGGTCCGGAAGATTCTCCACATCCAAAACACTGTCCATCTCTTGCCGGACAAATTTACTGACAACCAGAAGATTGTCAAATCACACGTCCCTGCTGCTAACACTCCAGCTAGGATTGACATACCGCAAAATGGATGCAATCCGCCTGCAACAGAAATGGTTGGACCTCTCAAAAAAGAGAGGGCGACCACCGGGATCCAAGGACCAAGTCCCTCGAAAGAGTAGGACCCTTGGCAATGGTAAACAAATACCACCACAGGATGCTACTATAAGCCATGCTACCCCATCTCTCCCAAACTCTCATGAAGAGGAAAAACCGGGAGAAAATGAAGTTTCGATACATTATGTACGAACTGGGGAGTATTGGGACAGAAAGAGCACAACCATAGATGACAAATTTGTGTGTAATATTGCCATCAACGTCGCGTACTGCGACGATGATATTGAACCACGCTCTCTGACAGAATGTCAAAGCAGAGATGATTGGCCAAAGTGGAAAGCGGCAATAGGAGTAGAGTTGGATTCACTTACCAAACGCAAGGTCTTCGGACCCATAGTCCAGACACCAAAAGGTGTAAAACATGTGGGTTATAAATGGGTATTTGTTAGAAAACGAAATGAACAGAATGAGATCGTTCGCTACAAAGCAAGGCTTGTAGCGCAGGATTTTACCCAACGTCCAGGGGTGGATTTTGAAGCCACATACTACCCGGTCATGGACGCGATCACCTTCCGATTCCTCATTGGCTTAACAGCCCAAGAGGGTTTAGATATGCAGCTTATGGACGTGGTCACTGCATACCTATATGGCAACCTAGACCGAGACATCTATATGAGATTGCCTGACGGTTATTCTTTGCCTGCAGCACTAAAAGAGAGAGAACATGGCATCTACTCAGTGAAACTGCAAAAATCATTATATGGTCTAAAACAATCTGGAAGGATGTGGTATAACAGGCTGAGCGATTTCCTTGCAAAACAAGGATTCACAAACGACCCAGTCTGTCCTTGCATCTTTATAAGAGCAAAGGCAACAGGATTTGTAATCATAGCCGTCTATGTGGACGACTTGAACCTCATCGGATCTCCTGAAGAGATCGCAGAGATTTCTAGAAGCTTGACAGAAACCTTCGAGATGAAAGACCTCGGAAAGTCAAAATTCTGTTTAGGCCTTCAAATAGAGCACCTTAACGATGGGATCCTGTTACATCAGTCAACTTACACATCGAACTTATTGAAAAAGTTTCAGATGGATAAGTGACACCCCCTCAGCACTCCAATGGTCGTCAGATCATTGGATGTACATAAAGACCCCTTCCGGCCGCTGGAAGAGGGGAAGGAAGCACTAGGCCCTGAAGTGCCTTATCTAACTGCCATCGGTGCACTCCTTTACCTGGCTAACTGCACTCGCCCTGACATAGCATTTGCAATTAACTTACTAGCCAGATATAGTGCTGCACCTACACAGCGGCACTAGGCCGGAATAAAGCATCTTCTGCGCTACCTCCAAGGGTCCATAGACTTAGGTCTATTCTACAGGAAAGGGGCATCAACTGGTTTAGTTGGTTATGCTGATGCAGGATACAGGTCCGATCCTCATACAGAGAAGTCTCAGACAAGATACATATTCACTTATGGCGGCACAGCCATATCCTGGAGATATGTGAAGCAAACCATGACGACCGTCTCATCCACTCACTCAGAGCTCCTAGCTATCTTCGAAACAAGCAAGGAAAGTTTCTGGCTACGCTCTGTGATCCAGCACATCCTCACCTCCACCGACCTAATGACCGGCGTTCTTGCGCCTACTCCACTTCATGAAGACAATGCAGCATGTATAGCCCAGCTACAGGACGGCTACATAAAAGGCGACAAGACGAAGCATATCTCCCCCAAGTTCTTCTGGACGCACAACCTTCAGAAGCAAAAGCAGATTGAGGTACAGAAGATCCAATCATGTAATAACTTGGCGGATTTGCTTACCAAATCCCTGCCTACTAGTATCTTTGAGAAACTTGTATATGGGATTGGGATGAGGAGAGTGAGTAAATGTAAACTGGGTCAGGATGAGAGGACTATGAACTCATAGATACATAGAAAAATAATGTATAGATTCATATGAAATCTGCAAGCCTGAAGCTTGGTCAGATGAGGGGGAGTCAACTGCAGAGTTGTACTCTTTTCCCTTGGCTACAGGTTTTTTCCCACAGGGTTTTCCGTAGTCAAGGCTTTGACAAGGCAACCTCGTTGACTCTGGATCCTGAAGTATCCACCCCTAAACACATCCCCAAAACAGGGGAAGTTATGGAATAACTGTTCTTTATTTAACAAGGTAGTTATCCTAACTCGGATCCTGAAGAATCCACCTCTTATTCAATGTTGGTTGGATAAGGGGAAGTGTTATGAATAGGCCCATTGGGCCAATTGGGTATCCAACCCACTATTGAAAGCTATAAATACAAGGGTAGGTGGCTCTTAACCCTCTACACCTATTTCCCTACTTTTCCCTTCACAACATATTGGACATTTTGTCTGTGTTTTTGCCCAATAATGCAAATTAACAAAAATTATAATAAGCTTTATTTCCTAATTTTGCTTGTAATGATAGAGTCACATCTACGCTCAAATGATTCCCAGTTTATACCTCATGTGCATAGAGGCCAAAGCCAAAACCTTAGGCAATTGGTGTTTCACTTTAGGGCCTGTTCTTCTGCAAGATTGTTGGCTTGGATTCCTTATTTTGACACTATTTTGACACTATTCATCGGAATCCAAGTTCGTTTTCGTGTATGTTGTTCTTTTGTCTTCATGAGATTGTTTGGATTACAATCCGAGGTGGCGCACGTCAGAGGAATCCCAGCGGCCAGACCGAAATCGGAGCAAAATGCTCCGATTTCACATGATTCTCAAAAAATTGGGCCCCTCCTCTCTCCTTTCAACCAATAGGAATGCTCCTATTTCTTTTTTTTTTTGAACTGTAACCGCATCAGAAGCTTTTGAGAATGGCTATTTGCACTTTGAGATTAGTATATTCGTACTCATTTAATCATTTTAATTATTAATTAGATATTATATTAATTAATTAATTTAGCTTTGATTATTTAGTTTAGGTATAAATAGAACAAATTAAATTTGAGTGGACCCCACACCACTATCCAACTCCAACTTTCTTCAACCAAAAGAACACACTACACGGAATGGGACACACCTCAACTTTCCAACTTCACAATCCAACCCCATTTACCAACAAAAGAACACACTACACACCAATTTCTCTCTCATCAGATTCCACACTTTCTCAACTTTCCCAAAAATACGTTCAAGCAAAAGAACAGGCCCTTACCCAACAACAAAAATTGAAAAAAAAAATGATTTATATTACTAGACTAGTGGATTAAGGGTTTTTAGTAAGAATAAATTACCATTTCATATAAATCCAAATCCAAATTTCATTAAATAAAAAGCCTTACAGTTTAAATTATCAAATTTAAACCAATAAAAGTTCGCAAACCTAAAGAACTTCACGATCAATAGTTTGATGAAGAATAGATCACTAATGTACAAGGTAAGAGTATTTACCCGAGCTACTGCAACAGCATGGCAGTACATATCAAGCTTCTGCTTCAGAATCATGGCGACTTCCCTCGGATCGACGTGCGCCGTCGGATCAGATGATGACAACGGCATCGGACCGACGACGGGTACATGAGGCTTCTTGATCTCAACAACCTCATCATCTCCCCCAACTCCTCCGTCTCTTCGACTAGAAGAGAAATTCGACGCAGACGACGCGCAAACGTTGCTAGGTTTTGGACTCGGATTCTGGCTCCGGTGAAAATTAGGGCTTTCTTGAACCGCAACTTCCTCCTGTAGAAACTTCTCGAAGAGCCACTCCGACGAGCTGCGATTCATCATTTTCCGCTCTCCGCCGCCGGCTGCCACCGCCGACGTGGCAGGAAGGGGGGCCCAGAACGGATCGGACATTTCTTCCACCGAGAAAACCCGATCCATTTGTTATCGGAGTTCCGATAAGTTTGCTTGACGGATAAGGGGGAACGGGGGCCGACAATGTGGATTGTGGAATGAGACGACGACCTTTCTTTTGGTCGCAGTGGTGAAACGAAAGAAGGTAATATAGGAGACCCGATGGTCACAGTACCCGTTCTGCTGAACATATTACATTGCTAATCTCGTTACACTCATGTTTACATGGGATTAATGTGTATCAGAATTTCTTTATGTGCCCCCACTGGAAGTCTGTCACGTTAATACATCTGAACAAAGTTAATCAGGTGACATTTAATACATATTAATCTCATTTATTTATTTATTTATTTATTTACATTTTAGATGGTGTTGACCCTTTTTAAACAGAAATTGGTCATGGGTGGTCTTTTGTCCGATTTTGAACTTTGAACATGTGCGAATAGGCGTGGCCTCAAATCTCTTTTATTCATTTTGTTAATGTTCTTTTTTTAAAAGCATGCCCCCCCCTCCCTCCCCCCCACATAATGTAAGTTAAAGTTGTGGTTACCGTTGCTTTTGCTTTTGTAAAAGTTTCTTTGAGAAAGAACTTGCCAAAATGTTTTTTGAAAAAATTGTTTAGATAAATTATATATTTGATAATTTAAATTCTAAGTGCTTATCAAAAAATAAACATATATAATAAACTTATTTGAATAAAAATAGGGTTTTTAGCATATTCGTCACTTAAATCTTGCGTATTTTGATATCCGTCCCTCAAATCTTCATATTTGCCCTCAAGTCCCTCAAAAGATAGTATTTAATCTTAATAGTCCCTTTCACTAACTATCTATTAAAATCTTAACGGAAATGGGAATATTCCGTTAAATTAAGGGACTATTAAGGTTAACGTTCAAAATTTAAGGGACTATTAAGGTTAAATACTAACTTTTGAGGGACTTGAGGGTAAATTAAGGTTAAATACTAACGGAATATTCCCATTTCCGTTAAGATTTTAACAGATGGTTAGTGAGAGGGACTATTAAGGTTAAATACTAACTTTTGAGGGACTTGAGGGCAAATATGAAGATTTGAGGGACAGATATCAAAATACGCAAGATTTAAGGGACAAATATGCTAAAAACCCTTAAAAATATAATAAACTTGAGAGAGTGTTTACATAAGATTTTTATCGGACTTTGATAGATATAGGAGAAAATAAAAAATCAATCAAACATAGGCAATGTCATGCACGAGAAGAAATACGAGAGTAAAAAGGAGTGTTTGTTTTTGGCATTTGGAGAAGAATCCTAGAGCTTTAATGTGATTAGAACTCATATTAGATTCTTCTTCTTTGTATGTTTAGGGATAAGGTTGAGTTCCATACAAGCACCTCATCCAAATTAGATTCGAGTGGCCCTAGCGCTATATCAAGGGGTCTCCACAGCCCTCTAAAGACACACCAATCTCTCTTGAGAAAGTCCCATTATGTGGATAAATGTGAACGCAACAATGTAAATTCAAAAATAAGGATAAATATTGCAAGTTGCATATACACATGGCCTTATCATAAGGAGCATATTACTACTTATGGCTTTACTACATATGTGATCATGAACTGAGAAATCTAAGTTAAATCTAAGAGAAATATCTATCAAATATAATTGTGTACATAAATCAATGCAAAATCAAGTGATTAGATGTTTTAAAGATAAAATATAAAACAACAAATAAATTATAAAAAACTATAGGCAATATTGAACTCATCGGTTTCATAAGCGACGACACTAATGGCATAGTTTAAATAGAGAAAAACTACTTAGTGTTGGTATTGGTAAGCCTGTAACTACTGAACTTATCAGTCTCATAACCGATGGCAGCGGTGGCATAGTTCAAGTAGGGAAAAACTGTTGGGATGAAAATCGAAAACGCCTTGGGATCAATGCGGAAACCAATCCTAATAAACTGATCAGGAATATAGAGCTAGCAAAAATCTAATCCCAATGACCCAACAAAATTCCCAAATGACCTTGCAATAGAAAGTAGCAAACGAATCACATCAACAAATAAATCAATCGCAGACACAAGAGAATTTACCCTGGTTCGGTTGTAAACAACCTACGTCCAGCAATCCAATCCGAGACGATTCCACTAGTAGAGAGATCCAAACAATTAGAGTTACAAAATGCTCCCTCACGCGTGAGTAATAATTTGTCAACGGAACAAGCCCTCGCGAATCCACTCAAGAGGAAGAAATCAATTGAAGAAGAAGAGAAGGAAAAACCAAACCTTTCTTTCAAGAACACAAACCCTAAAACTCGCTCCAATCTCCAATGGGGCAGTAAGAGGCTCTCTAAAACTCAATGGAGGCTTAACATAATCTAAAACAATAGTTGTTAAATACAAAACCAAAAACCAAGGAGAAGAACGCATCCAGTCCATCGGTTGTTGCGCATGGGCCCGCTCCGACTCGGCCCGAGTCGGCTGTCAGCTCAGCCTGCTCGGTCGAGCTGACATGCACTAGGTGGAGTCGACTCAACTCGGTCGAGTAGCCTAGCTACTCGTCCCGAGTGTCAGAGTCCCTCTTCAAACAGAATGCCCTTGGGCTGCTCAGGTAAATAAAACCTTCCAGCTGCTCGGTCGAGTATCTTTCTGCTCGACCGAGTAGGAGTCACCCAAGTCAGAGGGAAAACTTCCCCAAGCTCTCTACCTGCTCGGTCTGTCGGAGACTTCATACTGCTCGACCGAGCAGCTTGCTGCTCGACCGAGTAGCCTCCTACTCGACCGAGTAGCCTAGGAAAAACAACACGATGGATTTGAATCACAAAAAATAACACTCTACTTTGACTCAAATCTCATCACCAATGACTTCTGCACCTCCACGTTGCGTGCCATGGACCTCTCTCTAGAATCATCATCGTCTCAGAAATCGCACGGCCTGGCATCACCTAAGCCAACACAGAATCAGCTCCTTGCAAACCTGAAGCTTAACGGCTAGAACTGGCTTGGTAAACATGTTTGCGGGGTTCAAATCAGTTGGGATCTTCTGAAGCTCTATCTCCTTCTTCTCCAACTCAAGGAAGGAATAACGCACCTCAATGTGCTTCGTCCTCGAACTGTATGCCTGGTGATTCGCCAGATGAATGGCACTCTGGCTGTCACAATGCATATGTGACGAACTCTATAGCGCCCCCAAATCTCTCAACAGACTCCTCAAATACTTGGCCTCCTTCACAGCTTCCACCGCTGCAATCAACTCGACCTCTGTGGTTGATAGCACAACCACAGACTGTAAGACCAACCTCCACGATACCGTGGCAGTGCCCAAACTGAACATATACCCCGTGGTAGATCGCCGCATGTCTCTATCACCTACGTAGTCGCTATCGCAGTAACCTGTCAGCACCTTTCCGTCTCCTCTCCCATAAAGGATCCCGACACTCGCTGTGCCTTGCAGATATCTCGGAATCCACTTAACGACCTGTCAATGCACTTTGCCAGGATCAGCCATATACCTGCTAACCACTCCGATGGCATGTGCAATGTCTGGATGCGTGCAAGCCATTGCATACATCAAACTTCCCACTGTACTCGCATGGCACCTGAGACATGTAAGTATTCTCATCATCGGTGCTTGGCGACTGACTCGCCGACAGCTGAAAAGAGCTCCCAAAGGTGTTGTCACGGGCTTCACACTATCCATCCAAAACCGAGCGAGTACCTTCTGAATATACCCCTTCTGTGATAATCTAAGCTTATGCTTCTTTTGATCTCGAACAATCTCCATTCCGAGAATCTTCTTTACGGGCTCCAAATCCTTCATGTCGAATTCTTGCCCTAGCTTCTCCTTCGGCTTCTTCACCTCCGACATGCTATTAGAAGCAATTAGAATGTCGTCCACATAGAGCAACAAATAAATCTTCAAGCCATTCTCAATTATGCAAACATACACACATTGATCCTTGATGCTCCTCTCGAAGCCTACTCCCAACATGAAGCTATCAAATCATTTGTACCACTGCATGGGTGACTGCTTCAACCCGTACAACGATTTCTTCAACCTGCACACCAAAGTCTGTTTTCTTTCAACTCTGAACCCTTCAAGTTACTGCATATAGATTTCCTCATCAAGGTCTCCATGCAGAAAGGTGCTCTTCACATCAAGTTGCTCCAACTCCATGTCCATGCTAGCAACTAGCGCCAATAACACACGGATGGACGTGTGTCGCACAACCGGTGAGAATATCTCGTTGTAGTCTTCACCCTTTCGTTGTGCAAATCCCTTGGCAACCAACCTTGTCTTGTACCTGACATTGTTCCCATCTTGAGTTGAACCTTCTTTGACCTTGTATATCCACCGACAACCAATGGCACTCTTCTCGCTAGGTAACGGCATCAAGTCCCAAGTGTCGTTCCGGTGAAGAGACTCCATCTCTTCCTCCATAGCTCCCTGTCATTGTGCTGCATCTTCAGAGACTACGGCTCCACCATATGTTGTTGGCTCCTCATGCTCTAGGTTGAGTGCATAAGACGCCATATCATCGAAAGAATAACCTGCATAACCCCTTGCTCCCAATCTTCCCGGTGCTTTCTTCACCCTCTTCGATCTCTGCGTTCCTTCATTACATGCATAGGTATCAACACGTACCTAAGATGTACCGGGTGTCTGCACATGGTCCTCAGCATGGACCTCATCATCTCCCTCAACTGGAGCATCGACCATCAACTCTTTGCCTGGTCGATGAGTAGGCTAAACCGGAAGATTAACCATCTCCGGTGAAATCTCTTTTGCGGACGTATCCCCTTTTGAGTGAGAATGCTCCGCCCTGAGCATTGCATCCTCATCAAAAGTGACATGTCGGCTCACTATCGCTTTCTGACCCTCGGGATCCCACAAACGATATCCCTTGACGCCGTGGACATATCCATGAAAGATACACTTCTTTACTCTTGGATCCAACTTGTCACCCCTCTCGTGCACGTATGTCGGGCAACCCACAATGCGCAAGTACGAGTAATCTCCAGCTTCACCACTCCACATCTCCTCAGGGATCTTGTAGCCAATCATTACTGAAGGAACTCTGTTCATAATGTGCACAACAGTCGAGAGTATCTCTCCCCAGAATTCCTTTCCCAAACCGGCTGAGTGCCTCAAACACCGCACTCTCTCCAACAATGTCAGATTCATCCGCTCCACCATACCAATCGACTGCGGATGACATGGTGTTCTAAAGTGTCTACGGATCCCATGGAGTTTGCAGAAATTTCTAAACTCCATCAAGGTAAACTCACCTCCATTGTCAGATCTAAGCACCTTCACGTGCCTTCCTGTTTGCTTCTCCACCATGGTCTTCCACTCTCGAAAGCATATCAAAAGTCTGGTCCTTTGACTTCATTAAGTACATCTAGACTTTGCGAGAGGAGTCATCAATAAACAAGACAAAATACTTAGCTCCCCCTCTTGACGGCTCTGGGCACGGTCCCCACACATCTGTGTGCACATAGTTAAGTGGTCATTTGCTAGTATGCTTCCCCGTGTTAAACTGCAGCTTTGTCTTCTTACCGTACACCCATGATTCGCAGAATTCTACACTCTCATTCGAGGCTTCAATTAGTTTTCTTCTTCGGAGTACATCAAGCGTTTTGTCACATGGATGACCCAAACGATGATGCCATAACTTGGCCGAATCTCCGGAAACTGCGCTCGTAGTGCTTACGTCTGCTTCACCTTCAACTGTTGTACCTTGAAGGGCATATAAGTTTCCCACTTTTCTTCCCTTCATCACACCCATGGATCCTTTCGACACTCGAAGTTGGTCTTTTTCGAAGACCGACTTACATCCGGCATTGTCCAACATGCTTATGGAGATTAGGCTCTTCCGCAAATCTGGGACATGCCTCACATCGGCAAGTGTATGCACTATACCGTCATGCATCTTTATCCGAATGGTTCCAATACCCGCAATTCTACACACTGCATTGTTCCCCATGAGGATTGAGCCTCCATCTTGTTTGGAACGGTATGTCGCGAACCAACTCCTATGAGGAGTCATATGATACGAGCATCCACTATCCATGAGCCACGCCAAGTTGGCATCACCTGTAATCCCTGTAGCAAAAATCTCGGTATCTCTACCTTCATCATGGACCTGCTCACCATCAATCCCTAAAGATGTCGAACCGGAATCCTTCTCGGTTTCCTTTCCTTTCTTCCTATTCTTGATAGGACATGTTGAGTATTGGTGTTTCATACCAATCTTATTTTGATGATGATCACAACATTATATTGTTGCTAATGAATCTCATGTTTTAGTCTCTCAGTTTATTTCAAGTATATCTTTCTTGGAGACTAATCACTTGGTGTAAGGATGGACATCATGTGAAGAAGGGCCAATGTTTGGACTCAAGGAGTGCCAAAGCTTGGAGATGAAGGAGAGCAATCAAAGCATCATAGATTGAAGACTTAGACTCTTTTGAAAGCATTGTAATTCATGTAATTTACTTTATTGCTTTCTCTCTCTTTTGAGTCTAAGGTTGATGTAATGCCTTGCTAGATGGTTTGCTCATTCATGCTCATGCATTTAACCATCTTAGTGAACCTTATGATTATCATAGAATCCAACCCAATAGGTTCACTCTTTCTGTTAGTCGTCTGATGAGGGAAACACCGTTGATTGGGTGATTTCCAGTCGCATGTAGATCCTTCTACAGTCGCCTGATATGCACTGCTCAAGTCATCATTTCTATTGACTCAAACTTGAGCTTTACGCATAGTCGCCTGTCAATCAGTTCCCAGTCGCCTGTATATTTACAGTCGCCTGAGATTTGGTCAACAGTCATCTGTCTAGCGTAAGTGCAAATCTCTGCATCTCTCTGTCTTCTCTCCATACCTTACAGTAGTCGACTGATGAAGAGTATACAGTCGCCTGACTATATGACAGTCTACTGTAGTGTTAACATCAGTTGCCTGTGCGAAGAATTGGAGAAAGAGTGCAGCTCTCTGTTTCGATCCATCCCCTGCAGCAGTCGTCTACTGAAGGATTAACAGGCGCCTATCCTGTTTGTCAGTCGACTGTATTGACGTCGTCAGTCGACTGTCCTGGCTCAGAATATAGCCGTTGGATATTTTCTAGCCGTTGATCAGTCGACTGTCTTTTGATCATCAGTCGACTGTTCCTGTCGTTTTCGCCCAGTTTCTAGCTGTTGCAGAATTGATTCTTTGGCTGTTTTCTTGGGTTTGGGGGTTTGATATAGGGTTCCTATATATATAAGTGTGCTGATATCTCTTATACTTCTTGATGCTATTGAATATCTCAAGAGATTTATAAGCAACTCTTAAACTCCCTCAATTCCCTCTTTTGAGCTCTCATTCCTCTTCATGCATTGAAGTCCAGCTCAAGGGAATTCATCCAAGTGCTTTCAAGCATATCTCAACACTTGGAGATCCTCTTCCATGCCTTGCATTCATTTATGAGTAAGTTCATCTCAAGGCATAGGTAAGAGTATTTGTTTTACTTTGTTATTTCATTGTAACCCTAGCTTTCTGTGTGAGAGCTAGTTACTCTCTGTGTGAGAGTATAACCTTCTGTGTGAGGGTTGGTTGAGTTCTCTCTGTGTGAGAGTTTAAGTCTTTCTGTGTGAAAGCAAGGATTTATCTGTGTGAGAATCCTAAATCCTCTGTGTGAGGTCTCTCTGTGTGGGAGTGAGGATTTCTCTGTGTGAGAATCCAAATCCTCTGTATGAGGTATCTCTGTGTGAGATTGTATTCACTTTCTCTGTGTGAGAATTATAGTGGATATTGGTGTGGCTGGACGTACCCAAGTTTGGGGAACCAGGGTAAAATCTTGTGTTTGCGTTTGGATTGATTGTGTTGATTAATTCCTCTTGCACTTATTATTCCGCATTTGCAAGTTTAATTTTAATTGCACAATTTATTGACATTACTCTATTCACCCCCCCCTCTAGAGTGTTTGTTGTTAGTATTGCAAGGTACACGGTCCTTACAGGACAATGGTTCGAATAATGACCCTTCTTATGGCAATTGTAGCATGTGATGTTCGCATATCTATCTTGTGAGTGTCTTGACTTGGAGCGGTCATTATTCTTCCTGAAGCCTCCTCTCCTTTCATGTCGACCCCTCACATGTAATGCCTCCTCGCAGTTACTCACATGATCTCTACCTTGAACCTTGCATCATAGTTGCTCTGTGTGAAGCGCCGCCTTCACCTCTTCCATGGTGAGAATAATCCGGTTGTAAATCATCGACCGAACAAACTGATTATACTCTTCAGGCAATGAGTACAACAAGATAACCACTTGCTGCTCATCTTCAATCTTCACATCCATACCACACAACTATAGTACAATCCTGTTCAACTCATCCATGTGATCCTTCACCGCTGAACCAGACTTCATCCTGAGAGTATACAACTGTTAAAGCAAATATAGACGACTCGTGAAGGATTTCTTCATGTATAGTCCCTCAAGCTTCTTCCACATATCAGATGACGTAGCCTCATCCAGGACTTCCCTCAGAACATTATCTGATAATGACAACTGAATCGCGTTGTACGCCTTCCTCTCCATCTCCGCCCTAGCAGATGCAGTCACCTCCTTATCGATATTTGAGACATCGAATACGATCTGGTAACACCCCGTCTGCATACGAACATTCTTCACCTTCGTCTGCCAAATCTGAAAATCATTCTAGCCGGTGAACTTCTCAATGTTCAAAGTTGCTAAAGACACTATCTTTCTTTCGCCACTAACTTCGTTTGCAATAAAAACCACAAGATCTGATACCACTTGTTAGGGGTGAAAATCGAAAACGCCTTGGGATCAATGCGAAAACCAACCCTAATAAACTGATTAGGAATATAGAGCTAGCAAAAATCTAATCCCAATGATCCAACAAAATTCACAATTGACCTTGCAATAGAAAGTAGCAAACGAATCACAACAACAAATAAATCAATCGCAGACACAAGAGAATTTACCCTGGTTCGGTAGTAAACAACCTACGTCTAGCAATCCAATCCGAGACGATTCCACTAGTAGAGAGATCCAAACAATTAGGGTTACAAAACGCTCCCTCACGCGTGAGTAATAACTTGTCAACGGAACAAGCCCTCACAAATCCACTCAAGAGGAAGAAATTAATGGAAGAAGAATAGAAGGAAAAACCAAACCTCTCTCAAGAACACAAACCCTAAAACTCGCTCCAATCTCCAATGGGGTAGCAAGAGGCTCTCTAAAACTCAATGGAGGCTTAACCTAATCTAAAGTAATAGTTATGTTAAATACAAAACCAAAAACCAAGGAGAAGAACGCATCCAGTCCGTCGGTTGTTGCACATGGGCCAGCTTCGACTCGGCCCGAGTCGGCTATCAGCTCGGCCTACTCCGTCGAGCTGACATGCCCTAGGTGGAGTCGAGTCGACTCGGTCGTGTAGCCTAGTTACTCGGCCCGAGTGTCAGAGTCCCTCTTCAAACGGAATGTCCTCGGGCTGCTCGGGCAAATAAAACCTTCCAGCTGCTCGGTCGAGTAGCTTTCTGCTCGACCGAGTAGCCTCCTACTCGACCGAGTAGGAGTCACCCGAGTCGGAGGGAAAACTTTTCTAAGCTCTCTACCTACTCGGTCTGTCAGAGTCTTCATGCTGCTCGCCCGAGTAGCTTCCTACACGACCGAGTAGCCTGGGAAAAACAACGCGATGGATTTGAATCACAAAAAACAACAAAAACTACTTAGTGGTAGAATTGGTGAGACTGTAACAGCAACCGATGAAATACATATGGTCAATGATCAAAGTCCATCCTTACCATCTGTTATAAGGCTCAAGTAAAGAAACACTTGGGTTATGGCACCAATGATAACTGTGATTTATAAAAAAACAGAGAGTAAGCGACGAAGTGCACGCTCACCATTTGTGGCATCGCTGACCTCAATGTCCAATACTAAAGCTTAGTAGTAGAAACAATGGTTTAGTAGTTGTGCTTAAGTGTTTGATTATTTGACATTTGACCAATCTTTTAAGTACAAAAGAAATGTTGGAAAATGTTTGCCCTTCAAACATTTATTGTAATTGAAAAAAATAGCTCGTTCGAAATACTAGTATGTTATTTGGTACTTCTTTATCTGTGTAATCATTTTACACTGTTGAGTATGTATATTGTTGTGTTCATGTTGCATAGGTCAAGTCCTTGGATATACATGAGGGACTGGGATCATAATGAGATCATGATAATAAGGCCCAATGAATCTGCTTAAGCATATATCTTAAATGTTCCTAGTCGTAGGAATATCTAGATGTGACATTGATATTTAGGATAGACTAGTGTGTGTTGATCTCTACCATAGTGATGGTATATGCTGGTCTCATAGCAACTTGATGTGTGGACATCATGAGACAATGTACATGTAGTTATTAGAGAATAAGTGATTCTGGATATAAATTGCATATTTCCCCCCTAATTACCCCCATTTTGTGCCAAAGATTAGGTTTAATTGTGCTCTTTTTGGGTATATTTTCATTTCATATCAATTTCGGGGCTTATTCGCATTCTTGACACAAAATACGGTTTTTATCGTCCTTATTGGCTTCCTATTATTTTTCCTATGCTCCTGCCATTATTTCTATCATATAACCATTTTTTGGGAATTATTTGAGCGTTGGAATATTTTATATAGCTTATTGGGAGGTCAATATTGTTTTTTTAATAGTCATTATATTTATTTTCACATCATATGGACTAATTTCCACTTCTCCTATTTTTCAGGTACTCCTGGGAGCCTTGGGGAATTTTCAGAATTTTCTGGGATTTTTCTGGGATTTTTAGGTATTTTTGGGGATTTATTCGGAGCAAGAGAAGCAAGAATGGCAGTTCTGTAATTTTGAAAAGAAAAAAAAATTAAAAAATAAAAAATAAAAAGGCCCGCAGGCCGGCGGCCCGCTCAGCGAGCGGGCCGCTGCGAAAATTAAAAAAAATGTTTTTTTAACATACAAATCGAGCGGGCCGGCCTGCGGGCCGGCCCGCTCTTTGTTTTTGCGGAGCGGGGAGCCCGCCCGCTCGCAGGCCGGCCCGCTCTTTGTTTTTGCGGAGCACCCGGCCCCCTAAGCTACCCGCATGGGTTATGAGGGGCTGATTGCGAAAAATAGGGGGGATCTCGGTTTTTGCTGTTTTTTTGGAGCTGCTGGTTGCGTTTTTTAGGGTTCTTGATGGGGGTTTTCTTCCCCAAAGGCTAGGGAGGAGCTTGGAGGCCATGGGGATGGTGGAGAAGCTTGGTGGAGGTGCAAATTGGTAGAGGGAAGCTCATTTGGGGAGACTTTGGGTGAAAAATTTCATATTCCTCCTTGTATTTTTGCATCTCTCTTTTGTAATGGATATTAAGTTAATATTGAATGAAAATTCAAACTTGTGTTTCAAGATGATTGAGTAGTGTAAAATGCTTGGGATGTGATTCTTGATGTTGGATGTTAATGTTAGCCCTAATTTCCCTCTTGCCCAATTTTAAATGTTATTGATGGAGATTATTATTGCACAAATTTAATTGGTTAAGTCCCGAGAGGGCGAACGCTAAACTTTCCGGCCGGACAATCCATTGTATACATGGGTAATTAGATCCTAAATCCCCTTTGGCTCTCTAACCCTACCAATATAGGTTAGGATTTTTAGTTTCACTTCACGTTTTTCACCACGATTTTCACACTTCCGCCGTTAGTTTAGGTAGTTGTAACACGCTTTAATATTCTTTGTCTGTCAAATTTTGTGAACATAGAACGACTTGTCCCTGTGATCCGAGTCAACCAATAAGTTCAAAGAACGACTTGCCAAGATGCTTCTCTACGATAATCATACTTTGACTGTTAGTAGATGCTATTAGGTGGCAGGTGGTGTAATATAGTCCTTATAACCAGAGACGTGATAAAGGACATTGCACGTGGAATGCTATACTTTGGATTTTACCGAAAAATGGCATTGCACCCATTACATAAGTACTCGCTGGGTATAGACTAATGCATAGACAGATAGTGGTCGTCTAGATAAGATTTGTCTCATCCAGTATAGAAGGTTAGTGTCGTAAGGGTAAATAGATACATAGTAAATCACTAGCCATGTTGAAAGGTGTAAAGACATGACGTTCAAATATGATAAAACGATTATTTATATATATTTTCGTTGCTCAAAATCCAAAACAGACACTATTTTTAGGATCCTCGTGACAATACGAACTCGTGGTAATTCTTTTGGACTTTTTCGGAGACCTTTATGTTTAGGGGAAAAAATGTAATTTCATATACTAATTGCGTTTTAACTTTCCAACCTTAATTAATTACTTAAACCTAACCTAACTAACCCTATCAATAGCAGCCCACGGGGAAAATATTTTTCACCTTCTCGCTTTAGTTAACAAGCCTCCAACTAATCATTTATTATCCAAATTAATACATTGTTAATATTATATTATTAGTTACACCTTATTTAAACTCACCTTTCTCTCAGCAAACTCATGCAACCCTCACCCGAAGAAGACACATTCATCATCATCTTCTACTTCTTCTTATTCTTCTTCTTCCTACTCCGGCCGCCGCTCTCCTCCGGTGCCTCTGCCATCACCGTTGCTATAAGCCCTGCCCCCAGCCACCTGTGGCGGTTCCAGGCACCCATAAGCCCTGCCCCCAGCCGCCCGTGGCGGCTCTGGGGGTGCCTGGAGCCGCCGCGAAGCCCCGACAGCTCACAACTACTGCTAACCCCCATGCCCAGCTTGCACGACCCCTGGCACCGCGCGCTGAGCAGCCGGTACTGTCTCTCTTCCTCCGCCAGCAACAGCCGCACCCGAAGCAGTGGCAGCTCTGGCCATAACCCCAAGCTCGCCGCCCCCATCTTCCCTCCCTCTGAGTTTGCCCGCGGTCGCTACCGGTGCTGCCATCGTCGGCACTATCGCTCCCCACCTCCGGCGTTGCCCAACCGCCCGCAGTCGCCGTCGACCGTTGCCAGTCTCCGACCCCCGCCCTAGCGCCCCACCGTGGCCGCAACCCCTGAAGTAAGAGAGAGCGCGCACGGAACGCGAAAGAGATAGAGGTATATATATAATATATGTATATATGTATATGTATAAATGCGTATATATGTAAGTATATATTATATGAGATTAATAGATTAAATTCATAGTAAATTATATAAGTGCCTGAAAAATAAACGGAGACCACTAAAAATTCTACATGTTACCACGAATGCGTAGACACCAGAATCACATGAATCGGATATGTATTTTTCAAGTTATGAATTTTCCAAGTTAACTGTATTTTATTCTGATTTGATAAACATACGAATAATTTTCATACTACACGTAAAATTCAAAATATAAAAATACCTTCATATTCTACTAGTCGAGAGTAAAATTTTAACATATTGTGCATAAAATTTCGACGTGTATATTTATCTAAATACCTCCACTTATACCATGTATTCTCACTCCAATACAAGTATTACTCATAAATACTTTTTTAAATAAATCCACGAGCTTCTAGAAATTATTTAAAAATAATTTCGTTACCACAAAATTAAGAAAAATCAGGAAAATACCCCAAAATTTTATACATACAAATACATTCCAAAAATACGGACTTATACGCGTATATTCCTATTAGGGTCATTACATCCTACCCCCCCTTAAAATAAATTTCGTCCTCGGAATTTCAAAATAAGGGGAGGAACCATTATATACATCATCTTACAAGTGATTGCAACAAGATCATACAAACAAGTGAGTGTACTTCTCTTTCATCTCATCCTCGAATTCCAGGTAGATTCTCCTGGTGATGCTCGATACCACATAATCCTCATAAGATTGATGGCCTTCTTTCTCAGCATCTTTTGTCCCCGGTATAAAATAGCTATTGGTCACTGATCATAAGTCTGGTTTGGTCACACATCGACCTTAAAGAAGTCAACAACATGACTACGATCTCCAACACATCTCTTGAGTTGTAATATGGGAAATACGTTGTGCACTCCTTCAAGAGATGGTGGTAGTGCGAGCTTATAAGCCACTTCACCAACACGAGCTATGACTTCAAATGGTCTGATGTACCTTAGACTCAACTTCCCTCGCCTGCCAAAAAGGATCAACCCTCGCGTAGGTGAGATCTTCAAACACACCTGATCACCGGGCTGAAATTCTAAGTGTCATCTCTTTGCATCCACCTAGTGTTTATAACGATCTTGGGCTATACGAAAATTATTTCTGATGATCCTCACCACATCCATTGTTTCAGCAATCATATTTGGGCCCAACATTTCACGGTCGCCCACATAATCCCAACTAAGAAGAGATCGACACTTCCTTCCATATAATGCTGCAAACGGTGACATGCTTATGCTCGCCTGTTAACAGTTGTTGTATGCGAACTCCAATAAATGTAGATGTTCATCCCAAAACCCCTTGAAGTCCAGCATACAAGTCCTCAATATATCTTCTATTATTTGAATAGTCTGCTCTGACTGACCGTTCTCTCTGCGGATGGTATGCGGTGCTAAAACTCAACTGAGTTCCCAAGCTGGCCTGCAGACTTCTCCAGAAATGTGAGGTAAATCTGGTGTCACTATCGGAGACTATGCATATAGGCACTCCGTGAAGTCTCATTATTTTCTATATACATAAATCAAATCAAAATCTATACTAACAACAAATCTCAATGGATATATGGAAGAAAAAGGATCTTACCTCCATGTATCTCTTAGCAAGATGGTCGGCCGACTGGCCAACTCTAAAAGAAATGAAATAGGCAGACTTGGTCAATCGATCAACGATTACCTAAATTGCATAATATCCTCGAGGAGTACAAGGTAAACCAGTCACAAAATCCATCGTCACATGTTGTCACTTCCACTCTGGTATTGGAAGAGGTTGCTGCAGTTCTGCTGTTCTATGGTGCTCTGCTTTCACTTGCTGACAGGTCAAACATGAAGACACCCTCCTGGCTACGCTACGCTTCATACCATGCCACCAAAAATGTTGTCGTAGATCTCGATACATCTTGGTGCCTCTGGGATGAATAGAGTAAGGTGAGCTATGAGCCTCTCTCAAAAGTTCGTCCCGAATATCACCAGTTGGCATACAAATCATGATTCCAAAGCATAGAGATCCATCTTCGTGAATACTGAAATATGCACAAAGTCCAGTCTCTGTCTATTCTCGAACTTCTTCAACTTCTCATCTCCAGACTGAGCCGCCTTAATTCTCTCAACTAAATCAGATTGGACTTGCAAATTCATCATCACCGTCACTAAGCCAGAAAGGATAACTTCAATCTCCATCTGCCGAATATCACCCCAAAGCTCTCTCATCATCATCACTATTGGCATACAACTTAGAGCATACGGTACAACATTAATCTTCCCAGGATGATATTGAAGATCAATATCGTAATCTGTCATCAACTCGAGCCATCTATGCTACCTTAGAGTATCTAAGACTATCTTCAGATGCTCAGCATGATCCTTCTCCGTCTTCGAATACAGCAAAATATCGTCAATGAAGACTACCACAAACTTTTCTAAGTATTCATAGAAGACGTGGTTCATCAATCTCATTAATATGGCTGGTGCATTAGTAACGCCAAAATGCATCACTAAGAATTCGTAATGGCCATAACGAGTTCAGAATGCAGTCTTCGGAACATCTGATCCACTGACCTTTACTTGGTGATACCCACTTCTCAAATTCAAGTTCGAATACACTCGTGATCCACCAAATTGATCAAAGATGTCATCAATCCAAGGAAGAGGATACTTGTTCTTCACTGTAACCTTATTCAATTCCTAATGACTGATGCACATCTTTCGAGAACCATCCTTCTTATTCACCAAAAGCACTAGTGCTCCCCTTGGAGATACGCTAGGTTGAATCAATCCACGTTCCGACAAATCCTTCAACTGATTATGAAGCTCAACTAGTATGGGAGGAGCCATACGATATGGAGCCTTCGCAATCGTAGGGTGCCTGGAATGAGGTCAATGGTAAACTCCAAGGATCTGTCTAGAGGGAGTCCATAGATATCATCTGAAAATACATCAGGAAAATCTCAGACAACACTCGGTAAAACTAGTTCAACTTCTATCGCCATCATCACCTCTTCCACTGGATTGGCTTTGAACTTCAACGGTCCGAGTAAACTACTACCACTAATGAATTCGAACTTTGGATGGTCAAGGCTCTGAAATACTACCCTCCCGAGTCTACAATCTATGGTGGTGTAGAACATTCCTAACCAATCCATTCCAAATACAGCTTCAAAATAAGACATCCCCATCACTAAGAAATCAGCATACATCATTCGTCCACAAATCTCTACAGAACACTGTTGGCATCCCAAAGAACTGCGAAGTACCCCACTCCCTGTATGGATATTGCATATTGAGGCAAAAGAATCCACTACTATAGAATGCCTAGTCACAAAATGTTGGGACAGGAAGCAATGAGATGCTCTTGAATCAAAGAGTGACAAGGCTGGAAAGCAACTCTTACATTGCCTAGAGAAAAATAACACAAAACTAATATAAGAGTCTAACACCCTAATCATATCACTATGATACTACAACTGAAATGAAAGACAATCATCACTTAAGGAAAAAGATGAAGAAGTACCAATGCTGACTCGTATGTTATCCTTTGCTTCCACAGCTGTCATAGTGAAGGCCTGACATCCCGGTGCCGCCTTCCTGGTGGTCTACTGTCGGGGAGGCCTAGGTGGTCCTCTAAGAGTGATTATATTAGGAATTGATGGTGCTGGTAGAGGAAGTCTTTGTGGAGCCGGGGAAGGATCCTCTGTTGCATCGGCATAGCTGCCACTAGTCTCACTGGTCCCAAGGTCTGTCCCTACTGAGGACACTGTCTGTTTATGTGCCCCGTCTGACCACACGTGAAACACCGCCCAGTACGGAATCTACAATCCTTCTGCTCATGTCTCGTCTTGCCGCAAAACTGGCAAGATACTCGCCTCTGAGGTGCTGGTGGAGCTCCAGACCTCATGAACTGAGTGGTCTGATTTGGCCTTGGAAACTCCTATACTAACTTATAGTGCGTCTCTCTACTGCTGCTGGTGCCCTTCCCACACTCCTCAAATGGGTCCCATGCATCCTAGCCGCCTTCAGCATGGCCTCATGTGTAGGCATGTCCATGATAGTCATCACTGCTCTAAACTCTGGGTCCAGTCCCATCCTGAGACGTTTGGCCCTGTAGTCTCTGACTTCACCAACTCAGGGGCGAACTTGCTTAGTAATGAAAACTCTGCAACGTAGGCATCCATGCTCCGTCGCCCATGAGTCAAATGCTCGAACCTCAGACAGAACTCATCCTTCTTCGTCTCAGGAAGGAACTGTTCCTCGAATAACCCCCTGAACTTCTCCCACGAGACTGATCTGGTCAAATGTAACTCATGTACATCCCACCAGTCTCGGGCCTGATGTGTCAACTGTCTCTTTGCTGCATCTACACATCCATCATGTGGGTATCCAACTGCTGTCAGGTCATCCTCAGTGCGTCTGATCCACTCGTCTACCTCCAGAGGACTCTCCTTGCCCGAAAAAGAGTTCGGGTGCAAGGCCCTGATTTGTTTGATACCTCCTATCTTCTGCACCGAGGTACTAGCCATCCTCTCATTCAGCTGAACCAGATGATCCAAGATGCCTATCAGAATCTTTTCCATCAAGGATAACACGGATGAGGCTGCATCTGAAGCAGGTGTCCTGTTCTCAGACGCTACATTCCTGCTATCCATTCTGCAGGATTGAACAGAGGAAATAATGTTCAGTACAAGATTGACAGATTATAATATTAGAGCTTTACTCGTACTTTTCTTACATATATCGCAGTGTGAGTTGACCTGCATTGGCCACCATAAAAACCTGTCACGCCCCGCTATCCAAAATATGAGAGACGCGTAGCTGACTAGGCTGTCGTAGTACTCAGACACTGGGCTTCGAGCCCCAAATGTCCAAATACTACTAGGCATTAATTGTGATTTATATACTACTATACATGCAGGCCACTACGATACACTGAAATAGTACAAAAGTAAAACACAGAGTTCCAACAGAATTTAAAATCCACAAGTACTGAAAAGGAAGCACTGAACTGATCATTACATTATATAAAGGTACATCAGATCTCCTAACTGTACAAGGGTACAAAAATACAAGGGGGGGGACAAAAGGAAACCCCAACCCTCAAAAAAAACCTAAAAGGTGTCCACACCTGTACAACACACTCCCTAGTCTACTCCAGGGAAGTCTAAGTGAACAAAATCTCCGTCAGTCTCCATCGGTACCTTTAAGGATGGAGTGACCTACTGAACATGCTCCTGCTTTGGAGTCACTAACTCTGGACCTGAAAACATAAACGGGACACGTCAACATGTGATCTAGTAGGATTCCTAATTAAACTAGATAGGACCCAGTTTAGAAGTGGACTGCCTATCTAAGAAGGATGGCCTATTAAAAAGGGGTTCACAGAACATTCATCAAGTACACATTACAATAAGCAATAGCTGAAAGGAAAATTATGAAGCATATCAACATGAGATAACATGACTTATGTATTAGAGACAATTTCTTTACAGTTATCAATTTAGTTGTTTAGGAACCCATGTAAACTGTAGGACACTTAAGGAGCTAGACTTCACCCAGGTTGAGTGAAAAGTGGTACCCTAAACATCGACAAGAGCATTGTAAGGGCCTCTCGTAACTCCCCATTACGGGAGTGAGACAATTCTCGGTTTTAGGATCAAACAGAGAAAACCATCAATGATGCATCACGAGTACACCACCGGCCTCTCTAACTCTAGGCAACTCCCCCTTTAAGGAGTGACATAAAAGTGAGAATCAAATCTGTGTCCACTCCATACGCCTACTTTTTACACGTGTCACCTCCCAAAACCCATATCTAGATCTTTACCCATTTTTGAATGGATTGAAGACTCCAGAATCTTTCTCTCATCTCACTCTTCATATTCATATGGATATCCTTATGATATCAATTCATCATCATCATTTACTGCTGTTTCTTTTCCAATTTCATATGTAAATCACATGAGGAACAACAAAACATGTGTTGTTGACATATAAATTGTATCATCATATGCCACACAACATTTCAACATGGATGGTCAATATTTCAACATGGTTATCATGTTAACAACATCATGATGCTCAACATGGATTAGTTAACAAGCAAACTGAATCATTATTCATCACATGTTTAACTTCCATAACATGGAAATTACATAACAAGAATATCAACAATTGACAAATCAGGGTTCTATCAGAACTGGGAAACCGTGGCCACACGGCTATGTGGCCTCTCCACACGGTCGTGTGGAGTAGCATTGAAGGCTCAAGAAGACGACCCACATGGTCGTGTGGTTTCAAACACACGGTCATGTGGAATTTCCAACTCTCAACCACACGGTCATTTTATAAGTTCACACGACCTTGTGTGCCAGAGTGCTCTACTCAGCTTCCTCGCATCTTCGTCGACGTGTTTAAGGGAATACGGAATCGATACGGCCGTGTGGAAGGTCAACACAGTCGTGTGTGGCTAAAGTTTAAGACACGTCGTTTCACGACCATGTGACTCTTCTGGTGATCAAACGACCACCACACGACCACCAAACGATCATGTGGTGATGACACGACCGGCTCACGACCACAAAACGGTCGTGTGGTTTCTTCATATCCTCGCTTCTAGCTACAATAAAAAATTGAATTCCCCACGATTCTAGACTACGTCCTAGCTAGATTAGTTATGATCCTACGTGAGCTTGTCCTTCAACAATTCTGGGACCCTTCTTCTATTTGAGGAGCCTCTGAAAGCTAGTCCTCCTTTTTCCATTTGAGGAGCCTCTGAAAGCTAGTCCTCCTTCTTCCTTCCAATATCAAGAAGCTAGGGTTTGAAAATGGGTTTCTTTGCTTTAGGAATAGAGATCTGCATTAGGGTTTGAGGTGGCTGTGTGAACAGGGTGGATGGAAATGAGACCTTCTTGCTATTTTCTTTTCTTTTTATTTGACTTTTCCTCTAAATTTCTCCCTTTAAATCTCCCCCTAATCCACATCACCCTCCCCAATTCCCTCTAAGCTTGCCACCTAGCTAAGGTTAGGTGGGAATGAAGGTAATAAGGCCACATCAAAGGTGGAGGTGGCTTTGTAGGATAATTAAGGATTTGATTTTTTAACAAAATAGAAATACCTCCACTTATACCATGTATTCTCACTCCAATACAAGTGTTACTCCTAAATACTTGTTTAAATAAATCCATGAGCCTTTAGAAAGTATTTAAATATAATTTATTTACCACAAAAATTAAAAAAATCATGAAAATACCCCAAAATTTTATACATGCGCATACATTCCAAAAATACGTACTAATACACGTATATTCATATTGGGGTCATTACACTGCCTGAAGCAGACAGGCGAGCCCAGCCCATAGCGGGTGATCTGAGCCCGGCCTACCCGAAGCAGGTGGGTGAACCCGTGGCCTGGGAAGAGCCTAGGCTACCTGGGCTTGAGCCCAGACAGTGTAGGCTCGTCCCCAGGCTGCTTGCAGCGGCCTGGGCTGGAGCCTGGGTGCGTCTGGGGTGGATCCCAGGCATGGGGTGACCCCCACATGCACCCAAGCTTTTACTTAAGTACTTTTTAGGCTTTTGCATGAGTCCTACTTGGGCTAAATGGGTACAGGACATTCCAAGATCATGGGTTGGACATTTTCTATGTTTTGAAGGCTCGATTTTCACGTCACATCATATGTGACTGAAATCTTCTTTGCAACTATTTGCGACCATATTAATATACATGCAGCATATGCATTTCCTATTAGGATTTCAGCCTGTGTGAGTCTCTACAGCCTGACCATACTATAAGTGAGACTCTTAGCCCCTTACGATAGTGACCTCGAGCAACAGATATCGTTCCATTACGTGGTTTGACCCTTGACATAAACATTGTCGGGACTACACTTGGCTATGTTAGTGATGAAGTTCGCAGTTTTAATCTTTATGTCAGTACTATGTTATTGCAAAGCTTCGGGTATGATTGACTGTCAACCCGAAGCTTCGTGCTCGATCAGTATCATTCAGTCTTAGTATGTCTTTGTTGGATCATATCCAACACACCTCGGCCAAGAATTTTGCTAAGTACAATACTTATTCCCCGACACTAACTCCCAACATACGGGAGTGACGAATCTTCTCTTAGCCACTACTCCCCTAATACGCTTCAAATGTCACCCAACCTAAGACCTTTCAACAGGCTCTACCTCGAAGCTAGGTTAGAGATCTAAGTGACATCGTTACGCACACGCTCGTACAATGGCCTCAAGTCAAAGTACCAGCTTGCCTATCATCACTAGAGAGCTACCATTGACAGTTTTGTATGCGCTATCACTGTAGCAGCTCTCGTTCGGTCATTCGGTGAACTCATTCTCTGATGAGCACCTATGTCTCATCTCCAATTTCACTAACTCAAACGATATGGTATCACTGCCACCAACACTTGGTGAAGATAGAGCACACAATAGTCTATATGATGCATCAATGTCCTTTCTCGATGTATCTATGACTACGACATTTTTAGACTTATGATACTAGAAGCTGAAACACTTTTCCATTATCGAGACCCTCATCTCGATACAAGTTCAACCTCGCACTAAGCCTCGGGACTTTATCTAAGTATTAAATACAGTCAAACATTATGATTATACTCAAATAAACATTTCCAGATTGTATACTATCATTTTGAATAAGATGTCCCAATTATAAATAATTGGCCTCGAGGACACACATTTTCCATCATCTCCCACTTACACTCAAGCCCAATTATCTTGATATCACATACCACTTTTACACACGAGCCTCTCTAGACGATCATGTGATAGAGCCTTTATGAATGGATCTGCTAAATTTGTCTTCATCAGAGACACACATGAATTCTATATCTTTCTGCGATTCTATATTACACATGAAGTGATATCTACAAAGAATATCTTTGCAGCTTCTGTTCCTTGACCAAATCTCTAGTCCTTAGCAAGAATGTGTGAATTGTCTTAACTGCTTTCAGCATCCTTCTCCAATAGTCGGACTGATATCGACTTACTGCACCGGGTGCAAAATTGACATCTGGTCTTGTACGTATCACAGTGTACATGGTGGATCCAATTACTGAGGCACATATGATCACTATCATAATCTCTCTCCAAGTCAGTCGTTGAAGACATCTTCTTGAAAGAGACATACTATGATGGCAGGTATGAAACCGCACTTACCATGCTAAACCAATTAAGCATGATGTCTATGTCCTATGACTGGGAGAGACTCAGCATCCTGTCAAATCTATCTTTATAGATTTATTTTACACGGGGTGTAAACGATGCTTCTCCCATGTCCTTTATGAAGAATTTATTCGACAGCCATCCTTTTGGTAGAGTCCAATATCTCAATGCTTGTTCCTCATCAAAATTCATGTCATCCACGTATAACACGAGCGTGACTTAAGAATTGCTACTGGTTTTATGCTATCTACAATTCTACATGCATTACTTTCACTCCCACAGACCACGAGACTTTCTGGCGGAGTCATGTAACATTTACATCCTTCCACCAGATTTCATAGTCATATACGATAGCAGGTATAATCCGAATAGACTTGTGCATGGCTACAGGTGAGAATGTTTCACAACCAGCCTAGCTTTACACGTTTCTATCCTTTTCATCTACACCGATCTTTGAAGATCAATCTGCAACCAACGAGAACATTTCCATTGGGTACATTTACTAAGGTCCATAATTTATTAATGTGCATGGAATCCATTTCAGATTTTATTGCATCAAGCCACTTTTCATGGTATCTGCTCTGAATGGCTTTCAGGAAGCAAACATCGTCATCATCAACCATGATGCTACCCTCAACTCCTCTGTCTACGAGAAAACCATAGTACCTCTTAAGGGCTCGAGGAATCCTATTAGACTTCCTAACGACTTGTTTTGAAATATCAGTTCTGCCTCTCCTGCTGGTACCGACACCTGTTGGGTTTTATATGGAAGTTCTAAGGCATGGCCCTAGATGGAGTTTGCTAATTCATCGTCACTCTTTATGAATTGCACCATGTCAAACAAAGTGTGATTCCATGTGTGACATGACAGAGAATCACATTCTCTTAAATAAGCAAAACATTTATGGCTAAAGTATTCTCCTTCTCGATCAAATCGAATGATTTTTAATACTTAGCCATCTTGTTACGACATTCTTTAAATCGCTTAAAAGCCTTGGACTTTTGTTTCATCAAGAACATGTGTTCATTGTTAACGTGATTTTTAATGAGCATAACCAAATAATCCTTTCTGGCTAATGTAGTCAAGTGTCTGTATATATCAGAATGTATGAGACCTAAGAGTTCACCAACTCTTTCCCTTTGTCATACAAAAGGAGTTTTGGTCATCTCATCTTTGAGCCAAGATTTGCAAGTGTCATATGACCCATAATTTGATAGGCCTAAAGACCACTCTTTATGTAACTCGCAAGCCATTCTCTTTGATATGAGCTAGTCTACTTTGTCAGAACAGGTGTCATTTGTTTCTTTACGTTTTCATGTATCCGTACTTAATACATCATTACTATTCAAAGGATATATACACCACAATCTTAGATTCATGCAATTCTACCATCAAGGAAATAAGTTCATAACTTTTCATTAATTGTAAATAAATTTCTGTCAGACAGAGATTACATTATATATATATATATAATTGCAAACATAGTACTGCTTTAAAAGCAAATTGTGACGCTCGCCAAGGTGTATCGGACGTCTCATGCGGCCCCCGCAGCAACGCTTGCTCCATTACCGACCTTTGAGAACGTCCTTCTTTTCAGCTGTCTACTCCTTCTCATCTTTTGTAACCAATTATAGATGTGAGAAATTGCACCGGTATTAAATACCCTTAAATACACAAAACATTTATGTCTAAAGTATTCTCCTTCTCGATCAAATCGAATGATTTTTAATACTTAGCCATCTTCTTACGACATTCTTTAAATTGCTTAAAAGCGTTGGACTTGTGTTTCAAAGAACATGTGTCCATACTTAAAGTGATTTTAATGATAATAACCAAATACTCCTTTCTGACTAATGTAGACATGTGTCTGTATATATCCGAATGTACAAGACCCAAGAGTTAACCAACTCTTTCCATTTGTCATACAAAAGGAGTTTTGGTCATCTCATCTTTGAGGCATGATTTGCAAGTGTCGTATGACCCATGATTCGAGAGGCCTAAATACCCCTCTTTATGTAACTCGCAAGCCATTCTCTTTGATATGACCTAGTTTACTTTGTCAGAACATGTGTCATTTGTTTCTTTACGTTTTCTTGTATCAGTACTTAATACATCATTGCTATTCAAAGTATATATACATAACAATCCCATATTCATGTAAATTTACCATTAAGGAAATAAGTTCATAACTTTTCTTTGATTGTAAATAAATTTCCGTTAGACGGAAATTACATTGCATATGTAAAATTGGAAACATAGTATTGCTTCAAAATCAAGTGGTGACTCTAGCGAAGGTGTGTTGGATGTCTCCTATGGTCCCAACAGCAACGCTTGCTCCAATACTGACCTTTGAGAACGTCCTTTTCTTTTCAACCTTCTACTCTGTCTCATCTTTTGTAACCAATTACCGGTGTGCGAAATTGCATCAGTATCATATATCATGCATTTAGAAGTCATGAAAAGAATTATACTTTGTATAACAATTATAATTTAAGTTGAGGCATCGACATGCCTCTTCTTCTTTTGTTCCAGGGAACATCTTGTAGTTCCTCATCCAATGCCCTTTCTTATGGCAGAAATAGCACTCTGCCTCGGTCAACCCTCCTTTTGCCACCTTTCCCTTGCCCTTCTCGATTGCCTTCGTAGGTTGAAGGGATTCTTCTTCTTTTTTTCCCTTGGTCTCGGAGGAGGAAGAAGAAGAGCCGACAATCAAAACAGGAGACTTGTCCTTCAAGCGTTCCTCAGACTGCCGAAGCAAGTTGAGGAGTTCAGTAATTTTAACCTCAATCTCGTTCATAATAAAACTATTTATGAACGGGACAAACTTTGGGGTAAGGGAATTAAAGATCAAGTGCGTAGACAACTCATGGTCAAAGACGAATCCAGGCTCTGCGAGATCCTCAATGTACGAAATCATATTGAATACATGACTTGGACTGTGCCCAACTCATCTTCGTGTTAAAAAATTTACAAGAAGCCTCGAATCTTGTGGTCTGAGATGATTTCACATACAACTGTTTTGTATTTAGGAAAATGCTGCGAACATCCATATGTTCATGCCGCCTTTGGAGCTCATTGTCCGATGAGGCCAAAGTGATATGTCGAGCTTTCTCGTCATTCAAGAGCCATTGCTTATAAGATTCAATAATCTCATCTTTATCCCTCTAGGTGATTCATCAGGTACATGATCTTTGAGGACATAGCTAATTCTTTCAAAGAAAACGCGAGTTTGATATGTCTAAGCCAGTCTTGATAATTTTTACCATCGAGCCTATTCGTGTCTAAGATGAGCTTACGTCTAGACGACATTGCTGTAAAGATTAGAACACCAAATTTTGCATGCATTTATTATTTTTAAATATAGTGTTTTTATCAAACTATATCCTCCCACTATTTTTGCGATCATCTCAACCCATAGAGACTGAATGAATAGTGATATTTAGTGAGAAAGGGATCTAACCACTTTGAGTTTCTCAATCTTGGGTGTGCCCAACAAGTTGCTCGACTCTACGATCAGTAGATGACTCCTCATCAATCACATCATATGTGATTCCCTTGTCGGTTTTTATCCCTAGTCACTTATGACCTTGAGTATGCTCAACAAATCATAATGACTAGTCTAATCGGACCCCTTGCTTTCTTATCCAGTCTTAACTTACACCGATACTCAAGTATGTTCACGATGCGATGGTTTGGGTTAAGCTGAGCTATATCATATGTATAATGGAATTGGTTCCCAAAGAATAACCATGCTATAGCTTGGGTGTGCCCAACAACTATATATAACAGGAATCCCCAGTTGCCAATCTCCAAAAGCAATGATGACTACGGCTAATCGTGAAAAGGATCATTAACGTAATTGACTAGAATATAATCAATGCATGCATTATTGATAATTGGAGTTGTAGTTTGATCCAGTTGAACACGGCTAGACAAGTTTGGCCATGTAGGATCACTTACCCCTAGCTGTGGCGAGCCCTACTAGGGTGATCCAAGCCTAGACACCAAATGATTCTAGACACCAGTTCACAGATACCTTAAAAACGCCGATTATCAAAATTATGCTTCATTAATATGGTTATGGGTTCTTTCAAATTAGTTAACCCTAATTCTAGGCGATTCCTTAAAACTAACATTTTCAAGAATCAAATATCCATCACATCACAGACATCCCATGCAGTTATAATATAACATTAAAGGAATTCCAGTTTTCGAAAACAATTTTCGAAAAACCAAAAGCACAAATAATTATTGCACAATGCCATGTGACCACGTCATCACCATATGTTAGCTAACTATGACAAAGTGGCAGTAGGACCTTTGCAATATCAAATTATATGTCATGCCGTGAAATCCAAAAAACATCTCAATTTAGCCATTGCATGAATTAAATTACAAACATCACAGAATGCATGTAAGTTCTCTAGTATACCGTAATAAACTAAGGTACTCCATGATCAAAATATGATGGCCACCACCCAGCAACACTTTGCAACACACTTTTTTTGGCCCATTACAACTTCATGGATCTACTGTCCTTAGCAATCTTCATGAAACTCCGTCTCCTAAATTTACTATATATTTACACATGGGCATCCCCATGGAAAAATAATAAATACAAAAGAGGCCAAAATTAATTACATAAAAAATTAATGTGCGCAGGCACTATAAATTACATATTTTAAAAAATTAAAACTAGAGAGCTGACACGCCAAAACAACAATGCAAATATCATCCACACGCATGTTTATGAATAGCAGAAAATAAATTAGATGCTAGGTAAAACCTTGCTCTGATACCAATGAAGGGTTTTGAGCAAGCTCACATATGGTTTTTCCATCGTCTAGCCCATGGCTTAGCAGACGTGGAAGTAGCGGAAGAAAAAATAATCCTATAACGCTTTTATGAAAACGCCATACGGAAAAATTGCTCCTTTGCAGGATCTTTTACTATCTAAGGAGAAGAGTGAACCTATCTCGCAAAGATATATCTAACTAATTCTGCTATAAAATAAAGCATAAAAGCATATTATAGTTTTTGCAGTCGCAAAAACTCTTTCTTAGGATGACGCCCTGAATCGATCCAAGCCTTTGTCAAGAGGTGACCACTTGCTCCAGAAAGTTTCACCTTAGCTGAATCCTTGTCCCAAGCTTTGGATCTAATCCAAACTTCCTTTAAGTTTTGCTAGAACCTGAAAGGAAGTGAAGATGAAAATGAGGAAAATTTTGGTCACCTTTAGATCTAGATTTCCTCACTTTAATTTCAGGTGAGCTCCCTTGATCAAGGCTTGGTGTAGTTCAAGTGAAAGAGGGGCTCCCCATTTATTGGAGGAGCTGAGCATTCAAAGGAGTATCACATCCGATGTGGTACAAAAAACAAAATTCAAATTAACTCAAATTTGTCCCCCTTCGAGGACCAAAATTTGAGCAATTAATTCTCTCTCTTCGGTAAGCTTCAAAATTAAAAAGACATATCATTTTGAAGAGCGTTAAACGAAGATCACATAGAAATAAACGGTGCTCAATTTCGAGATCGTTTGACCCCTCAAACGATCCTTAAAGTTGCACCCACAAATTGCCCAAAAATTTGTGTTCTTTCGTAGTCAGCAAAAGAGGTTTCATGGGCCCCACCCATGGGCCCCACTTGCTGCAGGCCATGCACACTCACCGAGCACAACTACCCGCTAGTCGGGGGGACCTGCGGGTCGAGCGCCCTCCCGAATCAAGTGGGCTTCACCAGCGGCCTAGGATGAGCCCAGACAACCTGGGCTAGAGCCCAGACAGCCTGGGCTCGACCCTAGGCTGCTTACAGTGGCTTGGGATCGAGCCAAGTTGCGTCTGGAGTCGATCCCAGGCCTGCGTGACCCCCACACGCACCAAGGCTTTTTCCTGGAGTCCTTTTTTGGGCTTTTTCCTGGGTCCTACTCGGGCTAAATTGGTCCAAGTCATTCCAGGATCTCGATTTGGGCATTTTCTATGCTTTTCAAGGCTTGATTTTTGCATCACATCATATGTGACCGAAATTCTCTTTACAACTATTTGTGACCATATTAATTTACATGCATCATACACATTTTTCTCTTATTACTTGGATGAGGATATCAGCCTGTGTGAGACCATATATCCTGACCACACTACATATGAGACTTTTAGCCCCTGACGATAGTAACCACAAACAGATGCCATCCCTTGTTCGGTATCATCATTACATGATCTGGCCATTGACATAAACATTGTCGGGACTACACTTGGCTATGTCAGTGATGAATTCTGTAGTTTTAATCACTATGTCAATACTATTTCGCTGTAAAGCCTAGAGTATGGTTCAATGTCAACCCCTAAAAGCTTTGTGCTTAATCAGTATTGTTCGGTCATTGCTTGTTTTTGTTGGATCATATCCAACACACATCGGCCAAGGATTTTGCTAAGTACCGTACTGATTCCCCGACATTAACTCCTAACATATGGGAGTGACGAATCCTCTCTTGGCCACTACTCACCTCGTACACTTCAAGTGTCACCCAACCTAAGACCTTTCAGTAGGCCCTGCCTCGAAACTAGGTCAGAGATCTAAGTGACACCATTCACGCACAAGCTCATACAATGTCATCAAGTCAAAGTACCATCTTACCTATCATCATTAGAGAGCTACCATTGACGGTTTTGTATGCGCTATCCCTGTAGCAGTTCTTGTTGGGTCGTTCAATGACTCATTCTCTAATGATCACCTGTGGCTCGTATCCAATTTTACTAAATCAAATGATCATGATATCACCACCACCGATGCTTGGTGAAGATAGAGCACACAAAAGTCTCTCTGATGTATCGATGTCCTTTCTCGATGCTTCTATGATTACGAATAGTTTTAGACTTCTGCTAGTAGTGATCGAGATCCTCATCTCGATACATGTTTGACCTCGCACTAAGCCTTAGGACTTTATCTAAGTATAAAATACAGACAAACATTATGATTATACTCAAATAAACATTACCAGATAGCATACTATCAGTTTAAACAAGATGTCCCAATTATAAATAATTGGCCTCGAGGGCACACATTTCCCAACAACATGTTTGCTCATCGTCAAAACATTCATGGGGTGACACAATATTCAACAAAACCAAACCAAATTCTTAGAGTTTGACTCTAACAAGCCCATCTTGTTTTAGGACAAGAGCTGGATTCAAATTTGAATCCAATTGGGATTAGAAAACCTAATGACCAAGTCTCTTCTAATTACGTGTTTAGTGATAGAGCTGGGATCCAACTCGAATTTCGAATGTGCCTTAGATTTGGATGACTCCTGGCACTATATAAAGGTGTCCTCTCATCCTTCTCCATATACCAATAAATCCCAACAAGAGATATCAAAGATCTAGCATCCAAGATCTCTTGAACGGAGAAATTCAAAACTGTTTGGTGGATAATTTATTGCTCTAAAAGAAAAAGTTTTTCTCCTCCTCCTCGCTTGCACAAGCAAAGCACTAGGGACCGGTTTGAGTTCTTGAAGAGCTCGTGAATCGTGAATGGGATTCATCATCAGGGTGAAACTTCTATCGCAACTGGTTGGTAAACGAGCATGGGGTCTTCATCGAAAAAGTTTTTCGATTCACGGTTATCGTTAAAGTATATCCGCATAAATGTGAGTTTTTAATTTCAGCGTTAAATTGAAGTATTTGTAGTTTGATAGCAAATTTGATATTTCAGTCTTCAGCTGTTTTCTAAAATTTTTTAGAAACCCTAGCAAATTTCTTAGGGCTAAAATGTGTCAAGAAATTGTGTCAAGTGCTAAAATGATTCCTCCGGATACTTAAAAAAATCTTAGGAGAAATATAAATATATAATTAATTTACGAATCGTCTCATATGTGATTATATTACTTTGCCTTACATAGTTTCTTAAGCCAACTTGAACTCCAACTCCAACGGCTTTCAGTGGCCTAAAATTGAGCTTCATAAAATCTAAGAGCACTCTTTTTGAGCAATGTTTTACTTTTGCATCTTTTGATATAATTCTGTAACATATAAATAAAGTTCAGACACTAGACAAATATGATGTTAAAATTGAGTTGTAAATCAACATATTGTCCAATTTATAGACACCATATGATTCAAACGTATATGATACACCATTTTTTTCATTTCCATTCTTTTCCCTATAGTTTGGCTTTTAAATATCTATTATACATTTTGATGATTTTGTTGAATCTTTATCCTACGTAGCACCCAAAATATGATTAGAACAAACTTTATTGATGACTAGGACAAAGATTCATGCCATATTATGCTGACTAGGGCAAAGGTTAAGAAAAGGGGTTGAACTGTATTTGGGGGGGGGGGGGATTTTGAATCTTTGGAGGAAAACTATATTGTGAAATTCTAATAATTTGACATTTGAGTGGAAATTTTGAATTTTGTCCTACTAGGACAAAGTGTTTGGGAGAGTGAGGGGCCCAATGGGTTGTGGGTGAGTGGTTGGATGTGGAGTTGGGTGTTTTGGTGGAACCCCAAACAAAAGCCCATCACATTCCCCTTATTTACAATTTGCCATTGCTTTTTCCTAAAACCAAAAGACCCCTCATCTTCCCCTTATTTACGGGTTCACCATTGCTCTTTTTCCACCTTGCACCCCGTGTTTTGCTCTTTAGTCCCTGCTTTTGCGCCCTGCAAAGACTGACCCTGGGTTTCTTTTTGCCGTCAGTATTGTGTTCGGGAGACGACTGTTCCTGTCGTTCTTGCGCCCGGGAGACGACTGCCCCGTCGGCATTTCACCCGTGAGCCGACTATCCCCGTCGGTTTGCACCCAGGAGACAACCTTCGACGTGCCCTCTGGGCACGAGCATTCGCTGGTAGAATTAAAATCATACCCTTCACCAAGTGGGGCTCACCATACCAAGGTAGCACAACCTATCCCATTCCTTTGTCCTAACGGGATAAATGCGGGGCTCACTTTCTTGTCCTATGGGGACATATGTAACGGCCGCTCTCCGACCGTTCGTATTTTCTACGTGCACGTACTTTTTCGTGCACATATTTTATTTGGCTCTTTCTTGGTTTTGGTATATACGATGTGATATGTCGTTGTGACCGTATGGAAGTGTAGAATTTTATGGTAGTTTTTGGGAACATCATCTCACGGCTTGTCTCCTCGCAAAACTGCTTTGAATGGAAGGGTGTTTTGGTCTTTTGGCACCAATACGCGGTTCCCGATTTTACGATTATTTTTGGTAGGTGTAAAATGTGATCGGACATGGTAGCCCCGTACTTCTCGTCTCCACGATCGTCCCGATATTTTCGGATTATTTTTCTGATGCCCGTAGTGGAAGATATCTCCTAATCAATTCTCAGCCGTTGATTAGCCGTTAATCTACTTGAATTTCAAAACTAATCACATCCCTAATTTTTCTCCCACGTTTCATGGCATAACTTACAGCCACTAGGGACACCCCTCCTTTTCCCTAACTCCACTCTCCCTATCTCTATCTCTCTCTCTATCTCAATTAGCCAAAATCCCAAAGCCAAATAACAAAACCCTTTCATCTTCAAAAGGAAACCCACCCTAGCCGCAAGAATCACTCACGCACAAGCCATGGCCGCCTCCTTGTTTCTCCTCCAGCCACCCATGGCCACCCCAATCCTCCCCTCTCTGACCACCACCATCTCCTCCTCCTCCTTCACCTTCTCCACCTCCCCAAAGCCTTCAAAAACACCATTGATCCAAGCTTGGCTGAAAAACTGGGCAGTTGAACCCATCGTCAGAAAACGGCCGGTCGCCGCCACTCCGGCCACCCCCTCCGGTGAACTCCACCACCATTGGACTCCTATCTGACCCCCTGACCACTCCAACTCCCCTTACCCTTTTCCCACGTCTCGATCTCCTCAAAAACCCCGTGGAACTCAGATCTACCGCCGTTTTTGACAGTTTGCACGCCGCCACTTCAAACTCGCGTCCACAGGTCATCCGGCCACCTACGATGACCATCCTACCGCTGTTGGACTCCTATCGAAGCCCTCTACCAACTGCAATTTTCCTCATGCTCATATCCCACTTGCAGCTCCTGGAAAATCCGTCGAAACCAAGCCCAGTCGCTGTTCTTGACAGATCTGGCCGCCGGAGTTACTGTTCACGGCCAGCCACCGACCGCCACCGCCGCTGGCGACCACCACTGCCACTTTGTTCCCCTTTAACCCCTCTCCACTCTGCAACTTCCCTCACGCTCATAGCCCACTTGTATCTCCCATAATCCTCGTCGGAACACGCCATATCGGCTGTTTTTCACAGATCTGGAAGCTGAACATCCACGCCGGCTCACGCCCACCTCCGACTACCCACGGTGACAACTCCACTGCCGTTGGCTTTGTCTTGAAGTCCTTTACCTTCTGTACCTTCCCGTTTTCTCTGTTCATCGTTGGAATTCCACTGAGATGCGCGACGACGGACGTTGCGCGAATCTGTCCTCTCCGGCTTCTCACGGCCACCCACCACCGTACGCTAATGCTGTCGGCCACCCACCGGTCCGAGCATCTTTCTCTGGTCCTACTTCATCTACTGACAGCTCACTTGGACTCTCGGAGTTCACGTGTGTTGCCGCACGCACGTGTTTTTAGCCGACGTCGCCGTTATCGTGAAGATCCGTTGCGCTACTGCAACGGGAGGAGGATCGCTGTTAGCTCGCTGATTTCACGCCACCACCCCGCTGTCCAGAGGTACCTCGCTACGCTACCCACGGCGAGGAGTTCAAGACGACGCCGACGTTTCGCCGTTCAGACCCGACTTCCGCTTGTTAGACGACGTCACGAGGTTGGTTTCCCTAACACGTAGCAAACCCACATCGTAGTCCAATCAAAACCTAAACTAAAATTGGTCAACTTGAACTAAATTTATTTTCTACATCTGTAAAATGTTGCCCACCGTAGGAAAGATCGACGAACAGACTATTATTTTCTGTGCACATAGGGTAGACGTCGATCTAGACTAACAAAACATCAAAAACGGGACTTTTTGACTGATAGGTTAGTCCCGCCAAATTTAGAAACAAACCATAATAGGTTGACCAAAAAGCGCGATCTGACATCGCCGTGATACTGTTTTAGACGGACCATCGTCGACGCGACGTTTCGACGGGACGCTCCGGACAGACGACGCACTCGCCACCGAAGGTAAGTGTACTCACTTGTACCTTCGGCCGTGTTTAGGCCTTAAACTTTTAAAACTGTTAAAATGTAAACGAAGAGAACTGGACGTGAAATGATAGCGTCCGGGACACCCCTTGACAGCTTAGACTTGACTACGAAGTCTAAGCGCAACAACAACAACAATTGACACCTTAGGGTTTTCCTGTGTGTGCGTGCGTGCGTGTGGACCCCCTAGAATAATAATTCCTTGCGTGTCATGTCATGTCCTGTTACACAAAAATCCTCTGGGCGTTTCGGATGATCTCCATGCGAGAGTGATCCCTGTTACACAAAAAGCCTCCGGGCGTTTCGGATGCTCTCCACGCGAAAGTGATCGCTGTTACACAAAAAGCCTCCGGGCGTTTCGGATGCTCTCCACGCGAGAGTGATCCCTGTTACACAAAAAGCCTCCGGGCGTTTCGGATGCTCTCCCAGCGAGAGTGATCCATGTACCTTCTTGTCCTGAGCACTTGGGTTGGGGTAGGGTTGAGCGTGCGCACGGGGAGAGGATCTGATCCCCCTCGAACCGTAAGGTGTGAAACCTTTGAGTCACACGTGTCCTGTCGTGTCTTGTCTTGTCTTGTCACGTCTTGTCTCGTCTTGTCTTGACCCGTTTAGATTAGTCCCGTAGTCGGTAGCACACGCTACGGCTACTGTTTGACGTGTTTACTTTCCCAGCTCCGTTTACTTTCTATAACTGCCATGTATAACCCCAGCATGTTAATCAACCAGTAAACTGTTGCTTTATATTAAAATACACTTGCAGTGAGTCAAACATTTCTGTGGAGACTTTACCTGACGTACAGTTCCTTTTCTCTTGGGTGCTGTACGTCAGGTGTCGAGCCGGAGTTCATGGACGAGGCAGACTTACCAGAGTACGTAGAGCCGAGGACGTCAACCCGGAGGTCGTACCTGACGAGGACCCGACAAAGACGTTCCCCACCGTTGCGGACTTCCAGAGGGTACTACTTTTTAGTCTGGGTGAGTAGCACCATTTTACTCTTTGCCTAGGTTGGGTGCTTCGCACTATTAGTTTTCTTTTTCTGCAGTTTGTTGCCATGCTTAGGCCTCCCTTATTAGATTTGTCATATGCTGGATATTATCTCTTTTATAAAATGAATGCATCCTTTTCCTTCTGTACTTTTATTGTTCCGGATTTTATAGATGCAAGAACCTGAAAATTTTAAAATGGTACCCCTACAGACGCTTATTGGGTCTGAGCTTCACAGCTCCGGCCTAAGCGGGCCTTAGTCATGTTTCGCTTCTGTAGTTTTGGGAAGCGGGACGTGACAACATAGCTGCAGGAAACATTCCCTAATTGTGTAAATGATCATTTTTCTAATTTATCTGTCTTTATTATGAATGGGTGAGACCTTTGGTCTCCACCCACTAACCATCCCCCATTACACCCACTTAGTAGTGGATGTCCCTTGGGATTCATATGAATGTAACCCCTATATGAGAATATATTAGTATAGCTATGGTTTACACCATAGGCTAGTTCTTCCAAACTCACAACACGTTATCATGCAAGATTGCATCTAGAAATTCTTCTCTACAAAAAAAAATTTTTCTAGTGAAGGAAACTTATATCTGTTGGCGGATCGTTAGCCAACATCACGTGGAGTTCGATCGTTTGCGTAGTCGCTGAATTTCCTACGTTTTCAAGGAGCGGGATTATTTTCTACGGATTTTTTCGCTCTCCGATCTTCCCTAGATCCAATGGATGTAGAGGTAAATACTAAAACTCCTAGATATAAACATAGTTCAATACAATAATAATAATTGATATTGTAATTGTGTTTAGATAAATTACTTGGACCAATTTACATTGTGTTTAGATAAAAACCAATCATCCATGCCTGAAGCGGTTCTCCTTCCCTTCCTCATCCCCAAAACCCCTCCTGAAGGGGGGAGGGGGACCTTGATCCGGCTCACCACCCCCCCAAAGGGGGGATCTTTAATCAGGCAAAAATAAGAGATGTTAAGTTATATTATCCTTATAGAACATGGAAATAAGCTTTTGCTTTAGTCAGGGCGTATGTGTTGGTTGGCTGCAATCCTTGAAACAAACTTTGTGATCAGATTGCAGCCGGCTGGTTGCACAATTTTGATAATAAATTTGCAAGCTTTTTACAAGGTAATTGCAAATGTTTGAAGGACATAGTTATCAACTTAGAAGCGTGACAATGGGTCTCAGAGTATTCCCAGTAGGAATATTCATGACCCTCAAGTTCTCTACAGTGGAAGATAATATATTATTCGGAAAACCGTATATAATTAAATGAGGGAGAAAAAGACAAATCTGCTTTCTATCTATCCTCCCTTTTGAAACGGGATATTTTCACTGCATATTCCAAATATTTAAATCTGCCTCGCTGCGCCATCCCCCAGTCGGGGAGGGGGGGCTTACCTCGACCGTCGCCTCCCCTAAGTCTGGGGGAGGGGTCTTCCACGTGCGCTGCCCCGTCGGGGGGGGGGGGGGGGGGGGGGGGGGGGTTGGGGGGAGTGGTGGGGCACTCGTCGGATCTCCACCCCCCTGATTGGGGGGGAGGGGGTCTCACTATGACGGCAGCCTCCCTGAAGGGGGTGGCCTCTTTTTCTTTTGGGGCTTGACCAAATCCTAGATCCTATGGTTAGGGTAATATAAGGCTGCACTTAACATATGAGCTAGTGGCCCAGTAAACCCTTTATTCAAATAAATAAAATTTTTTGGATGTTGGGCCTGAAGCCTGCAGCAAGCCTCAGGGGCTTCAGGCCAATAGATTTTTAATAAATAAATGGGGTATATCATAACTCTGTTTTAAATATATATTTAAATCAGAAAACATGAATTAAAACTGGATAAATATCAGAAAATACCAGAAAAATACTGGAAAATTCTGAAAAATTCTTGATTATTGTGTGTGGCATTAATATATTACTTTAGGGATGATTTTTGTTAATAAAATTAATTATTGGTAAATATTCTGATAATTTCAACATCTTGCAATTTATAAAAATTGGATTAAAAATTATTATTATTTCACGATTTAATAATTACACAGATCCTGAGACCGCTCTGTCGTTAATTATCTAACCTAACTGGTAATGACGTTTCCCCGTGGTCCAAGTAAATATTAAACGAAAATTTAATATTTCTCCAATAAAAGCGCTTGCGATGTTGAATAAATTAAATTTTTATGCCTGTGATGTGGCATAATTATTTGAATGTTATATAAACTGCCTGGAATGTTAGTAAAACTTTGTTGTAGTTTGTGGATTGGCCGTTATTAGTCACCACTATTTATTTTTCTCGCATTTTTTTATTTTGAGTGAAAATGTAGTGAGGACTTTATTGTAAAAGCCAAAGCCCGGAGATACTACCCCTGAAGACGGAGGCAAAATTGCTAATGCTGGGACCCCCCAATGATGTCCAAATTGTTTTAATTTTAGAAAATAATTATTCATGCTTATTTCATGCTTAGATAAATGGCAAACATTGTGAGCGTCGATTTTGATGTTCTCGATGCGGCTGGAAAAATTACTTGAGCTGGCAGCTGGACCTGAAGTTTCACCAGCGCTCACAGGGCCTAAATCTCACATTTTAATCTCCAGCTACATGTGTGGCTTCTGGTGAAGGGACTTCTACTGTTAGAGTCTCCGATATAGAGAAGGCGAAAGCCATTATCTATATCAGGAGACATATTGATTGGACCCTGAAGGCCGAATATCTAACAGTGGAAGACCCTCATGAACTGTGGACATCACTTGAGGACAGATACAAACATAAAAAAGATGTTATCCTCCCTCGTTGACGTTATGAGTGGGAAAATTTCCGACTTCAGGACTTCAAGTCCGAGCTGAGTATAACTCAGCTCTCCATAACATCACCTCACGCCTGAAGTTGTGTGGTGAACAAGTCTCGGATACCCGCATGCTTGAGAAAACATATACATCCTTCCATGAGAAGGATGCTATTCTCATGCAACAGTATCGTGAACGCCAGTTCACGAAGTACTCTGAGTTACTCTCCTGCCTTCTTATGGCATAGCAGAACAGCGACCTCCTACTGGCCACTTATAACCTACGCCCTGCTGGCTCTGCTCCTCTCCCTGAGGCTCACAAAGTTTCTTCCCAGAAGATGAAGAACAATCAAAAAGGCAGATTCAACAAAGGAAAAGCTGCAAAGAAGCAGACCAGAGCTCCTCCCCAGAACAACAACAATGAGGGGAAGAAAAAGAATACGTGGAAGAGGAATACCTCTAACCAGACGTCTGATCCAAAGAAAAACTGGAAAGACAAATACCATAGATGTGACATGACTGGACATTGGTCCAGGGTCTGTCGTACTTCACGCCACCTCCAAGATTTGTATATGGCAAGCCTGAAGCCTTCCGTTGAGACAAATCTGGTGGATATATAGCCTCCTACTCGGTTCACCCCCGAGGATTTCGAGAATGACGAACTCCTAGACTGAAGCTGTTTTAGTTATGTTTTAAGCCTTTATCATTTATATTTGATGTATCTTCAATTATGTCCTTTATCTTTATTATGAATCGAATGTTGATTACCTTTTCATAAAAGTTTTTACATTCTTTTCTAGAGATGAAGTGTGAATGCCTAGTGGACAGTGCTTCCACGCATATGATCCTTCGAGATAGATGCTATTTTAATAGCATCGTTAATTATAATGGTCCCGTCACTACAATTTCAGGACTATATAATATAATAAAAGGATCAGGTGAAACAACTGTATCGCTCCCAAATCAAACGCAAGTTATAATAAAAGATGCTTTATTTTCTCCAAAATCAAACAGAAATCTACGAAGTTTCAAGGACATCCGTTTAAACGGATATTACTTGAAAACTGATGATTTCAATAGTGTTGAATATTTGTATGTTACTTGTCATAAGGATGATATTAAAACCATCTTAGAACGTTTTAAAGGACTCCCGTCGGGCCTTTATCAAACATACATCTAACCTATAGAAGCTAATCAGATGGCGCACCAGCATTGTTCTACATCACCAGAATTCGGTCTCTAGCAATATAGACTAGGTCACCCAGGATCGGTAATGATGCACCACATCATAACCCAATCCCGTGGATATAATTTGAATAACATGAAGATTCTTCAAAAGGGTGAATTTCCTTGTCCCCCTGTTATAAGGGTAAACTAATCAAGAGACCATCCCACCTGAAATTGGGGTTTGAGTCTCTTAGCTTCTTGGAGAGAATACATGGAGACATTTGTGGGCCAATTCACCCATCAAGTGGTCCATTTCGGTACTTTATGGTACTGATAGATGCATCTTCAAAATTGTCATTTGTGTGCCTTTTGTCCACCCGCAACCTAGCTTTTCAAAAGCTATTGGCACAAATAATAAAGTTGCGGGCACATTTTCTAGATAACCAGATTAAAAATACGTCTGGACAATGCTGGGAAATTCACTTCACAAGTCTTTCAAGACTACTGCCAAGTAACTGGTATTGAAATTGAACGTCCAGTAGCTCATGTTCACACCCAGAATGGGTTAGCTGAGTCTCTTATAAAGAGACCGCAATGGATTGCTTGTCCATTGCTAATGCAATCACAGTTGCCTGTAGATGCATGGGGACATACCAGTTTGCATGCTGATTCGCTTATCAGAATACGAAATTCACTAATAACCAGAAGATTATCAGATCACACGTCCTTGCTGCCAATACGCCAGCTAGAATTGACAACCTCAAAGATGGGTGCAATCCACCGGCAGCCGAATCGACCGTACCTCAAATTAAAAGAGGCCGACCGCCTGGCTCCAATGATAAATTCCCTCGCAAGAGGAAAATAAGTGGAGAAATAATGAATATCCCACCATAGGATGCTGTGCTCAGACTTGTAACCTCTCCCCTCCTTTAGTCTCCCGAAGAGGACAATACATGAGAAATATCATAAATTTCGTACGTACTGGGGAGGTACTGGACAGAAAAAGCATTGTCGTCGTCGACGACTTCGCATTCGATATTGCTGTTCGCATCGCTCAATGCGACGATGATATCGATCCACGATCTCTAGTTGAATGCAAACCCATAGATGATTAGCCAAAGTGGAACGAGGCAATAGGAGTAGAGCTGGACTCACTCTTGAAACGTAAAGTCTTTGGACCAGTAGTCCAGACACCAAGAGGTGTTAAACCTGTGGGATACAAGTTGGTATTCATAAGGAAAAGAAATGAAAATAATCAGATCGTACGCTAGAAAGCACGGCTTGTAGCTCAGGGATTTTTCCAACGGCCGAGAATAGATTATGAAGATACATATTCCCCGGTTATGGATGCGATCACATTCCGATTCATAATAAGCCTGACATCAATGGATGGCCCAGAAATGCAGCTCATTGACGTTGTGACTGCATATCTATATGGCAATATAGATAAAGATATCTATATGAAACTTCCAGATGGTTTCAAAATACCAACAGAAATAAAAGATAGACATCGGGACATCTATTCTGTTAAGCTTCAAAGATCATTATATGGTCCTAAGCAATCGGGAAAAATGTGGTATAACATACTTAGTGAATTACTAGTTCGACAAGGTTTCACCAATAATGAAGTCTGCCTGTGTATTTTCATTAAAATCACGGAAACAGGATTCATATTAATAGCCGTTTATGTAGACGACTTAAACCTCATCGGATCTCCTGCAGAGATTGATGATATATATGCAAGCCTTAAACTAACGTTTGAAATGAAAGACTTAGCCAAGACTAAATATAGTCTTGGCTTACAGATTAAACACCTCAGCGGAGGAATCCAGTTACACCAATCCACATACACAAGAAAACTACTCAAAAATTTCCATATGGATAAAAACCATCCTCTAAGTACACCAATGGTCGTTACATCTTTGGATGTACATTAAGACCCCTTTCGGCCGCTGGAAGAGGGTGAGAAAACAGTAGGTCCTGAAGTACCTTACCTTAGTGCCATTGGAGCACTTCTATATCTGGCAAACTGCACATGTCACGACATAGCGTTCGCAGTCAACCTACTAGCCAGATACAGTTCAGCGCCCACAAAGCACCACTGGAACGGAGTTAAGCAGCTTCTGCACTACCTTCAAGGGTCGATTGACCTGAGATTATACTTCCCGAAAGGAGGATCTTCCAGTTTGATTTGTTATGCAGATACAAGATACAGGTCTGATCCGCACACTGAGAAATCATAGACTGGTTTCGTGTTCACCTATGGTGGTACGGCCATCTCCTGGAAATCTGTGAAGCAGACCACCATAGCAGTCTCATCCAACCACTCAGAGCTCCTGGCAATCCATGACCCTAGCAGAGAATGTGTCTGTCTTCGTTCAGTCATTCATCACATTCTAGTGACGACCGGCCTGAAGACGGACGACCTTGAGCCAACCATTTTATTTGAAGATAATGCAGCCTGTATAGCTCAACTACAAGCTGGTTACATCACGGGCGACAGGACGAAGCACATCTCTGCCAAGTTCTACTGGACGCACGAGCTACAAGAACAGAAGCAGATTGAAGTATGACAGATTCAGTTTTGTAATAATTTAGCTGATCTGTTTAATAAGGCATTGCCTAGATGTACTTTTAGAAAGCTTGTAAAAGATATATGGATGCCACAACTGAAAGATCCACAAGCCTGAAGCTTGTATGGATCAGGGGGAGTCACTTGTGTATTGTACTCTTTTTTCCCTTAAGCTGCTGGTTTTCCCACTGGGGTTTCCACGAATAAGATTTTAACGATGCAAAACATAGTAACACTGGATCCAGCAGTATCCACCCCCCACATTAGCGTATCGGATTCTGAAGAATTCATATGATAGGAATGGATGGATGAGAGACGTGTTATGAATGAAGGAGACTTTTGGTCTCCACCCACTAATCATCCCCCATTACACCCACTTAGTAGTGGGTGTCCCTTGGGATTCATATGAATGTAACCCCTATATGAGAATATATTAGTAGAGCTATGGTTTACAGCGACTAGTTCTTCCAAACTCACAACAGTCTTCGTTTCCATCCCGCCATTCTGGAATTTGCAAAGGCGTAAGTAGGCCAGGGGCCAAATAGGCACCATTAAAGTCGGAGATCCGAATTTGACCAGGCCAAATATTATCCAAAGATGAAACCAAGTGATAATGTTGAAGCAGCCACGTATTTAGTACGCATCTTTGCCCAAAACCAATGCATTTGATGCGTGCACGCACAAGCGGCCACGTCAGCAACGCAATCAACAACAGGAACCAACTTACACCGTCCAGTCAGAACATGCCACGTACGCGAGAGAGGGCCACGGCAATCGTTTAGAAATAGGGAGCATGTCCCCAGGATACCAAGTCCAATTTTGAAAATGCTTTTGGGAGATAAAGGCTTGAAATTGGCACATGCAGGCGTGTTAAAAAGTTACCAAGTTTTTGTCAACGACGCCGGGTTTAAAGATAATCAAACTCTGGTGAACTATTCAGCATGATCCAATGGAGGCAGAAACTTGAGAATATTCCAGAGACAATAGTTGCATGTTCTTGACTGTAAATACTTGAAACGGAATCACTTCGGAGCATGCATGTGTGTCTTGTGTGCGTCTGCTTGTCTCCGGTGAAATGTATTTGTGAATCCGCAAAGCTACACGGTCTTCTAGAATTCATACGATATAACAATGTAGTCTTATTTAATTGGGGAGTGGGTGGGTGTAGACCAGAGAAAAAGATGCACCCACGTTTTAAGTGGGGTTGGGCTTTGCCGTGAGAGTTAAGACCGGGGAAGAGATGCATGCACGTAATTAATTAGGTTTAAATAGGTGGGGGGGTCAGTTTGATAAAAGAAACCAAAACGTGGAAACTGGTGTGAAGGGAAATTTAGGGAGAATAGGTGTAGAGGGTTAAGAGCCCCCTACACGTGTATTTATAACTTTCAATAGTGGGTTGGATACCCAATTGGCCCAATGGGCCTATTCATAACACTTCCCCTTATCCAATCAACATTGAAATAAGAGGTGGATTCTTCAGGATCCGAGTTAGGGTAACTGTCTTGTTAAAGAAAGAACAGTTAACCCATAACTTCCCCTGTTTTGGGGATGTGTCTAGGGGTGGATACTTCAGGATTCAGAGTCAACGAGGTTGCCTCGTCAAAACCTTGACTACGGAAAACCCAGTGAGAAAAAACCTGTAGCCAGGGGAAAAGAGTACAACTCTGCAGTTGACTCCCCCTTATCTGTCCAAGCTTCAGGCTTGCAGATTTCCTATGAATCTATACATCAGTCTCCTATGTATCTATGAGTTCATAGTTTTCTCATCCTGACACAGTTTACATTTACTCACTCTCCTCATCCCAATCCTATATACAAGTTTCTCAAAGATACTAGTAGGTAGGGATTTGGTAAGCAAATCCGCCAAGTTATTACATGATTGGATCTTCTGTACCTCAATCTGCTTTTGCTTCTGAAGGTCGTGCGTCCAGAAGAACTTGGGGGAGATATGCTTCGTCTTGTCACCTTTGATGTAGCCGTCCTGTAGCTGGGCTATACATGCTGCATTGTCTTCATGGAGTGTAGTGGGTGCAAGAACGCCGGTCGTCAGGCCGGTGGAGGTGAGTATGTGCTGGATCACCGAGCGTAGCCAGAAGCATTCCTTGCTTGCTTCGAAGATCGCTAGTAGCTCTGAGTGGGTGGATGAGACGGTCGTCATGGTCTGCTTCACAGATCTCCAGGATATGGCAGTGCCGCCATATGTGAACATGTATCCGGTCTGAGACTTCTCTGTATGAGGATCGGACCTGTAATCTGCGTCAGCATAACCAACTAAACCAGTTGATGCCCCTTTCCTGTAGAATAGACCTAAGTCTATGGACCCTTGGAGGTAGCGCAGAAGATGCTTAACTCCGGCCCAGTGCCGCTGTGTATGTACATCACTATATCTGGCTAGTAAGTTTACTGCAAACGCTATGTCAGGGCGAGTGCAGTTAGGCCAGGTAAAGGAGTGCACCGATAGCACTTAAATAAGGCACTTCGGGGCCTAGTACTTCCTCCACCTCTTCCAGCGGCCGGAAGGGGTCTTTGTGTACATCCAATGATCTGACGACCATCGGAGTGCTGAGGGGGTGGCACTTATCCATCTGAAACTTTTTCAATAAGTTCGATGTGTAAGTTGACTGGTGTAACAGGATCCCATCTTTAAGATGCTCTATCTGAAGGCCTAAGCAGAATTTTGATTTTCCGAGGTCTTTCATCTCGAAAGTTTCTGTCAGGCTTCTAGAAATCTTTGCGATCTCTTCAGGAGATCCGATGAGGTTTAAGTCGTCTACATAGATGGCTATAATTACAAATCCTGTTGCCTTTGCTCTTATAAAGATGCAAGGACAGACTGGGTCATTTTTAAATCCTTGCTGTGCAAGGAAGTCGCTCAGTCTGTTATACCACATCCTTCCAGATTGTTTTAGACCATATAATGATCTTTGCAGTTTCACTGAGTAGATGTCACGTTCTCTCTCTTTTAGTGCTGCAGGCAAAGAATAACCGTCAGGCAATCTCATATAGATGTCTCGGTCTAGGTTGCCATATAGGTATGCAGTAACCACGTCCATGAGTTGCATATCTAAACCCTCTTGTGCTGTCATGCCAATGAGGAATCGGAAGGTGATCGCGTCCATGACCGGGGAGTATGTGGCTTCAAAATCCACCCCAGGACGTTGGGTAAAACCCTGCGCTACAAGCCTTGCTTTGTAGCGTACGATCTCATTCTGTTCATTTCGTTTTCTAACAAATACCCATTTATAACCCACAGGTTTTACACCTTTTGGTGTCTGGACTATTGGTCCGAAGACCTTGCGTTTGGTGAGTGAATCCAACTCCACTCCTATTACCGCTTTCCACTTTGGCCAATCATCTCTGCTTTGACATTCTGTCAGAGAGCGTGGTTCAATATCATCGTCGCAGTACGCGACGTTGATGGCAATATTACACGCAAATGTGTCATCTATTGTTGTGCTTTTTCTGTCCCAATACTCCCCAGTTCGTACATAGTGTATCGATACTTCATTTTCTCCCGGTTTTTCATCTTCATGAGAGTTTGGGAGAGATGGGGTAGCAGGGCTTAAATTAGCATCCTGTGGTGGTATTTGTCTACCATTGCCAAGGGTCCTACTCTTTCGAGGGACTTGGTCCTTGGATCCCGGTGGTCGTCCTCTCTTTTTGAGAGGTCCAACCATTTCTGCTGCAGGCGGATTGCATCCATTTTGCGGTATGTCAATCCTAGCTGAAGTGTTAGCAGCAGGTACGTGTGATTTGACAATCTTCTGGTTGTCAGTAAATTTGTCCGGCAAGAGATGGACAGTGTTTTGGATGTGGAGAATCTTCAGGACCTCCTCCTCACACTGGCTTGTTGGCGGATCAAAGTGACATAAAGTTTTTGTATCCCAAGTGATACTTTCTGAAGCTTCGGGCTTCTTTGTCTGTGAGCCTAGTCTTGGGAACGATGTTTCATCGAATTCACAGTCTTCTAGACGTGCCTTAAAGACGTCCCCCGCAAGGGGTTCTAGGAATCTAATTATGGAGGGGGTGTCAAACCCAACATAAATGCCTAGGCGACGTTGTGGACCCATCTTTGTCCTTTGTGGTGGTGCTATGGGGACGTATACTGCACAACCAAATATTCTCAAATGTGAGACAATTGGTGGGGCTCCAAGTGCTAGTTGCATTGGAGAAGATGACTGACCTCCAGAGGGTCTTAATTTTATTAAAGATGCAGCATGCAAAATTGCATGACCCTACGCATTCACTGGCATCTGGGATTGAAGTAATAATGGACGAGCGATCCATTGCAGTCTCTTAATTAGGGATTCTGCCAACCCATTTTGGGTGTGAACATGCGCTACAGGATGTTCGACTTCAATTCTATGAGCTTGGCAATAGTCTAGAAAGACTTGTGACGTAAACTCCCCCGCATTGTCCAGACGAAGTTTCTTAATCTGGTGGTCGGGGAAGTGGGCCCGTAACTTGATTATCTGAGCTAAAAGCTTAGATGGTGCTAGGTTACGGGTGGACAGTAGGCACACATGTGACCACTTAGTTGATGCGTCTATCAGGACCATAAAGTACCTGAACGGACCACTTGATGGGTGAATCGGCCCACAAATGTCTCCGTGGATTCTTTCCAGAAAACTGGGGGACTCCATATCCACTTTCAGTGGAGAGGGTCTCGTGATCAGTTTACCCTTGTAACAGGGTGGACATGGGAATTTGCCTTTTTGAAGAATCTTCAGGTTCTTCAGGTCAATGCCCCTGGAGTTCTTTATGATGCGGTACATCATAACCGAACCAGGGTGTCCCAGTCGGAGTTGGAATTCTGGTGTTTTGGGGGCACTGCAGGTGCTCCACCATGGATGTTTCTGGAGTTTGTATACTTGTTTGGTAGAGTCCCGAGGGGAGTCCCTTGAAACGTTCCACAATGGTTTTTGAACCATTTGTAAGAGCCGTTACAAGCAAGTATTCCCTTTTATCTTCCTCGACTGTCTCTAAGTGATATCCGTTTAAACGGATGTCTTTAAAACTTAGGAGGTTTCGGATGGATTTAGGGGAGTATAACGCATTTTAAGTGTTATTTGTGTGTTGCCGGGGAGCAATATAATTGCTTCCCCTGATCCTTCGATTATGTTTGCTGGTCCTGCGATTGTTCTCAGTGGGCCAAAATAGCTACTTACGCTCGTGAAGTAGTCTATGTTTTGAAGGATCGAGTGCGTCGATGCACTGTCCACTAGGCAGATAAGTTCCATATCTAAAAAGGGGAAAGACATTCAAGCAATAAATGAAGAGAAAAGATCTACTTTCATAAAGATAAATGCTCAAAAATATTGTTTTGACATGGAAATAAAACTAGATACGATGCATAAAATAGAAGATACATTGCTAGTTGCATAAAAGTGGTCTAGATCTAGAGAGTGTCATCTCCCATGAAATCTTCAGGAGTCCATGAGGTCTCTGCCAACGCTGCACTCTCCATCAGGTTTGTCTCAGCTCGAGGCTTGAGGCTTGCCTGGTAGAGGTCCTGGAGGTGTTTTGCTGTGCGGCAGATTCTGGACCAGTGGCCCGTCATCCCGCATTTGGAGCATTTGTCCTCCCAGTCTTTCTTGGGAGTGCCTCCTTTGTTGGGAATCCTCTTCTGCTTCTTGTCCACGAACTTCTGGTTCTGGGGAGGAGCTGGGGGAGTGGCCTTCTTCTGCTGCTTCTGTTCTTTCCATTTCTGGAATTTTGCCTTTTTGTCCGTCTTCTTCTTCTGGGAAGACTGGAAGTGGGCCTCTGCAGGAGGTGGCAATGGAGCTGAGCCAGGAGGGCGCAAGTTGTGGGGTGGCAACCAACAGGTCTCTGTTCTGTTCAGCCATAAGCAGGCATGAAAGAAGGTCAGAGTACTTTGTGAACTTCCTCTCTCGATATTGTTGCATAAGGATCATGTCCTTTTCGTGGAAAGACGTAAACGTCTTTTCCAGCAACATCTTCTCCGTCACTGGTTCACCACACAACTTCAGGCGTGAGGTGATGCGGAAGAGAGCTGAGTTGTACTCCGCTACGGATTTGAAATCCTGTATGCGGAGGTGAGTCCACTCGTACTGTGCACGGGGGAGTATGACATCCCTCTGATGTCTGTACCTCTCCTCGAGTGCATCCCACAGCTCGTAAGGGTCCTCTACAGTGAGGTACTCGTCCTTTAAGGTCGAGTCTAAGTGTTTCCTGATATATATAATGGCTTTTGCCTTTAATATATCGGAAACTTCCTCTGTATGAGGTGCTTCCACTGAAGCCTCCTTGTTAGCTGGGGCAGTACTAGTTGTTGCCTTTTCAGTCTGTGTGAGACTGAAATCATGAGAGCGCAGATGGAACTTCAGGTCCAACTGCTAACTCAGGTAGTTTGACCCATCGGCCTTCAGGACCGAGAAGTCTACATTTGCGAGTCTGGCCATTTTATGATCTAGCAATGTAAAGAAAAACAACATGTATCATTTAACTGAGTAAGATAGACATCCACGCATGTAAACATTTTCATAGCATGAATTTAATTAATGTGATTTTAACATACATGCTTTTTTTTCAGACAATGCGAATAATTAATTACTAGAAATTAACAATCACGCATGCTGTTAAGTGGTTTCATTGTGACATTAAACATGGTATTTAAACTAAGTAACAACCACACAGTTAATGTATAAGCAATGAAACAGAAAAAATAATTTAGGACTATGGGGATCAGCCAGCCGACACCGAAAAAATAAAAAGAAGTCCAGTCCGAAGTTACATCAAAAATAAAATGCATGAAAATAAAGTACAACTCGGGAACTTCAGAGAGAAGCCCCTATCTTCATTGAGCGAACGCCTTCAGCTTCTTTTTGGTGTCCTTCGGTCTTCTTTTTACATTTTCATCCTCACATACAAAGTTTCTCTCAAAAGAAAAGAAAAATTGCAGGAATAGTAAAACGGTGTCGGAAACCTGGCTGATCCCTAAAAACATAGCCTAATATTGCACATCCACGCAGATAATATATTCGAGACATACAACCACGCATATAATCAAAAACACAGGCATTTAAAATAATTTAAATTTGTGTGCGACGTGCAAAAAACTTTTTTTTTGAAAACTTTTTGCCTTTTGATCCATGTTTTATTTTACCGCTTTAAACCCTTTCGAAATTTCTTTTAACTATTTTGGGCTTTTTAGGGCCAAAAATAAATAAAAGAAAAATAATTTATGTGAATGTGTTAATTTTCTGGCCTTTTGGGCCATGAAAACAACCCATTAGGGTTAATATTGGGCCTCCCCCAAAAAATAGCCCGTTAGGGTTAGGGTTTCAGGAAACCCTAGGGGGGCCCGCGGCGTGTCGCCGCGACGGCTGGCCGCGTAGGACGCGGCCGCCGTGGCGGCGACGGGCCGCGGCGGCGGGCCGCGGCCGGCGGCCGCGGCACAGGGCCGCGGCGCTTGGCCGCGGCCTGCAGGCCGCGGCGACTGGCCGCGGCCTGGGGCCACGACGCAGTGCCGCGGCTTCAGGCCGCGGCTGCCGTGGCCTGAGGCCGCGGCGGCAGTCCGCGGCCTGAGGCCGCGGCTGCTGGCCGCGGCTTCAGGCCGCGGCGTTGGTTTTCCGCCGGCGGCGCTAGAGGCGCGCCGCCGTTCCGCCCTACGAGCGTGCAGTTTTTTGGATCAAAGGCGGGGGGTAAAAATCGGATTTTTCAACAATTTTGATCGCTAAAAAACAAGTTTTTATTGTTTTAAACATGCAGATCTTATTAAAAAGGTTGAATTTCACCGAGTTTATAAACTTTTTGATCCTAAAACATGCAGATCTAATGAGAAAAGCAAGTTTAGATCTAAAAAGTTTGGATTTTTACCTCTAGATTCGACGAGGAATCTAGGCGACGGTTGGTGAAGGATGCCCTTTTCGCTCCCCATTGAGAAGATTACGATCTTCTTGAATCTGAGCGATTGATGGATCTCCTTCCCCGCGAGCCGCCGTCTCCTCCAACGAGCGTGATTGTGCTGATAACGTGTTGTGAAGGGAAATTTAGGGAGAATAGGTGTAGAGGGTTAAGAGCCCCCTACCCGTGTATTTATAACTTTCAATAGTGGGTTGGATACCCAATTGGCCCAATGGGCCTATTCATAACAGAAACGTTTTCTGTGTTTAGGATTAGGTAATTTAAGTTAGGTAATTAGGTTTAGTCATTAAGTGAGATTAAAAGTAAAAACGCAAATAGTAAAAACGTAATTAGTAAAATAATTAAAAATAAGAAATTGCAATTTTGCCCCCGAAGCTAACGTGTCCGAAAATTTACGAAAAAATACCACGGGTTCGTATTGTCACGAGGATCATGAAAATGAATTCCATTTTTAGAATTGAGTTACGAAAAAAATAGAAAAAAAACGTTTAATCATTTTTGAACTCGTCTCTCGTTACGGAATTACGTGCACTACGAATCCAGGCCGTTACAGACAGGATCATCCGAGCTTCTCCGACGAGCAACTTCATTCAAGAAATCCTCATTTGACATTTACAATTCAATAATATCATGAAATTGTTCCAACTACTCTCTCTCTTTTTGCTCTCAGCCTCGTCTTCATGAAGCTGGTCAAGGCATAACCTACCACCGACAGCCAACTTTGCGTTCGGAGTGTGGCATCAAGGCCTCTCAGCAGCAAACCTTGCAATGGCGAGGTTCTGGCCCATGGCTCTGCCATCAGTGAACACATCTATGTGTAATCATCGTCAGGCGGCGAGATCTTGAGTGCGCCGTGCATGTAGGAGCGTGGCGAACTCGTCAAGGGCACAGCACGATCGTTACCTCATTTCTCGGCACAGCACGATCATCACTTCGTGGGATGCCACAGCACGATCGCTGCACATTTCTCGACACGATCGTTACTTCGTTTTTGTTTTTCGCATTAATAAATGGAGGAGAAAAGAAATCAGAAAGCTGCAACCAATAGCAGCACAAAATATTCGTGTGCTGATTTTTTTGTGTCCACTAATCTCGTGAGTTTGAGAGTTGAGACGGTCAAGTGGTATCAGAGCCTGATTCAAGTTCTTCGGCACATCGCGATGGAACGGATCCCCACCAATCAAGTGGCAAGAGGCCATGGAGCTTGCACTACCGCAGGTGATGAAGGAGCCGTTCGGGACAACGACGTACCCCATCCTGAAACAATCGAACTACAGCGACTAGGTCCTCTTGATGAGGGTCCTCCTGCAGGTGAGAGGCCTGTGGCAGGCAGTCGAGGGCGCATAGGCTGTCATTGATGACGCCGGCTACCGCAACGACCACATGGCGATGGAGGCCATCCTCCGCGCCGTGCCGTCGGAGATGATCGCAACTCTGGCGGTAAAGCCCACGGTAAAGGATGCGTGTGATACAATCAAGACCCTGTGCATGGGGTCTGAACGTGTGCACGACACCAAAGCTCAGATGCTCAGGATCGAGTTCAAGGAGCTGAAGCATAAACCTGGTGAATCGATCGATGAGTTATCTTTGCGTCTAACCGGCATTGTTAGCAAGCTCTCTGACCTCGGTGACGAGATCAAGGAGAAGCAAGTCATGCAGAAGTTCCTACGCGTTATTCCTAAGCTGTACTCACAGCTGGTCATGTCCATGGAGAGCCTGCTCGACCTAAACACGCTCTTGATGGAGGACCTGACCGGTCGTTTCAAAGCGGTCGAGGAACGGTTCGAGCTGGAGGCGACAGAGGATGTCAGTTGCAAGATCCTGCTGTCGGAGGAGGAGTGGCTCGCGCGCATGTGGCGGCACAAACAGGACGGCTCCTCCAGCCGTGGTGGTAGCGGCTTCATCCCAAACAAGCACCGTGGCAAGGCACAAGACGCGTGTGGTAAGGAGATCGCGTGCGGCGGCGGTGGTAGGGCATTCGGTGCCGGCCACGACGTCAAGAAGGACAAGTACCGGTACTGTGATAAACTGGGGCACTAGGCGCATGATTACAGGAAGAAGAAACGTGACGAGACCGCCAAACTCGCACAGGTGGAGGATGAGGAGCCCGCACTCCTCATGGCTGAAGTTGCGTCGCTCACCGTGGCGCACGCCGAGTCAGAACGCGGCGGCGGCTCTGTTTTTCTAAACGAAGACACGCCGAGGTCCTGCTCGATAAGGAGGATGACGTGAAGGATGTCGTATGGAACCTAGACACTAGGGCATCAAATCACATGACGGGCAACTGCACCGCATTCACCGAGCTGGACGCAAGCGTGACTAGGTCGGTCCGATTCGGCGATGGCTCAGTGGTGGAGATTAGGGGGCGTGGCACTGTGCTTTTCACAGCGCATGGTGGCCGACACCGCATGTTCACCAATTTCTACTACTTACCCAAGCTCTGCAGCAACATCATCTCCCTTGGGCAGCTCGATGAGGTGGGCTGCGAGGTGCTCATCTGAGGCGGCGTCATGCGTGTGCGAGATCGACATCAACATCTCCTCGTCAAGGTAACGCGGACTAGCTACCGGCTGTATGTGATTTCCCTTAATGATACGAAACCGGTGTGCATGTCAGCTAGTACATGGGACAATGCTTGGCTTTGGCATGGGCGTTTCGGCCATCTGAACTTTGAGGCACTGCGCAAACTCACGCACGGTGGCATGGTGCGCGGACTTCCTCACATCGAACACATGGACCAGCTCTGTGACGCGTGTCTCGTCGGCAAGCAGAGGCACGCACCCTTCCCGCAGATGGCGAATTATCGTGCAGGGGGTCGCATCGACCTTGTACACAGTGATCTTTGCGGGCCCATCACGCCGGTAACGCACGGAGGGAGGAAGTACTTCCTCCTCCTCGTCAACGACAAAACCCGCTACATGTGGGCCGTCTTGCTGACAAACAAGGATGAGGCGGCGACCGCGATCAAAAATTACCAAGCTGATGTCGAGGAGGAGACCGGGAGGAATCTGCGCATACTGCGCACAAATCACGGTGGCAAGTTCACCTCTGTGGAGTTCGGGGACTACTGTGCTGATCACGGCGTGCACCGGCAGCTGACAGTGCCATACTCCCCGCAGCAGAACGGTATCGTCGAGCGGCGAAACCAATCCGTCATGTCCACAGCGCGTTGTCTATTGAAGGCGAGGAAGATGTCGGGCGCATTCTGGGGGGAGGCAGTCAGCACGACAGTGTTCATCTTGAACTGCTCGCCAACCCAGAGCATGCGTGGCATGACTCCATATGAGGCATGACACGTGAAGAAGCCGGCGGTGCACTTCTTCAGAACGTTCGGATGCATCGCACATGTTAAGGTAACACGGCCTAACCTGAAGAAATTGGATGATCGCAGCATCCCCATGGTGTTGATCAGCTACGACATCGAGTCCAAGGCTTACCGGGTGTATGACCCGACGAGCAAGCGCGTGTGTGTGACACGCGACGCCGTGTTCGATGAAGCGACGTGCTGGGACTGGGTTTGGCTCCGACGCGGGTACGTCCTTCTTCACAGTGGAGTACACACCGCCCATCGCGACGGTGTGCAGAGGAACCACCACGCCGACATAAGGGGGAGAGACAACACCACCTGCATCCGAGCTGGCCATGCCACTTGCACGGACACCCAAGCCGGACATGCCTACACCGTTGCGCGCCTCACCGACCCCTGAGCCAAACACCGTGGAGTTTGTGTCTCCACCGCCAGATGTAACACCTACGGCCATGATCGACAAGAACGAGGCGCCACGACGCTACCACACCATCAACAACGTGTACGCCATGACCGGCGAGCACGTGATGGTCCCAGAGGAGCTCATGCTCACGACTGGTGACGAGCCGATGACGTTCCAGGAGGCTGAGCTGCATGCATGCTGGCAGAAGGCGATGCTCGACGAGCTAGGCTCGATCGTCAAAAACCACACTTGGACGCTAACGAAGTTGCCTGCAGGGAAAAATCCTATTGGGCTGCAGTGGGTCTTCAAGTTGAAGAAGAATAGTGCGGGCGAAGTGATCAAGCACAAGGCCATGCTCGTGGCGAAGGGTTATGTCCAGTGCGCGGGGATCGACTTCGATGAAGTCTTCACTCCCGTGGCTCGACTGGACTCCGTCAGAGTGCTGCTGGCGGTCGCGGTGCATGCTGGCTGGGAAGTACACCATCTCGATGTCAAGTCTGCATTCCTGAATGATGGACTGGAGAAAGAAGTGTGTGTGGCGCAGCCGCTCGAATTCGTTCGAGACGGGCACGAGCACAAAGTTTTGCGGCTGCACAAGGCTTTGTACGGACTGCGTCAAGCTCCTCATGCGTGGAACTCCAAGTTGGATGACACGTTGTTATCACTTGGGTTTCATAGGAACGAAACGGAGCACGCAGTATACACCCGGGGCGTCGGTGATGAGAAGCTGCTGCTGGGCGTGTACATGGACGATCTGATCGTCACGGGCGTGTACTTGAAGTCCATCGATCATTTTAACCAGAAGATGAAGGCCAAGTTCCAGATGAGTGACCTCGACAAGCTTAGCTATTACCTCGACATTGAGGTACGATAAGGCATTGGTGAGATCACGCTGCGGTAGACTGCGTACGCGGCCAAGGTGCTCGAGAAAGCGGGTATGTCCGGGTGCAACCCGGTCCATGTCCTAATGTAGCCACGATTGAAACTGAGCAAGGAGAGCTCAAACCCACGGGTGGATACGACTCTCTACTGGAGTATCGTTAGGAGTCTACGCTACTTAGTACACACGTGGCCTGACATCGCGTTCGCCGTCGGCTACGTCAGTCGCTACATGGAGTCGTCCACGACCCAGCATTAGAGCGCCGTCAAGCACATACTCAGGTATATTGCTGGTACTATTAGGTACGGATGTCGCTACGCCAAGGACATCTCCAGAGCTAAACTCGTGGGGTACAGCGACGTCGACATGGCCGGTGATGTCAACGACAGAAAGAGCACTACCGGCATGGTGTTCGTTCTCGGGGAGCCCGGTAAGCTGGCAATCACAGAAGCAGAAAGTGGTTGCCCTATCGTCTTGCGAGGCGGAGTACATTTCCGCAACTATTGCAGCATGCCAAGGTGCGTGGCTCGCACAGCTACTCAGTGATCTTCTCGGCGAGGAGGCCAATGAAGCTACTCCACTCGTGGACAACAAATCAGCGATTCAACTATGCAAGAATCCGGTTTTCCATGACCGGATCAAACATATCGAGACACGCTACCATTTCATTAGGCAGTGCGTCCCGGAGCAAACATATCGAGACGCGGTATCATTTCATTAGGTAGTGCGTCGACGACGGTAAGATCGCCGTCGACTACGTCCACACCGACGATCAGCTGGCAGATATACTGACAAAAGCACTCGGGCGGGTCAAGTTCCAGGGCCTGCACGCGAAGCTCGGCATCGTCAACATCCAGAACAACTAGATTAGGGGGAGTTTGTTAGATAATCTTGTTGTTTTTTTCGTTAGTTGAAAATAATGCACGGGGCCACGATCTTGAGTGCGTCGTACCTGTAGGAGCATGGCGAACTCGTCAAGGGCACAACACGATCATTACCTGATTTATCGACACAGCACGGTCGTCACTTCGTGGGATGCCACAGCACGATCGCTGCACATTTCTCGGCACGATCCTTACGTCGTTTTTGTTTTTTGCATTAATAAAAGGATGAGAAAAGAAATCGAAAAGCTGCAACCAATAGCAGCACAAAATATCCGTGTGTTGATTTTTTGTGTCCACTAATCTCATGAGTTTGAGAGTTGAGGCGGTCAGGGGCAACTCTCGACCGTCCGACCCAAGAGTGCCTCGGATCTGATGGTTTTCATCATCTCTTAATAGAGATCAGCCAGCCTTCAGATAATGTTCAACTCTTATGTGCACTCGGATATGCTTTTCTCGAGGGTGCTCGACCAACCGAATTTCCTTTGCTTCCATCTGAGCCAGCCTTCATCGCAGCTTGCCATGATTCAAGCTCAGAGCAAGCTTCGAAGGTGCCATCCACTTCAATGAAAATGGGAAACCAGGGTATCCATGGAGGATACTTCACCTGTCAAACACGGATCAACAGATGCAACTCCATAAATGTGGCCACCCCATGAACTTTCCCGTCTTCGATCATGCCTATGTCATCCTTGTCGGAGCTCCCTCACCTCGACCTTGGACGTCACCACCAATGAATCCAGAGGCCAGGATGATCCATCACAAGGGGAGGATGACCTACCTGGAGCAAGAATGACCCATAATGGGCAAGTATGACTCATCCCGGGCGAAGGTGACCTATCTAGGAGGAGGATAATTTTCTTTACCCTCACGGGCCATGATCGGGGATGAATTTACCCTCACGGGCTGCTCGACTACACGATCAAAGGGGATAACCCTTCGCGGGCCGACCGATCTATACGATCGGGGATGACTTTACCCTCGCGGGCCGCTCGGCTACACGATGGGAGGGGCCAACCCTTCGTGGGCCGACCGAGCTACATGATCATGGATGACTTTACCCTCGTGGGTCACTCAGCTACACGATCGGAGGGGCCAACCCTTTGTGGGCCGACCGAGCTACACGATCAAGGATGAATTTACCTCCTTCACAGGCCAAACGAGCCACGCGATCGTGGATGACGTTACCTCCTTTGCAGACCAAGAGCCACACGATCAACGGTGACTTTACCTTCACGTGTCACTCAGCTACACGATCGGATGGGCCAACCCTTCGTGGGCTGACCGAGCTACACGATCGGGGATGACTTTACCCTCGCAGACCGCTCAGCTATACGATTGGAGGGGCCAACCCTTCGTGGGCTGACCGAGCTACATGATCAACGATGACTTTACCCTAACGGGCCGCTTCACTACACGATTAGAGCGGCTAACCCTTCGTAGGATAACCAAGCTACATGATCGAGGATGACTTTACCTCCTTCGTGGGCCAACCGAGCCATGCGATCGAGGATGACTTTGCCTCCTTCACGGGTCGACTGAGCTACACGATCGAGGATGACTTTACCCTCGCAGACCGATCGGCTACATGATCGAAGGGGACAACCCTTCGCAGGCCGACCGAGCTACACGATCGAGGATGAACCTTCTTTGCCCTAGTGGGTCGCTCAATTACATGATCGGAGGGGTCAACCCTTTATGGGCCGACCGAGCTATACGATCGGGGATGATTTTAACCTCGTGGGCTGCTCGGCTACACGATCGAAGGGGCCAACCCTTCGCAGGCTGACCGAGCTACACGATCAAAGATGCCCTTGCAGGCTACTCGGCTAAACGACTGGGGGGCCGCTCCCTCGTGGGCTACTATGCTATATGACCGGGGCCGCTCCCTCATGGGCCAAGCAAGCTATACGATCGAGGATGAACTTTATGCCCTCGCAATCTACTTGGCTATACGACCGGGGCCACTCCTTCATGGGCCAAGCAAGCTATATGATCAGGAATGAACTCTATGCCCTTGCAGGCTGACTCAACTACGAAAACGAGGACCATGTTTTAAAGATGTTACAAACTGGTCTTCTGGCCATGGTTATGAGCTAACAGAGCCACCCCTTACCTGTCAACCATTCTCCATCTCAGCTATAACTCGAGAGGTCACTTTATTTGCAAGCCAAACTGACTATCCGACCAAAAGCTACTTCTTCACATCGTCCAACCTCAACCTCTATAGCAATAGAGCTCCGGTGATTGGGGGGCCATTGTTACATCCCATATGGCCTACCATGGTTAGGCCATTGACATACCGGCCCACAGCCCATGGCTCCGGGGTTGAATGAGTCAACCCCTACATCCTCAAGAAGAGCCTCCCTTAGTAGGCGGTTACCCTTCATCATGATCCGCATAATTGGACACTAATGATGGAATTAAGGGCTACATTCATGGGAGGCGTTAATCCCATGGAGAAACATGATTGGCCCACCTTTATGAGGACCATGATCTACACTAAAGACATTTGGTTAATGGAGGAAGTTACAAAGCCAGGAAGAGGATATAAATAATCCAGATGACAATGAAGAAGAAGAGGCCAGATGCCAACTGAGGCTAAGAACCAAATTACATTCAACATTACTCTTTATTTTAGATCTTTAAGTTTCTTCCACTGGAAACTGACTTGAGCGTCGGAGGGGAATCAATCGGGCCCCAGCCCCGACCCCCTAATGATTTTCCCATGATGCAGGTCCATGAAGATAGCGCGGTGCTAGGTTACCCAAGGAGCTCGGTCCTAGCTCTACATGACTCGAGGTTCCTTCTCCGTGGGTCTCAATTCTCAGCCGACGGAGCCTCCTCATCGAAGGCATCCTCATCGGCCCACCTTTACTGTTGGGCAGAACCCACCGTCAACAGAAACCTATTAGTTCGATATTGTGTCTGGCAGCTTCACTCCTTAAAGTCCCCGTCTCACCCAATGAACATCATTGTTGATGCAGAGATTTTTGCGGGGTCTGGGTCTGACCACAATGACACGTATTCGTGCAACAGGTTGAGCCCGGTCAGGCTAGTTTTGTCGGGCGTAAGGGCGAAAATCCTTCGCTAGTTCATGAAATAAAGAAAAGCTCGTTAGCCTCACCAGAGGGGGTGGCCCTCTGATCAGACTGATGCTCAAGTTTGGTTCAAGCAGGAAGGAGGGAGCGTGGATGGAAGTAGCCGTTGCTATGGTTGTGGTTTAGAGATAGTCACTTAGGGTATGAGAACTGACGAACCTAATGAGGAGGGTTTCCTCCTTATTTATAGGTTTAGGGGATGGCTAGGCCATGTCAGCAGACCCCCGACAAAGGCGACCAGGTGTCGTCCGACAAATCGGTTACATGTCTCATCTGATAAAGGTGTCAGTTCTGTTTAATGGGACGGACTGCATGATCCCTGCTATGAGATTGGTCGTTATGCACATGGGGGGCGGGCCCATTGGTAACGACTAGGGGAGAGGGAGGGGGAGAGAGACTGCTTATCTGCATGGGATTTTTGCTGTTGGATCACGGTGACTAATCTGGCCAAGTGGGCAGGTGCTTTCATTTACAGTGTCTTGATCGGGCCGACCCTGGGGTTGCCCATATGATTTTCATCGCTGAGGGACTGGCCTGACTGGGGTCTTCTCCTTGATGGGGCTGCTGACTGAGAATGACCTCGAGGGGTTGTCTCGTCTTGGAATGCTTAAGGGTTTGACAGACGTGACCTTTGATCTCATATGTTCTCTTTGGGGTGGGGTGTACGTGCCATTTTGTGGGACATCACCCAACCAGCTTAGCTTGGCCCTACTCCTGGTGTTTCTATAAGAGCATCATCTATAATGGCCCTTTGTCTTCTACTCGATAGGGCCGACCCTAGTTTTTCTCTGGGTAGCACCGAGAGGTGAGTAGATGATACTAGAGAGGATGTTGGTGAGGTGCGAGTCTCCGGTTTGCCATGCTTTAATGACCTAAAATAGTCTTGAGGATGCCATACCTAGCTCAGAGGGAGGGGCACTGTTAGGTTTATATAAGCATAATAAAACTTAATCACATCAGAAAAACAGAAACCCACCAAAAATCCATGTGTTTCAATTGATTCGATCATGATTACTAACTTTATTGACTGTTCGAATGAATCGGACTACATGTGCTGCTCAATGAACGACCACCCTCTACCAGTATCCACACATGAACGTCACGAATATAATTGCAAGGGTGGTAGCTCCTTATCCACAACTAGGGTTTTTCTCTCGCTCTGTATGTTTCTCAAAAACGATAGAGATAGATTAATCGCATAACATTCTGAAAATCATATCATGTGTGTGTGTGTGTGTGTGTGTGTGTGTGTGTGTGTGTGTGTGTGTGTGTGTGGTCCCACGTTAACACTAACTCAAACTGATGAGTGGTCAACATATTTCAGTTACGCAGAGATATCTTAGGAAAAATATCTTAACAAGATATATTAGCTCATAGGTAAGATATATCGCCTTATTTTGAATTCAAATCAGATATTATATTCGAAATCTCATTTAAACCATATCCCATCCATTATGTTTTGTGACCCAATATGCTCATATCAAATTCGCAGTAGGCCTAATCCTATTATAAGCCCACAAGTCATAAGTGGTCTCTAGCAAGACATTATGACTACCCAATTAATATAAATATCGTTAGTTTGATATTAAACTAACCAATAGAATATGTCATAATCCTTTTGTCACACGATATCTAATTTGAACATAAGTCATGGACAGTGTCATTCTTATATTGGTCAAACATTTAATTTATCGATTAGTACATAGACTGATAAAATCAAATGACATTGATCATGTATCAATTCATCTAAGCACGTCCATGCATTTCTCAGTCCTACGTATCGATGGGTCCATTATATATCTCTCTCATAAGAGAGATGTAACTCCATGTTTTCATATTTACGAGTATTGTGCTACGTATTTTTGATCGTATTTGATACACATATTTTTTTATGTATTTAGGGATTTTTTTCATAATTGTTAAAAGATTGTAATAATACTAAATTTATTTCTAAAATTTAACTACATTCTAAATTAGCATACTATGTATTATTTTTTGTATACTATTAATGACTACATGGTTAAATACTTGTATTATATATTTTTTCTAGAAAGAAACTCTAATTTTTCTTAGCATGCCACCTCACCATCCATGCGTCAATTTTTCCTTAAATTATTTACTTATTTTTAAACCTAATTTTCTAAGGATGATACATAACCCCACACTTGTCACCATCTCTTTTAACCTCATCCTTATGCATTTCTAGCATGACACCTAGCCCATGACTAATCCCTCTTAGGGATGAGTCATCACACACTTGTCACCATCTCCTTTAACCTCATTATTAAGAGAGACTATAAAAGAGAAGGACGGAGAAAGAAGAAAGGAGAAGGAAAAGGCTAGCTAATACTCTCCCTCCCTCTCTTATACTCTCTCCCTCTTTCATGTAAGGTAACACCAAGCCAATTAAGAGAAGATTAGAAGGAGGAGTTCCATATCTCTCTACAAAGCGTATTTCATTACAAAGGAAAAATGCATGGTAGAGTATGAATATTATCTTAATATTGTGGCATCCATTGCAGTATGTTGATTTATCTTGTATGCATACTCACTTTGTTGCCATGTTTAGGATGCTAGATCTACATGTTGATTCTTATTATTTTCAATATGCATGAAATGTCATTATGTTGGTGGTGTAGTATGCATTGTTAATTATGACATGTTCAATATGAGGACAAGAAAAGGATTCTTCCTTTATGCATGAGATATGTAGTAATATAAGGATGGTAACTAATGGACCAAAGTGTCACATGGAGCTAAGTGCTACATGGACCAAAGTGCCACGGAAATGCCGGGGGCCACCTCTAGAATCCATGCGAAGCCACCTCTAGAATCCATAGGAGGCCACCTCTTGATTCCATAGAAACCATCTTAGCCCTACAAGAATCTTAGTTTGAATATTAAATGAATGATGATGTTATGAGAATGTAATAATCATTGGCATATTTCATACCTAAGATCATTACATGTTAGCATTTCTTCTTATGAGTAAATTTTATAAAGAATTGTTCTTTATTGTTCTCTTGAATGCTTGAAGCCATAATAGTGTAACACAATTTTAATATAATATTACAAATCTCGAACTGTGTTTTTCCTACTGGGTATGTATTGTCCACCCCCTTTTCCCACGTTAGAATATGGGATAACTTTCTTACCCCAGGAGGTGACACATATCTGGTCTTCATCTTTTTATATTTGCATGGGTGTGCGTTGTACCTGTTTCAGGGTGTAGACTTTTACTTGTGAAATCTTTATTTATTTCGCTTTCAGATTTCACATGTATGAATTTGTGTAACTTTAAATGTACCATTTTGAAACAGATAAATGTATATGCATATTCTTTTACGACTCTGTAATCTTTCTCTCTTTTGGAGCATATGCATTATTTCTTTTGTCCATATTGTCTTAGCATTCGCAGTGGCTTGCGTGATTTATTATATCATATTCCCTTCACTCTCGGTAGTATTCAGAGTCAAGGGGTCAAATCAAATGGTCTATATACAGCCGCAGCCTTGTCACTTTCCATTTTCCAGATGATCCTGGGAAAGCTTCATATTTCCCTGGTATTTTGGAGAATGTGGCGTGACTAGAGGGACAAATTCCATATTGTTCATTCTCTTGTCTCTGCATAGTTCTCATCATATTCAATCATAACCTTTATGATTACCTGATTAAAGATAATTGACTCGTCTCAATTTATGTTGAGCGCTATTCCGAAGGATAGGATGTTATCAAGTAATAAATTTCAGTGAGACCGGGTCAGATCATGGGGGACAATTCATTTTGCAATTACAAATTTAGATGATAAAAGAGGGATGACGGTGGTGCTACAACCAAATAAGCTAACGGTGGTGAAAGTGTGAAAATGTGGTGTGAAACCATCGATCTAATCAATACCCTAAGGTACGAGGATCGGAGAGACAAATAGGCGAGTAAGCTTGTGTGGAGCGTGGGAATGTGGTTGCTAGGCGAATGGGTTCAATCCGAGGATAACTCAATTGTATTTCCGGTTAAGGAATGAGCAATCGGTGGATGTGTCGTTTTCTTGAACATATGGGGTGCAATGAAAATAGGGTATGGAAAATTAACATCCAAATCAATATTACAAACATAAAAAATACACAAGACAATGGAAAGAGTTCACTAAGATCGAGCTACGGGAATATCAAATATAAGAGAATGCTAGGGCTAGCATATCACTGGTATTGTAGATTATGTGCCTGATGGATCTAACATCTCGATCCAATATATATGTTATAGTCATTGATGAGAGATGTGTAAGGATCGCATTACCCTTGCAATACTAACAACACACACTAGAGGGGGGTGAATAATGTAATGGCAATAAAATTGTCCAATTAAAATTAAACGTGCAAATGCGGAATAATAAATGCAAGAGGAAATAATTGACACAATCAATCCAAAGGCAAACACAAAGTTTTATCCTGGTTCCCCAAACATGGGTACGTCCAGCCACACCAATATTCACTATATTCCCACAAACAGAAGTGAATACAAATCTCACAAAGAGATATCCCACCAAGAGGATTTATGCCCTACACAAGGACCCAACAAACCCTACACGAGAGTCAAGACTCCCACCAAGAGAATCACTAACTCCCACTCAGAGAATTAAGGTTAACCCTACACTAGGACACTAAACTCCCACAAAGAGAGTTACTCCCACAAAGAGAGTTATTCCCACTAAGAGAATATCCTAATCCCACAAAGAGATAAACTTTCACAAAGAGAGAAAGACTAATTCCCATAAAGAGAATTAGTGATACAAATTCACCAAGTAAAATAAATCCTCCTACCTATGCCTTGAGATGCTTACTCGTGAATGAATGCAAGGCATGGAAGAGGATCTCCAAGTGTTGAGATAGGCTTGAAAGCACTTGGATGAATTCCCTTGAGCTGGACTTCAATGCATGAAGAGGTATGAGAGCTCACAAGAGGGAATTGAGAGAGTTTATGAGTGGCTTAGAGACCTCTTGAGATTTTCAATAGCATCAAGAAGTTCTAGAGATATCTGCATACCCATATATATAGGAACCATATATCAACCCTCAAAACCCAAGAAAACAGCCATCAGCCCAAAGCTGCAACGGCTAGAAACTGGGCGAAAACGACATCAACAGTCGACTGAAGATCAAAAGGCAGTTGACTGATTAACGGCTAGAAAATATCCAGCGGATATAATCTGAGCCAGGACAGTCGACTGAAGAAGACAATACAGTCGACTGGAAACAGGACAGGCGCCTGTTAAACCTTAAGCAGGCGACTGTTGCAGGGGATGGAATAAAACAGAGAGCTGCACTCTTTCTTCAGATAAGCATACAGGCAACTGATGTCAATAATACAGTCGACTGTCTTATAGTCAGGCGACTGTAATACCTTCATCAGTCGACTACTGTATAAGATGGAGAAAAGACAGAGAGATACAGAGATTGCACACTCAGACGACTGTTGGCCAATTCTCAGGCGACTGTAAATCTACAGGCGACTGTAAACTGAGCAGCAGTCGACTGTGCGTAAAGCTCAAGTTTGAGTCAATTGAAATGTTGACTTGAGCTGTGCATATCAGACGAATGTAAAAGGATCTACATGCGACTGGAAATCACCCAGTCGACTGTTATTCCTTCAGCAGGCGACTGATGGAAAGCCAGAGACTCCAAATGAGTCTTTGGACAAGATGAACCTATTGGGTTAGATTCTAAGATAATCCTAAGGCTCACTAAGATGGCTAGATGCATATGCATGAATGAGTAGACCATCTAACAAGGCATTACATTAACCTAGACTCAAAAAAAGAGAGAAAGCAATAAAGTAAATATTACATGGATTACAATGCTTTCCTTAGAGTCTAAGTCTTCAATCTTGATGCCTTGAAGCTTTCCATCATCTCCAAGCTTTGGCACTTCTTGAGTTCAAGCATTGGCCCTTTCTCCACTTGATTTCTATCCTTGTACCAAGTGATTAGTCTCCAAGAAAGATATTCTAGGAATGAAACTGTGAGACTAAAACAAGAGAGTCATTAGCAACAACATAATTTTGTGATCATCATCAAAATAAGATTGGTATGAAACACCAATACTCAACAATCTCCCCCTTTTTGATGATGACACACGTTATGTAAAACACAAAGAATTAAAGCACAATGCTAATGAGCTCACCCTACTTATATGCACCAAAAATACAATGAGCTGCACAATAGTAAATACTCATTCTACCAAATAAGATCATGGTGACATATAATAGGTATGGATTTCATAAACCAATAGCAATAGATAATATCATGCAAACATGAACGGTTTATCTAATCCCATATATCTCTCCCCATATGCATATGAATATATCTCCTCCTATAAATTTACATAATGCATATATCTCTCCCCCTTGACATCGTCAAAAAGGTGGACATCAAATTACCCCCCTTTGTCATCTTAACCAAGATGTGACAATATGCAAGAAAGAAGGAGATGTATGATACCAAATTGAAAAATTTAGTGGGTATCAATCACTATCCCATGCTCCCCCTAGATCATAGAAATGGTCAAGTTTTGACTTCTAGGATCTAATACCAAATATACAATTAATGGAGCCATGGGCCTAAAGTGTATCAAAGTAATAGATATGGAAAAATCAAGCTTCAAAGATACACAATGATATTACCAAAAGAGATATAACAAGAAACACCATGGCAATATCAAAGGGGTTTGGTTTGAAACCACATAATAACCAATTGTAAAAAATGATCTCAAACACACCCAAAATGAGAGTTAAAATATGTTTTAAAATATTTTAAACATACAACATGTTAACTCCCCCAATTGACATACACATGGATCAAAAATGCATGCATGTCAATATAATCCACAAGATTCCCATTTTCATGAAAAGAATAAATTTGAAAACATTTTCAAAATCATGAAACACACACAAACAATGGGTATGCAAAAATAAACAATTAAGCACAATACCCATGCAATATGCATATGTGTGAGGAATCTAAACATTAGGAAACCAAAACCAAGAGGAGTTTGACTTTCTAATGTAATCACATGAGGTGATCACATCCCTAACTAGAGAGTTGATGTAGCTATCCCTCTCTTGCACACTAACCTTAGTGAGAATCTATAAACTCAAGGATTTCCCAGGCAAGGGTTTTGCCTTTGCAAGAGGGGTGGATGTGGCATGCTTAGGTGTAGAAACGAATTTCTTGGCATGCAAAGAATGAGGATTTTGCTTCTTAGCAAAAAATGAAGATTTTTCATTCTTCCTCATTACCTCGTGATCTACATGCTTCTTGTTGATGTTATTGTTGTACAAGAAAGCATGGTGATTCTTCTTAGGTGTTTTAGCAATATTTCTTGTAATTGCACCATAAGAGGAATTAGAGGTGGGTTTGGGTACCACATTTTGAATATACCCCAAACCTCCTCTATGATTTACCGGATGTTATTTTTCCAACAAATCGTAGAGTGAATCCCTAGAATACACAAAGCTTTTGAGCTTCCGGGATTCCTCTTCACATTTCAACGTAAGTTATTGAATGTGAGTTTCTAAGCTAAGGTTTTGAGCAACAATATTTTCATTAGTTAGACTCAATTCCGTAACTTGAGAGAGAAGTGTGTCTCTCTCACTAGTGTCACAGACATGCAACGCATCATGATTATTTACACTAGTAGATTCTAAAGCATGCACCCTACTCATAGCATTATCAAGTTTAGCTTTCATTTTATCATATGAGTCGATGTACTTACTTGCCAAATTGGAGGCCACATTGAGGCGGTATTCGAGCTCCTCGTAGGATAACTTTTCTTCCACAACTTCCTCATCGCTTTTCTCCTCGCTTGAGCTAGACGAAGACTCTTCCTCATTAGCCATGAAGCACACTTCTTCTTTGGAGTAGGTCTCCATCTCTTCATCGCTTGAGCTAGGGGAGATTGATGAAGAATCATCAAAAGCTGCGAAACACATGTGATCGTGCTCCTTGTCATCCTTTTCTTCATCACTTGATGTGTCCACATCAGAATCATCAAAAGTACTGGTAAGTCCCTTCTTTTGATTCTTGAGCTCGGACTTGATTTTCCAATACTTCTTTCCTTTCCCCTTATAGGTATATTTGGTGGGTTTGGAAGGACATTCAGTAGCAGGATGACCTTTTCCTCCACAATTGAAACATATAAACTTGATAGACTGGGAGGTAAACTTTGACGAAGATATACCTTGTCTATCCTTGAGGAATGCCTTAAAATTCTTGAATTGCTTGACAAGCTCGATGTAGTCATTGTCGCTATCATCTCCTTCTACATCTTCTTCACTTGGAGCTTCCTGTTGGAAGTTCTTTCTCCACTTGAATGACTCCTTCTCGACATGAAGCGCAACCCCCTTTTTCTTCTCGGGCTTGATTGGTTCAACCTCTTCCTTATGTTGGAGTAACACTTCATGAGAAATCTCCAATTTATGCCAAATTTCGTTGGCCGATTTGCACATGGAGATGCGGTTGAACTCATCTGGAGTGAGGGCACAATGGAGTACACACATAGCACTAGCATTGACTCTGATAGAGTCCTTCTCCGCTTTAGTTCTCGAGGCAGCAGGTGAAGCAGGCTCCTCAAAAGACTACTCCGTGATGTCCTAAAGGTCGTGACCCTTCAAGTAGACCATCATTCTGATCTTCCAACTTGGATAGTTGGTTCCGTTGAAGAGCGGGGGTCGAACGGTTGAATGAACTTCTTTATGAGATGCAGATGAGGCGTTGAATGACATTGTTGCAGTATGCTATAACTTCGTGCTGATACCAATTGTAAGGATCGCCTTACCCTTGCAATACTAACAACACACACTAGAAGGGGGGGTGAACAGTGTAATGGCAATAAAATTGTCCAATTAAAATTAAACTGGAAATGCGGATAATAAATGCAAGAGGAAATAATTGACACAATCAAGTCAAACACAATCACATAGTTTTACCCTGGTTCCCCAAACATGGGTACGTCCAACCACACCAATATTCACTATATTCTCACAAAGAGAAGTGAATACAAATCTTACAAAGAGATACCCCACCAAGGGGATTTATGCCCTGCACAAGGACCCAACCAACCCTGCACGAGAGTCAAGACTCCCACCAAGAGAATCACTAACTCCCACTCAGAGAATTAGGGTTAGCCCTACACTAGGACACTAAACTCCCACAAAGAGAGTTACTCCCACAAAGAGAGTTATTCCCGCTAAAAGAATACCTAATCACACAAAGAGATAAACTCCCACAAAGAGAGAAAGACTAATTTCCACAAAGAGAGAAAGACTAATTCCCACAAAGAGAATTAGTGATACAAATTCACCAAGTAAAATAAATACTCTTACCTCTGCCTTGAGATGCTTACTCATGAATGAATGCAAGGCATGGAAGAGGATCTCCAAGTGTTAAGATAGGCTCGAAAGCACTTGGATGAATTCCCTTGAGCTGGACTTCAATGCATGAAGAGGTATGAGAGCTCACAAGAGGGAATTGAGAGAGTTTATGAGTGGCTTAGAGACCTCTTGAGATTTTCAATAGCATCAAGAAGTTCTAGAGATATCTGCATACCCATATATATAGGAACCATATATCAACCCTCAAAACCCAAGAAAACATCCATCAGCCCAAAGCTGCAACGGCTAGAAACTGGGCGAAAACGACATCAACAGTCGACTGAAGATCAAAAGGCAGTCGACTGATTAACGGCTAGAAAATATCCAACGGCTATAATCTAAGTCAGGACAGTCGACTGAAGAAGACAATACAGTCGACTGGAAACAGGACAGGCGCCTGTTAAACCTTAAGCAGGCGACTGCTGCAGGGGATGTAATAAAATAGAGAGCTGCACTCTTTCTCCGGATAAGCATACATGCGACTGATGTCAATAATACAGTCGACTGTCTTATAGTCAGGCGACTATAATACATTCATCAGTCGACTGCTGTATAAGATGGAGAAAAGACAGAGAGATGCTGAGATTGCACTTACGCTACTCAGACGAGTGTTGGCCAATTCCCAGGCGACTGTAAATCTACAGGCGACTGTAAACTGAGCAGCAGTCGACTGTGTGTAAAGCTCAAGTTTGATTTAATTGAAATGTTGACTTGAGCTGTGCATATCAGACGACTGTAGAAGGATCTACAGGCGACTGGAAATCACCCAGTCGACTGTTATTCCTTCAGCAGGCGACTGATGGAAAGTCAGAGACTCCAAATGAGTCTTTGGACAAGATAAACCTATTGGGTTGGATTCTAAGATAATCCTAAGGCTTACTAAGATGGCTAGATGCATATGCATGAATGAGTAGACCATCTAACAAGGCATTACATTAACCTAGACTTAAAAAGAGAGAGAAAGCAATAAAGTAAATATTACATGGATTACAATGCTTTCCTTAGAGTCTAAGTCTTCAATCTTGATGCCTTGAAGCTCTCCATCATCTCCATGCTTTGGCACTCCTTGAGTCCAAGCATTGGCCCTTCTCCACTTGATGTCCATTCTTGCACCAAGTGATTAATCTCCAAGAAAGATATTCTAGGAATGAAACCGTGAGACTAAAACAAGAGTGTCATTAGCAATAACATAATGTTGTGATCATCATCAAAATAAGCTTGGTATGAAACACCAATACTCAACATGATGAATCTCAATCCTCGTCCTCTCGACATCTAACCGTAAGAGAGGACTCAGAGAATAGGTTGGACCCTCTATCGGAGCTCCGACGGTTCATCGGTAGCTACGCTTTAGGTGGTTCTAATCGTTTCACCCGATGGTTCGTCAGTGCTTAACATCAGGTGGTCAATACTCCATAGGAGGCATCAAACCAAAACCCCAATGTTTCGTCGGTGATTAATGTTATGTAGCCTACAAATGAGATAGATTGATATAAAATCACATCCAAACCCATTCCTTGACTATATCCCTATGGATCAATATTTGGGGCAATTCATCAAGCACAAATCTTATAATAGGGCTCTACATAGCTCTAGGCAAGAGGACTACTCACACATTATTGGATTGACAATCAAAAACATATCAAAGGCATGCATTGGGGATTAATGAGATAATAGACCAAAAATCAAGAGCAATGGCAATCACAATCAATAGCGGAAAATAATGATAAGAGCATTCAATAATAAAGATTAAAAGATCCTTACAAAACTTTAGAAAACGAGAATGGAAAAACCTCTGAAATTAGCTTCCAAAATCACCCACAACAGTAGAAGTCTGAATAAAGCCTCCTGGGTTCGTTTACATCTTACTATTTATAGATTAACGGGCATAAGGCTGTGTCTAAAAGCGGCACAGCTCTGCCACCCCTACAATCCTAGACTAAGCTGAGCTGCCGTCATCGTGCACGGCCGTGTCGAAAAGCGGCACGGTAGTGCTGATCAAAATCCAAGCCTCTAGGTAGCTTCAAGCGCTCCAGGCGCACGACCGTTTTGCACGTACATGTCTACAGAGTGGCACAATAGCGTTTTGTTTCTATTTAGACACAACCATGTGGAAAATCCATACTACTGTGCCGATGAAGCTGCATCTTCTCCTCCTATTGCTAATATGCTGGCACGGCCGTGCGTGCACCAACATGGCCATGTTGTCCTATCTTCCTCCTCCTTGGCATCCAATCTTCCTCCATCCTTCTTCCTCTCCACTGCCTTTCCTCTATTGGTCTCTTCTTCATCAAAATGCAACGTTTTGAGCTTGAAATTGCCTGAAATACAAAAGAGTCACCCTCGAGGCATAAAAGTGGAAAGAAACGATTAAAACGGTAAAAATGACTAAAAGAGGCGAGCATGACATAAAATAAAGATGGAAAATGTAGGGGTGAATGGGTGGAAAAATGCAAATAAAATACACTCAACATAATTCAAACTAAATTTCTATCATAATTTCTTGAAAGAATTTTAATTAGATTAGAACTCTTCTTCTTCTTTGCATGTTTAGAGATGAGGTTGAGTTGGATTTGAAAACCTAATCCTATCGCAATACAGGGAGACCCTAGCACTATATAAGGGGGTCTACCTCAGACCTCTTGAGATATACGGAGACATCAATCTCTCTGAGAAAGTCTCAATTGTGCAAAGATATTCAAACGTCTTCAGAGGAAAAATGTCTTTCACAAAGCAAAGTTTTTTTTCCATCTCATTCTTCCTCGATCTAGCAAAACATGGAAGGCGATTCGAGTTCTTGGAGGGCTCGTAGATCGTGGAGGCATTCTTCATCTTGTGATTGATCTACAGCACTAGTTGAAGAGGAGCATACGGTGCTTCTGGTCTTCATCAAAAGAGATTTAGGATCCGCGAGTATCGCTTGAGTATACTCGTACAAAGGTAAGATCTTTATAGTTTTATTTCAGGTGTTTATTACTAGAATTGCAGTAGATATTGTAGGATCTCTATCCACTAAGCAACGCACTAGGGAAGTGAATAGTGTATTAGCAAGCTAATTAAACAAATTAAGCAAATATGGAAAATTAATTGCAACACAATCACAAAAATAGATACTCTAATGCAAACACAAATAAAAGACGTATCCTGGTTCAGATCCCTAACCGACAATCATACTCCAGTCCCACACTTGTAACCCGAAATGTGGATTTCTACTATGCTCCCTAACAGTGGCACCAAAACTAACACAATAATACAAACCCTAGCTGGGTACAAAAGAGTAACACTCCTAAGGAGTAACCCTCCTAAATATGGAGTAACCCTCCAAAGGAGTAACCCTCCTAAAGAGTAGTCATCCTAAAGATGGAGTAACCCTCCAAAAGGGAGTAACCCTCCAATATGCTCTCACTGTTGGTTCTTAAGTTCAAGACCAATGTTGTTTTGATGATGGTCAACATTATGTTGTATCCTAATCATCTCATGTTTTAGTCTCAGATTTACTAATAATTATCTTGATGAGGAGACAAAGCATATTGGTGATGAGATGATCGATTCAAGGCTTAGTGAAAAGCTTGCATGAAAGATATTGGACCTCAAATGTTATTTTACATTTTCTTCATGTATATGCTTTTTAAAGAATATTTTTTAAGCCTTGAATAGATGCACAAACACTCATATTTACATCTTTTCCCTCTTAGGGTACCTTAGAAATCATGTAGAACCCATTCCATTTGGTCATAAGCTCGCAACACTCGTTATAATGTATTTTGGAGCAGGAAAGACGCCTGGTGTAGGGGCACCAGTCGTTTACTGTGTCATCTTTTTTGTTCAACTTGAGTCAGCCATAGGTCAGTCACCTGATGCTTTATGACCAGGCGTCTAAACAGTGGTTCAAATGTCTGGTACATATAGTATGTGCCAACTTTCTTGTGCTCTTTGTCTTTTGGACCCATATTTGGTAGCCATTTGTAGAAGGCTTACCAGACGATCGCAAAGTCGTTCAGTCATCTGGTAAGTGTTCTTCAGATGTCTGATGCTTGGAGATTGGACTTAATTTCTTTCATATGTCCATCTCATTCTGCCAGTCTCTGGAGTAGTGTTTCTAGGCGTCTGGGCAGTTAATCAACTGCCTGGGAACATTTCTTCAGACGTCTGGTCACTCTAAAATCTGCCCGTTTATAGCTGTTAACTGTAGTTTTGAGAGTTGTTTTTTAGGTTTTGAGCCGAGTTTGTGAGTGCTATTTAAATCCATTTGAGAGGTATTTTTGGCCATTTCTACATACATATAAGAATAATTTTAAAGAGCCAATTTGCTTAGAGAAATCATTCTCTTCTCCCTCACTTTCTTACACTAAATTCATTGATCTACTGGTGGTTAAACCTAGCTTTAAGGAGAAGCTTCCAAGTGCATCCAAGCTCATTTTCATCAAGCACTTGGTGTTTTCAATCTTCCATGCATTCACCCACACATTAGTAAGATTTATTCAAGGCATAGGTAAGATTGTATTTCGTTTCATTTTTGTTGAAACCTAGTACTCGGGTTGTGAGTACATTGTGGGGGCTTGCTCCACTTGGAGGATTACGCCTTTGTCTCCCGGTTAGGGACTGTAATCGTGAAGATTTTACGTGCCCAGGTTGGGAGAATTATCCCGATTAGGTATTGTATTCATGTAGTGGGAAAATTGTCAACCAAGCACCAGGTTGTGATATTGGTTGATTTGTGCCCGGAAAGGGCTAGTGAAATCCACAGAGTAGATTGCAACGTGGGACTGGAGTAGGACTGCCGGGTAGGGATTCGAACCAAGATATGCCTTGTGTTTGTGTTTGATTTGGCATAATTTCTTTTTGTTGGTGAGCATACTGTGTTTATTTTCGCTGCGTATCACGTTTAATTTCTAGCAACTTTTTAATCATACACTTTGCTTGTCTTTACACTATTTACGCCATTGTTTAGTGTATTGTGTAGCCACAGGTCCCAACAAGTGGTATCAGAGCCTTGGTTTAGTGGCTTTTGCAAGCATGACATCTTCGTCTCAACAACAATCCTCTCTTCCTCCCGTCTTCAAAGGCAAATTCTATTCAAAATGGAGGAAGATCATGCACCATTGGCTTGATGAGCATGATGCGTCAAAGACTATTACTTCGGATGCTCAAGCCTGGTATGCTTTGCTAAATTGCGTCTCCTCGAAAATTACAAAGATGATAAAGAATTTCGAGATGGCAAGTGCGGTGTGGGAGTTTCTTGAAGGGAATTTTGGAGAAGAGGAGATCGAGTCTTGCGATGATGAGAGCATTGATCGTGCCTGGATATACACCCGGAAAACAACTGTAGTCTTACCACAAGTGCACGATGAAGTGGTGAGCGGGTATCGAACACAGGGAGGACAAATGACAGTACTATATTTAAATCACCTAGCTATTGGTGGTAGAAATGAATGGTTTGGATAATAATGTCACGGTCGTTCAATTAACAAATGGAATTCTATATAATAAAAACGTCTAGGGATAGGGAATCCCCACTACGGATCGTTATTTATCCTTGTAAATCGTGAATCTCAATGTTGCTAGGCTTGAATTGAGGTGAACTAGTCGTAACTGAATATAGAACCAAGCTCACGCTCTCGCGCTATTACTGGTCTATAGCAACCTAGATTAGGGCCCACTCTCGTGCAAACCTTAACCTAAGCCACCAGTATTAAGATTGACATCATCGTCCAATCGCGCCTTGAGCCCACTCTCGTGCAAACTCAAGTTACGATCTAGGTTATGATAGTTCGTATCCGCCCAATCTCTTGCAAGCGAATATGAGTGTAAATTTATAATAAAAATCCTAGCTTTGGTCCAATCTCTTGCAAACCAAGTCTAGAGAATCCCGATTATAAACCTAAATCGAATATCTAGGCCTTCCCATCGATTGAAATCTAATCTTTTGCAAACCCCAATCGATGGAAATCCCTAGCTACTCGTAGTAAATCAATCACAACCCAACCATCTATCAACCCTAGCAACTAGTTAATTCATTCATCATAGTTCTAAAATCGGATCCATAGGGTTCATCCCATGCCCTAGAACGGCTGAACTACTCACGATTCACCAAGGCAATCACAGAAATAACGAATAAAAACATTGAGCAATTCATGTTTAATAGAAAGCAATTCACAAAAACTAGAAATATTGATAGAAAGAACAAACCAAATCTCCAATCTTCAATCTCCAGCTGAGGATTTTAATTAGAATAATGCTCTAAAATTAATTTCAGGTCTCCCCTAAAACTAGGAAGAAAACTAGCTTAAATACAAGCCAAAGTCGGCCAGAAAATCCCCTAATTCGTGATACGGGCAGACTGCGCCACTCAGCCGAGTGGAACATGTCACTCGGCCGAGTGATGGACCCAAAGAATAACAGAGATATTAGGGTTTTTGGGTTCTGTCGCTCTGTTCCACTCGGCCGAGTGGAGTTCCTTACTCGGTTGAGTGGGCTTCTTCACTCGGCCGAGTGTGTCTTCCCCAAACTTCAGTAAGTCGTCTGAGATATCAGGAGAAAAACCCTATCGTACTCAGGCGAGTGGACTTCGTCACTCGGTCGAGTGGACTTCGTCACTCGGCCGAGTGGACTTTGACTTCATGTGCTCATGTATCCGTTGTACTCGGCCGAGTACAATCCTTCACTCGGCCGAGTGAGCTGTTTCTGGAGCTCTATCTTCCCATCCTCGCCTCCTCGTCGATTCTATCGAACTTCTTCCTCTTCCGCTAATCATCTTGCTCTGCTAGCTCCTCAATAAGGCCACGAGCGATGCTCCAGTGTGCCTGAAAGTCCATTGATCTCATTTTTGCTCCAGATCGCTCCATATTTCCTGAAAACCGACAAAAACAAGAAATAGTGAAAAGCAACGTGATATTGTCGAATAATCGTGAAAAACGCAATATGGGCGATCGCACGGACATGCAAACATGTAGAAAAAAGGTGTAAAATAAGGAGCGATCAAAATTTCCCAAGCTTACCTCTTACTCGTCCTCGAGGAAGATGAGTAAAAAGGCGAGCCCGACGGGTAAAAATAAGGAAAAAAGGAAAGATAAGATAGAATAGAATAGAAAATGAAGAGGGATGTCACGACCCCCCCTGAGATACGCAGGGAGGTAGGGTACACGACGAGAACTAAAAACGTATCTGCAGGTCCACTGCGCATTGCTGGGAATAGTACAAGTAGCGTTCAACAACCAACCAACCAAAGAGCACAAAACGACACAAAGCCACAGAGAAATATTAAAAATGGAACTAACGTTGTACAATTTCACATACATCTCAGAGCATCATTGTGCATCAATTCATATAGTACAAACACCTCTCATCCCAAAAGAAAACCCAAAATACACTTAGCTCTCTCATCACCCCTCACCACCCAACCTAAGCTCCAACTGCCAACAACAGAACTCCAACTCAACCTCCAACTTCATCTGCCATCTCCAAGACCTCACCTGAAAAGTCAACGGGGCACGTCAACGCGTGACCCAGTAGGAATGCCAACTACCACTAGTATGCTATTATGAAAAAGCAACTATTTTACATGCATTCTTAGCAAGGTGCAAATTTGGAGCATGGAATGAGCTAAAGGAAACATGTGAATGACTTAAAGCATTGAATGCATACCATACGAAAGTACAACAACTAAAGAGTGCAACAACATAAGTAAAATAAACGCAAGGGACATGAATTATAATAGGTGATGCATATATCAAGGGTATACAACATAGAAGCTACAAGTAAAGAAAGTCAAGTAAGCAACATTTAATAATGCTACAAAGTAACGAAAGTTATTTAGTAGTGATTTGGACCCTAAGTAGTGGGTAGACCTTCTTGGGACTGGACCTCACCCCCAGTTGGGGTGGAACAGGCAAACTCCCCTAGACATGCTCTTACTAAAGGAGCCCTGTTTTCCCCTTATTTCCCCTTCACATTTCTCCAATTCTCCCCATTTCTGCCACTTCCCGCCACTCGGGCAAGAACAGGAGGGCCACCAACCACTAGTCCAGCCCCTCATGTTTTCTCCACAACTTAGTGTCCCCCAATCCCCGTGTCACCCTCCTTTAAGAGGACTTAGCCATTTCTTAGCATTTCAATTAAAAGTATCATGTAACAAAAGGAATCATATAACAATCGCCATTTTCACCTCCTTTCATCCCAACACATATAATCTTTCCAACCACAATGTTCGCCACATAGTTCTCATTTCCAACACATACGATCCCAACACATGTAATTGTACAACTTCACCATTGATTACAACATTACATTAATTAAGCATGAGCCAACAAAACATATGCCAATATCCCTTAATCCAACATGAAATTAGTTAAACAAAAGCAAGATGACATCCTCTTCTAGCAACATGAAAATGATAGCATGAAACCAATAGCATGGAACTAAAAACAACATGAGACTAATAGCAACATGAATGAATAGCAACATGAAACTAACTCAACATTTCCACAAACACCTAAGGGGTATTATTAGCTTGGTTATTGGCACACTGTAATATCATCACCAATTAGCATCATGAAACTTCCTCTTAGTTAATGACAACATCCATTAATGATAGTAATAGAACTATCCATAACACATCGTTTGAACACTAGAAAACACCTCAGCTTGCTGAAATGGCAAGAACATCCATAAAGATCAACATATTTCATCCATTTATCTTGGGAATTTGACAAAACTTTATAAATAAAAGTTGAAGATATATCTGTTTTGAATCTACAGATAAAATGTCATGTAAAAATATTAAGTGTGCGATTTATGGTGAATTAATTGGTAAAGAGTGTCAAAACTGTTCTGCAGACAGATTTCTGTGTCTATGTTCAAAGCCAATTTTAGGCATATTCTATCCATAATTTCAACATAAAAGCGGAAATGAACTTTGAGAAAAACTTGTTATCTTTCCAACAAGACCAAAATAAACAAAATCCAAGATGTGTGCAGGTTGTGGTGCTCGTTTTACTGAAATGTGTACAGCTTGACAGAATTCCGGGCATGTTGCACAATTCGAATTTTTACCCCAACTTCCAGTTCGAATTAGAAATAGTGATGAACATGAAAGTTGCTCATAACTACGAGATAAATATTATATAAAATTTTCAGAGCATTCCTAATGGCCAATTAATCCCAGAACTTAGTTAAAGTTTCAGATTTGCAGGATAAACTTTCAGCATCAAGAACAAAAGGGGTTTCATGAAATTAATGATGTATTTAGCTCAAGATTAAACATGAACCAATTCTAAAAATGACAACCAAATAACACACTAGAGGAAATTGGATTCCTACCTCATCAAAATTGGATGGCTCCTTCTTCCTTCACCTTCCTCCTCTTCTTTTTCTTCTTCTTTCTTCTTCTTTGTTTTTTCCCTTTTTCTTTCTTCTTTCTTTCTTTCTTTCCTTCTTTTCTCTCCTTTTTTTTTGTTTTAGCTCTAGAAAATTTCAGCCCCCCCCCATGGGAGAAAATAGAAAATAGAAAAATAAAATAAAGATAAAGAAGAATGTAGAAATTTGAAGAAGAATGAAGAAAGATGAAGAAAAAGGTTAAATAAATATCTATCTTCTAGAAACCCATCTATTTACTAGTTTGCCATTCTCTACACTCTTCATCTTACTACACACACACCCCCCTAAACTTAATTACAAAAGTGCCCTTCTACTATGCACACACCTCACTAATTTACAAAAATACCCCTAAGCACAACCCTCTTCACACTAGCATCTTTACATAACCCATTTCCTTTTACACATGAAAGGTAAGAACACTTAATAAATAATAATGATTATAATGCATAATAATAATACTAATATTATTATTACCATACTACATTACTATACTACATTACTATATAACTAGGCACTACTATATCTACTACATTACTTTATGCACTACACTTCAAAAGGGACAAATATCACCAAATTTCTACACATATCATTACACCATACGAGATGCAACCATAGACATACCATAACACATCCATATAGCTAGACATACACCCCAATAGTCATCCATAGGCAACCAATGTAGTAGTTACTATACACACTACAAGACTTCTATACACACCATAAACATATCCAAGCATACATACACTATAGAGTAAACAAAAATGCACTATGTATCATAAAAATATATAGGCCCTAGTGTATATGGCATTATGGGTCATTACATTCTACCCACCTTAAAATAAAGTCCGTCCTCGGACTTTCCAACTCAGGACATAGCTAAGGGTGAATATAGTTATACATGGTCAATCTACCCCAAACTTATATATATACAACACATTCGTATATCAACACTTGATACACACATTCATGGTACTGGTCATACATACACATGCACCTCATTATATAGATGTGGACATACAACCATGTATGTCTCCTAGCATATATCCAAGCACACATATACATGTCATCACATAAAGGCTCATACAACAATACCAATACACACAATATTCGTATAATGATATATCTACCCAAACACCGGTGTAAGCATGTCCGCTTACAGTTGGGATTTTATAATCCCATGTTCACTTTCCTATTCTATTCCATATGATTTTGATGTGACAATTATTATTATTGCTACTCACTCTATCTATGCAGATGTGCAGTTTTCCTAATATATCCACGCTTGGACAATAATCACTTGATAAGGAATCCCTGCACAAAGGCATCTCAAATACTCACATGAAGCTCATCATACATATCTACGGAAATCTACGGACTGATGTATTTTTATACTTTATAGATTTCAGAGCCTTGAATATGAAATCCATCTAAGTCCTAGGTTCCTAATAACATATCCTACCAACCCTTTCTCAGATAAGTCAAAAATTCACATTTTTCTGTCTTAGTCGACTACGGCAACCATTAGTCGACTAAAAACTTTTTCTTCGAATTTTGACCTGAAAATTTCTGAGTAGTCTTTAGTCAACATCAGAAACTTACCGTTAAAATTTCAGTCAAAAATTCCAAAGTTTGACTTTTAGTCGACTAATCTACACAACCAGCATGTACATATATACCACATACTACAAATACAGACGACATATCATATCTATACAATGCCTAGAGCTACTATAGACAATACAACTGTACATATACAAATACACCAATATATACACATAAAGTCATTTTCACTAGGTACATACAAATAGCATAATCCTTCATCACCCAATAATAATAATACACACATATCTATGTAAAAAACATAGTCACACGTATTACACATACACACAAGTATACACAACATGATACTCCACATAGAGCTAGTACACTACTACATATGCACATCAAAAACAAACATGACGTATTCTCTCATGTCTCCTAGTAAACATCCAAACACACGTACATATATCATCCCGTAGGGGCTTTCAATACAATACAACACTATATCCATGCTATTATAGATAAGACACATATATTCACACTTTGTAAGCAGATACATATACATACTCATGCATGGGCACACGCCTATACATGCAAATATACAGATCATACCACTTATGCACATACGTTGAACTATAAGCACACATATTGCTATATGCATAACACCCGTAGTAGATAACTATACACCAATACCAAAATGCACACATATCCATACAATGGTATAGCTACCCACACACAGATAGGCATGTACAACCATACATATCACTATGCACATATCATGTATAGTACCACATATGCATCTACAACAAGATAGACAAGCATGGTATATTCATATACCAAGAGCATGCCCACTCATACCTGAGTGGGACACAAAAATCCACACATAGATCTACACAACCAGCATGTACATATATACCACATACTACAAATACAGACGACATATCATATCTATACAGTGCCTAGAGCTCAATAAACTATATAGATCTATGATACATACTGCTCATATGCTACTATATATTAACACATATACACATGCACTTCTATACTCAGACATACAATCACGTATGTCTCCTAGCATCCATCCAACATCATAGATGTATCAGCACACAAATCCTACCATATCAATATCAATACAAATAGATAACCATATAAAAATATATTCATCCATACACAGGTGTAAGCGTACCAGCTTACAACCATACATGTATCATATATTCATCACAAATATCAACACATGACACTAATACTCTTAAGACATATCCACACATACATGGGTGGAACCCAAGGATCCACGCATGCATCTGCACACTCTACATGTGCATATATCACATAGAGTATATAGCCACAACGTAATACATCTATACATAACTCACACCTCAATCAAGTATATACCTCAATTTTACACACCATTTATAAGTCATCCACATATTAACACATATACTTCAAACACAATTATAGAGCCATACAATCATTCGGACATATATTACAATCACATGCACATGAGTATATCCTCCCAATATACTCAGCAAGCCATATTCAACACTTATAGAACTATAGATATGTATACGTACACATACCTACAAACATAAAGATGTACATACATCCATATTTAATCAACACTCGAATCTCAACCCCCATTGTTCTATACCTCAAGCTCATTCTATCCGGTCCCATCCTAAAGCTGGACTCTACCCACCTTAGGATTCGACTACCCACAAACACAAGAACACTACTCGTACTATTCCGTACGCAACCGCAGTGAGGGGACCTGCGTGGGCCACCACCTGTCACGACCCCCCCCTGAGATACGCAGGGAGGCAGGGTACGCGACGAGAACTAAAACGTATCTGCAGGTCCACTGCGCATTGCTGGGAATAGTACAAGTAGCGTTCAACAACCAACCAACCAAAGAGCACAGAACGACACAAAGCCACAGAGAAATATTAAAAATAGAACTAACGTTGTACAATTTCACATACATCTCAGAGCATCATTGTGCATCAATTCATATAGTACAAACACCTCTCATCCCAAAAGAAAACCCAAAGTACACTTAGCTCTCTCATCACCCCTCACCACCCAACCTAAGCTCCAACTGCCAACAACAGAACTCCAACTCAACCTCCAACTTCATCTGCCATCTCCAAGACCTCACCTGAAAAGTCAACGGGGCACGTCAACGCGTGACCCAGTAGGAATGCCAACTACCTCTAGTATGCTATTATGAAAAAGCAACTATTTTACATGCATTCTTAGCAAGGTGCAAATTTGAAGCATGGAATGAGCTAAAGGAAACATGTGAATGACTTAAAGCATTGAATGCATACCATACGAAAGTACAACAACTAAAGAGTGCAACAACATAAGTAAAATAAACGCAAGGGACATGAACTATAATAGGTGATGCATATAACAAGGGTATACAACATGGAAGCTACAAGTAAAGAAAGTCAAGTAAGCAACATTTAATAATGCTACAAAGTAACGAAAGTTATTTATTAGTGATTTGGACCCTAAGTAGTGGGTAGACCTTCTTGGGACTGGACCTCACCCCCAGTTGGGGTGGAACAGGAAAACTCCCCGAGACATGCTCTTACTAAAGGAGCCCTGTTTTCCCCTTATTTCCCCTTCACATTTCTCCAATTCTCCTCATTTCTGCCACTCCCCGCCACTCGGGCAAGAACAGGAGGGCCACCAACCACCAGTCCAGCCCCTCATGTTTTCCCCACAACTTAGTGTCCCCCAATCCCCGTGTCACCCTCCTTTAAGAGGACTTAGCCATTTCTTAGCATTTCAATTAAAAGTATCATGTAACAAAAGGAATCATATAACAATCGCCATTTTCACCTCCTTTCATTCCAACACATATAATCTTTCCAACCACAACGTTCGCCACATAGTTCTCATTTCCAACACATACGATCCCAACACATGTAATTGTACAACTTCACCATTGATTACAACATTACATTAATTAAGCATGAGCCAACAAAACATATGCCAATATCCCTTAATCCAACAGGAAATTAGTTAAACAAAAGCAAGATGACATCCTCTTCTAGCAACATGAAAATGATAGCATGAAACCAATAGCATGGAACTAAAAACAACATGAGACTAATAGCAACATGAACGAATAGCAACATGAAACTAACTCAACATTTCCACAAACACCTAAGGGGTATTATTAGCTTGGTTATTGGCACACTGTAATATCATCACCAATTAGCATCATGAAACTTCCTCATAGTTAATGACAACATCCATTAATGATAGTAATAGAACTATCCATAACACATCGTTTGAACACTAGAAAACACCTCAGCTTGCTGAAATGGCAAGAACATCCATAAAGATCAACATATTTCATCTATTTCTCTTGGGAATTTGACAAAACTTTATAAATAAAAGTTGAAGATATATCTGTTTTGGATCTACAGATAAAATTTCATGTAAAAATATTAAGTGTGTGATTTATGGTGAATTAATTGGTAAAGGGTGTCAAAACTGTTCTGCAGACAGATTTCTGTGTCTGTGTTCAAAGCCAATTTTAGGTATATTCTATCCATAATTTCAACATAAAAGTCGCAAAAAACTTTGAGAAAAACTTGTTACCTTTCCAACAAGACCAAAATAAACAAAATCCAAGATGTGTGCAGGCTGTGGTGCTCGTTTTACTGAAATGTGTACAGCTTGACAGAATTCCTGGCATGTTGCACAATTCGAATTTTTACCCCAACTTCCAGTTCGAATTAGAAACAGTGATGAATATGAAAGTTGCTCATAACTACGAGATAAATATCAAATAAAGGCCAATTAATCCCAGAACTTAGTTAAAGTTTCAGATTTGCAGGATAAACTTTCAGCATCAAGAACAAAAGGGGTTTCATGAAATTAATGATGTATTTAGCTCAAGATTAAACATGAACCAATTCTAAAAATGACAACCAAATAACACACTAGAGGAAATTGGATTCCTACCTCATCAAAATTTGATGGCTCCTTCTTCATTCTCCTTCCTCCTCTTCTTTTTCGTCTTCTTTCGTCTTCTTTGTTTTTTCCCTTTTTCTTTCTTCTTTCTTTCTTTCTTTCTTTTCTCTCCTTTTTTTGTGTTTTAGCTCTAGAAAATTTCAGCCCCCCATGGGAGAAAATAGAAAATAGAAAAATAAAATAAAGATAAAGAAGAATGTAGAAATTTGAAGAAGAATGAAGAAAGATGAAGAAAAAGGTTAAATAAATATCTATCTTCTAGAAACCCATCTATTTACTAGTTTTCCATTCTCTACACTCTTCATCTTACTACACACACACCCCCCCAAACTTAATTACAAAAGTGCCCTTCTACTATGCACACACCTCACTAATTTACAAAAATACCCCTAAGCACAACCCTCTTCACACTAGCATCTTTACATAACCCATTTCCTTTTACACATGAAAGGTAAGAACACTTAATAAATAATAATGATTATAATGCATAATAATAATACTAATATTATTATTACCATACTACATTACTATATAACTAGGCACTACTATATCTACTACATTACTTTATGCACTACACTTCAAAAGGGACAAATATCACCAAATTTCTACACGTATCATTACACCATACGAGATGCAACCATAGACATACCATAACACATCCATATAGCTAGACATACACCCCAATAGTCATCCATAGGCAACCAATGTAGTAGTTACTATACACACTACAAGACTTCTATACACACCACAAACATATCCAAGCATACATACACTATAGAGTAAACAAAAATACACTATGTATCATAAAAATATATATGCCCTAGTGTATATGGCACTATGGGTCATTACAAGGGAGGTGCTAGATCATTTTCTCAGGACGTGGAGCTGCTTACTCAAATAGCACACGATGAATAAAAACATGCTAAAGATTTTTATCTCGATATCATGACATATATAAACGCATTCGATATATCAACCAAGAATATCAAAACGATTTGAAATATGAAATCATTCTAGAATTAGCATCGTCTGATGCATCCAAAGTAATATACATAATCATAGATCGCACACTTTTCAATTGATCGCTTTTTATTTGGAGTAAAGAGGCATCACACATTATGGAGAAATAAGAATAGAAAGAAATGGTTTTCATGAAATGCATGCCAAATTTCAATTCGTGGACTTCGTAATACTCCTAGTAATCTCCCCGAGTATAGAAAATTACATAGCTTAGGTCGTCATATACAGACAAGTGGTCACTCTCTCACACATCATTGGATCCTCTCCCCCAAGCTTATCTATGAGCGTGGTGGCATCAAATAGATCAATACGACTTATCCCCATTTTTTGAAGCTCCAAGAAAAACAAAAGAGGAAAAGAAAGAAAGAAAGAAAGAAATGGGATCGTGTATATACAGATAAACTTCTTTTTGTTTCTCTTTTTTCTTCTCTTTTTTCTCTTTTTTCTTTTTTTTATACACAATAACAATCCCGAATCAAAGACAGAGAGATATGCATGTATTTTTTTCTTTTGATTTTGGGGGTATTGGAGCTTGGACTTTATAGTAAGGGGATGATGCCAATATAAGATCTGCTAAAGGGGGTTCACCAATGATTTTAAGTATAGAAATGAAGTTCAAGATATGTGGAGAAAGAAAAATATTCAACACTCAGTTCACTCTTTTGAATGTGCATGACAATTTTCAGCAGGGTAATGTAATCTACTCAGTTTGAATTTAAAAAGTAAACTAATCCAGTTATATCAAAGTGGCATACATTCAATCAATCGGGAAGTTGAGCGTACAATTTCATGCAAATATAAGTGATAGCAGACAACAAAGCAGTAATCCAAATACAGGCAATCAATGCGTGAAGCTTGGTGTGTTTTCTATGAAAAGTATACAATATAAATCTTCAGACTCAGCTAATGGTAGAATTTCATTCACATTCATATAATAAAGATGCAGGATACTATTCTCGAATGCATGGCAAAGTATAGCATATGATATCTGAAATAAAAACGATGGCATGGCAAGAGAATATGCATATAAAAGTAACCTAACTCCACGTTATCGTCATCACAGAAAATTCATCTCTAGCAAAAAAGGATAAAAGAAATAAGGATAAATGAAAAATAAGAACTACTATTCATATGCAGCACACACAAAAAATAAGAAAACATGATGCATGCGGAAAAATATGAAAAAGTGGGTGAAAATAAGTGGAAGATAAAGAAAGTTGGAAAAGATAAAAATAAAAATGAAGAAGACGAAAAGTGCGTTAGACACTCACTCCTCCAAGCTAAACAGCACAGTGTCCTCAATGTGCTAAGTGTGGCACAAGGAGAAATATGATAGGGGTGTGGTGGGTCAGGATGCATGCATGATAAAAGTTGAAAAAAAAGAAAATGGGATGGAAATGCAAGTGATGAGTGTAGAGATCAAGGTGGTGTAGTATAGCAGTCTCAGATATACCTCCTCTCTTCCAGGATGATATAGACAAATCTAAACAAAAAGTGACCAAAATGTGGTATAGCAGTCTCAGATAGCGGCAGGCTGTGGCAGACGCACAAGAATCTGGTTTAGGGTAACCTGAATACCATGGAGTAAAGCGATGTGAGAGTGCACAGAGCTAACGGTGGCGGCGAGATCCCGAAAATCTCCTCTGAGCCCACTAACGGCCCCCTCTAAAGCATGAATGTGCTGAACAAAGGTATCGGGGGCGGGGGGAGAGGGTGGAACATGTGGGGATCGGGTCTACCGCACACGGCCACCATAGACAAGTGGGGCCACTACTGGGTGAGGGTGTGATGTTGTGCTCACTAAAAGACGCTCAACCTCTGTGCGAGGCTGGGATGTAAGGAAGCTCTCAGAAGTGTGAGCAGCGGTAGAATCTGGATCGGTGAAGAGGGCAAGGAGGGCAGAGAGGTCGCTGACACAAAAATATGGACAGACGTCACGACACTCTCGGTGAAGGCAGCGGCAGCAGAGACGGTAGTGTCAACTACTAGGGAGGTCATGAAATCAACGGGAAATGACTCCCCAGGGATCGAAAAATCAGGTGAGGATAGGGTCTCGGCTGCGGAAACAAAGGAAGGCTCGCCTCTCTCGAAAATGGTGGTGGTGGCTCTCTCGAAACTCACATAAGTAATGGGATCAAAGGTCAACGGCACAGAGGTAGTAGTGGTGGTGGTGGTGGACTCAGCAATTGTGCTCCCAACACTGACAGAAGTGTGGACAGATATGAAGGGAGCAGTGCTCAAATCTAGTGCAGGCTGAGAGATAGGGATCTTGGGGTCCAGAGGTGGGAGGAGGGGCCCCTGCTGAGCGTCCTCGGGCTCAAGCACGTATGCAGCTGGGATGAGGAGGTCCATCTCTGGTCTTCACACCCCTCCTATGGGTCCAATGTGGGTCCGAGTGGGGCTCGAAAGCACCATATAATTTGTAGCAAAAGGATCGTGCAGCCAAACCCAGTGGTGCTGGCCATGAGTACGCAACATCCTCATGTGGGCCATAACATCTATGGAAAGGGAGGTGGGGCCCGTGGGTTGCAGCAAACCAGCTGGGAGGTCAACTTCGCATAAAGGAGCTAGCAAGATAATCAGACCACCACAACAGATCGTCCTCTATGCGGTGGCAGAAGAAACAATGCGGTCTAGGTACTAGCTAGCTATATCGATCTGAACGGCGGGGACTAAGACATCCACGTCAACCTCAAAGACTCTCGCTCTAGTCATCATGTAGAGCATGTAAAGCTCAAGTGTAGACATCGTATCAGGCTCATACCTCACTAGGAATGTGGTCGCCATAAGGCGCTGAGTAATGCAGAGGCATGGGTGGACGATAGAGGAGGCCTTGGCCCGGCAAGGGTCAAAGGGTAGTGGGGAACCCGTGATCAACATCCAGAAAGCGTGTGTATCAAACGACGGTGGGGCGATGTGCTTGGGACTAAAAGCACGCTTGGGGTTCGGGACAGGGGGCCACTGGAAAAAGGCTCGGAGCATATCAAGAGTGATCTCGCACTCACGATCCATCAAGCGAAATGTGCAACCCCCTGGAGTCCTACGTATAGAACTCATGACCTCGTGTGTCGGGCAGACGTAGGTGTCCACTGACACCGACATAAAATCACGCCACCCCACGTTGTCATACAACTGGAGTAGGCTCTCGAACACTCCTAGGCACTCTAAATTTGCAATGTGTGTAAACCTAGAGGGGACGATCGATCGATGGGAGATCCTCTTAAATCGGACGCGGTGTGCGTCGTCTCTGAAAGTGATCCCCAGCGTGTCGAAAGCAGGGATGGGCTGTGCCGGTGGGGGTGGAATGGGTGCGGTAGGAGGCGGAAGTGTGGGTGGTGGTGGGCTAGGTGGCGGGGAGTCCGCTCTAGCAGAGGATGAGCTAGGCTCGCTAGTCTTCCTCCGCTTAGAGGCCGGTGCCCGCGACGCGACCTATTGCGTGGGGGCATGGGTGCCGCGAGATGCGCATACCAAAGCGAAGTGCTAATAAGAAAGGAGCGAATGTACCCAAGCACGATGCGACTCCACTCAAGCGGTAAGAGCAAAGAGATGCATCCCCTGAGAAGCTCTGAATCTGCCCCTGATTCTCTCCCAAGCTATCCTGAAACACAAATTGATTAATTAGCAAAGAATATCAATAAATTTGGGGGAAAATCAAGAGAAATAGATGTGTATAAAGTTTAATTTTGATTCGGGATGGAATAGGGCTTACGAAATGGAGATTGGGAGAAAGGGGGATTTTAGGGTTAAATGGGGGATGATCGGTGGCGACCAAATTGTCGATGGCAACGATCGGACGGTGGTGACAACAGCGTGGGGTCGCGTCGCTCGGGCACAAGTGAGGGTGGCTCAGGCAAAGGGTACGGGTGCTAGGGCGATGGGTCGGATGCTCGGGCTGTCGATTTTTAGAATTTGGGAATTTTTGATTTGGGGCCGCGAGGTATTTACTATGTAGGATAAGTCACTCGGCCGAGTGGCGTGACCACTCGGCCGAGTGGCTCAGTTTATAACGTCTTTAAAATTTCTCATGTAAGTTCCCACTTGGCCGAGTAGCACTTATCACTTGGTCGAGTAGACAAAAGTCACTCGGCCGAGTGGCTATGCTATACAGAGCTTTTCAAGTGCTGAAAGTGTCTGATTCATTCGGTCGAGTGACAAAGTCACTCGGCCGAGTGACATGTAATTAACAGAGAGGGGTTTTTCGAATCTTCCCTGATCAATACCCTACTCGGCCGAGTAGAGTCTTCACTCGACCGAGTGAAAATGTCACTCGGCCGAGTGGGCTGCTGTTCTCAGCTCCAACTCTCTGTTTTTGCTCCACTTTCTGATTTTCTTTCCCCTGTCAGTTTCTTCCTTCTTTTAACGTTTGAGCACATACCTGGAACGCTCTCCAACGTCATGGTCGTCCTCCATTCATATGGTTCCTTTTCTCCTTCTCCTGAAATGAAAAATGTTGCCCGTTGTCAGGTTTTTCTTCGACACTTGACTCTAAACACGAATAAAGATCTAAATCAAAAATGAAAAGAAAATTAAACTAAAAATGAGATGGAACCATCGAGTTGCCTCCCGATAAGTGCTCGTTTAAGGTCTTGAGCTCGACCCCTTGAGATTCGCGATTACAGCTCGATGTTCGGCGCATGTGAGATGCGCGCGTCAAACTTGCCGAGAAGGCCGCTTGGGTTCAGTTGTTGATTTTCTTCGGCGTTCCTCGGCTCCCCTTCGTCATGGGTGGTAGTGGGGGATGAGTCCCCTAAACTTGAGCTTTTGGCATCCTTCTTCTTGGCCGGCGGTGAAGATTTGTAGTCCGGTGGAGCTTCCTTCATGTGCTTTGTCGTAGAGGGCTTATAGCTCTCTAATCTTGACGACATTAGCGTCGTCCTTCTCCTCATCTGTAAGAGGGTCCGGTGGGTCTCCCATCATCTCGCCATCTTTGGCAAGTTGGCACTCTTCGAGGTCATCATCGTGTTTGGCCCCGATGGCAAATGGCATGGCGTCATCAATCACCTCGTCGAGGAGGTACGATAGATCTCGGGACCAACCCTTAAGTAGGTATATGTTATTCACTTCCCCAGTAGGGGCTCCATCTGAATAATGCTTGAGCCTTTGTCCATTTACCTTAAACGTGACACCGTATTTTCCTTCTATCTCAAAGCCCCCCCGGTTGTATGTGCCGACTGGTGAAAGGTCCAGACCATCATGACCTTAGCTTTCCGGGAAAGAGTCGAAGTCTAGAATTGAATAATAGGACCTTGTCTCCGACCTTGAAATCCGTGACGGTGATGCGTGTGTCGTGGAGAATTCTGGTTCTTTCCTTGTAAATTCTAGAGCTCTCGTACGCATCCCGTCTAATCTCGTCAAGCTCATAGAATTCGTCGTAACGTCGCACTCTTGTAGTCGTAATTTAAAGTCTTGATTGCCCAATAGGCACGATGTTCCAACTCTACCGGCAAGTGCATGCTTTCCCATAGACTAGCCGGTATGGGGTGGTGCCAATGGGAGTTTGAAAGGCCGTGCGATATGCCCACCGTGCATCATTCAATTTCATGGACCAATCCTTCCTGGATCTATCGACAGCCTTCTCTAGAATTTGTTTAATTTCCTGATTTGACACTTCCACTTGTCCACAAGTTTGAGGGTGGTATGCCATACCGATTCTATGATTCACCCCATACTTCTTTAACATAGCTTCAAACTTGCTTTCTATGAAGTGGCTTCCTCCATCGTTTATCAATGTTCGTGGCACTCTAACGCACGGGAATATGTTTTGCTTGAAGAATTTAGATACCACCCTAGCATCATTGGTTGGGGTTGCGATGGCCTTTACCCATTTAGAGACGTATTCAACAGCCAATAGAATATACTTGTTTCCTTTGCTTGATGGAAAAGGGCCCATGAAATCTACTCCCCAACAATCAAATAGCTCAATTTCCAAAATGGGTTTCATTGGCATCTCATTTTGTTTGGAAATGTTTCCAGCCCGTTGGCATCTATCACAACACTTGACGAACTCATATGTGTCCTTAAACATGGTCGGCCAAAAGAACCCACACTGTAGTATCTTTGCGGTGGTCTTGGAGGTGGCGTGATGTCCCCCGAAAGGCATATCATGGAAATGTGAAATGATAGATGTGGCCTCTTCCTTTGAAACACACCTTCGTATTATCCCATCTTTGCATACCTTGAAGAGGTACGGGTCTTCCCAGAAATAGTTGCTGACTTCGTGCATGAACCTCCTTTTTTGTTAAGTGGCCATCCCACACGGTTTTATCCTGCATGCCAAATAGTTCACATAATCTGCATACCAAGGCACCTCTCTAGGTGTGATGGCGAATAGCCTCTCATCAGCAAAAGTGTCATCAATCGGCAGGCTATCATCCCTCTCGTCACAAACAATCCTAGACAAGTGATCCGCCACAACGTTGTCCATGCCCTTATTGTCCCTGATTTCCAAATCAAATTCTTGGAGTAGTAGTATCCATCTTATTAGTCTTGGCTTGGCTTCCTTTTTGCTCAATAGTGATTTCAATGCCACATGATCGGTATGCACAATCATTTTTGATCCAAGGAGTTAAGAGCGAAACTTCTCGATGGAGTAGACAACCACCAAGAGCTCCTTTTCAGTGGTAGTGTAATTCTTTTGTGCCTCGTCAGAGTTTTGCTCGCATAAAATATTGCATGAAGCTTTTTGTCCTTCCTTTGTCCTAGTATTGCTCCAATTGCTTGGTCACTTGCATCGCACATCAGCTGGAAAGGAAGATTCCAGTCTGGCGGTTATATGATGGGGGCGGAAGTGAGGGCTTCCTTCAGTGTATTAAAGGCTTGCAAGCAATCTCATGAACAGACAAATGGAGCATCTTTAGCAAGTAAGGCTGTAAGAGGACCGGCAATTTGAGCAAAGTCTTTGATAAAGCAGCGGTAAAACCCCGCATGACCAAGAAATCCCCTAATTCCATTGACATTAACAGGAGGGGAAAGTTTTTCGATTACCTCAATTTTTGCCTTATCAACCTCGATCCCTCTAGATGAGATAAGATGCCCAAGAACTATCCCCTCGGTGACCATAAAATGGCATTTCTCCCAGTTAAGAGTAAGATTATTTTGTTGGCATCTTTTAAGGACTTTAGTAAGCTTGACCAAACATGAGTCAAACTCGCCATCATAGACAGAAAAATTGTCCATGAAGACTTCCATGATGTTTTCAATATAATCAGAAAAGATGGACGTCATGCACCTTTGAAAAGTGGCGGGGGAATTGCAAAGTCTAAAGGGCATTCTACGATAAGCATATGTACCACAAGGACACGTAAAAGTAGTCTTTTCTTGGTCATCTTTATGTAAGGGAATCTGAAAGAATCCCGAATACCCATCCAAATAGCAAAAGAATTTATGTTTAGCGAGGCGTTCCAGCATTTGGTCAATAAAGGGCAATGGGTAATGATTTTTACGGGTGGCTTTATTCAATTTCCTGTAATCAATACATATCCGCCAACCCGTGATGGTGCGTGTGGATATAGGCTCTCCCTTATCATTTTTTATGATGGTCATTCCCCCTTTTTTTCGGAACGAAATGAACAGGGCTAACCCATCTGCTATCAGAAATAGGATAAATGATATCGGCTTTCAGCAGTTTAATGATCTCCTTCTTAACCACCTCCTTCATGTTAGGATTTAACCGCCTTTGAGGCTCTATGGAGGTGGCTTCAGTGTTTTTTAGGTGGATCCTATGCATACAAAGTCTGGAGCTTATTCCCTTGAGGTCAGAGATGGTGTAGCCGAGGACGTCCTTATGGCTCCTAAGGACATCTAATAGTCTCTCAAGCTGTTGTTAATTGAGGTAGGAATTAACGATCACCGGATAGGTCAGTTTATCCCCCAAGAAAGCATACCTTAAGTTAGGAGGTAATTGTTTCAGTTCTACTTCAGGGGGCGTTGTACCCCCTACCTGAAAGCATGGCGTCTTCGGTCACATCTGAGTTCAACTCCCACTCGGAGAGTAGGCTCTCGTATGCCGGCTCAAATTCGCTTCTCGGCGAAGAGGGTGCATTGGAGTAGATGCTGCACAACTCTGCTCTGAAGTTGGTGGGACTACCATTTTCCTCAGGTTCACACCTGAAATCAAGAGATATGTCAGTGCGTTCATCAATGTTGAAGAGAGGATCGTCAAGTGCACTTCCCTGAACCTCGACACGCCAAATGGACTCTTCAAAAGTACAGACCTCTCCAGTGCATGCTTCGCTACCTTCCCTTATTCCGTGCTGAGGTGTCTTGCTAACTTCGAAGTACAACTTATCGTCCCTCACGTCAACTCTAATGTTGACCTTGATAGTCCCTTCCGGAGAAATTTGATCAATTACAAAGCTAGCAAATAGCTGGTCAATGGGGTGCTCTATGTCGATGACCAAAGTCCCTGTGGATTTGGACCTCTTCCATAAGTTCTTCCACAAGAGACACAAAGGTGTCATCATATTGCGGACTAGAGTCCGTCCTCATCATCATGTCTCTCGTGTTACCTGTTTAAAATTCTATTGGAAAATCTGGAAGAGCACGTCATTTTGAGCGTCAAAATAAAAAAATAAAAAAAGAGAAAGATAGAAGATGAGATATAGCCGGGTAAAGAAAATGAAATACTGTCGCCTCCCCGGCAACGGCGCCAAAAACTTGATCGCGCCTGGATATACATCCGAAAAACGACCGTAGTCTTACTGCAAGCGCACAGTGAAGTGACGAGCGGATACCGAACACATGGAGGACAAATGACGGTACTCTATTTAAATCACCTAGCTATTGGTGGTAGAAATGAATGGTTTGGATATTAATGTCACGGTCGTTCAATTAACAAATGGAATTCTATATAATAAAAACGTCTAGGGATAGGGAATCCCCACTACGGATCGTTATTTATCCTTGTAAATCGTGAATCTCAATGTTGCTAGGCTTGAATTGAGGTGAACTAGTCGTATCTGAATATAGAACCAAGCTCACGCTCTCGTGCTATTACCGGTCTATAGCAATCTAGATTAGGGCCAACTCTCGTGTAAACCCTAACCTAAGCCACCAGCATGAAGATCGACATCATCATCCAATCGCACCTCGAGCCCACTCTCGTGCAAACTTGAGTTACGATCTAGGTTATGATAGTTTGTATCCGCCCAATCTCTTGCAAGCGAATATAAGTGTGGATTTATAATAAAAATCCTAGCTTTGGTCCAATCTCTTGCAAACCAAGTCTAGAGAATCCCGATTATATACATAAATCGAATATCTAGGCCTTCCCATCGATTGAAATCCAATCTCTTGCAAACCCCAATCGATGGAAATCCCTAGCTACTCGTAGTAAATCAATCACAACCCAACCATCTATCAACCCTAGCAACAAGTTAATTCATTCATCACAATTTTAAAATTGGATCCATTGGGTTCATCCCCATGCCCTAGAACGGCGGAACTACTCACGATTCACCATGGCAATCACAGAAATAACGAATAAAAATATTGAGTAATTCATGTTTAATAGAAAGCAATTCACAAAAACTAACAATTTTGATAGAAAGAACAAACCAAATCTCTAATCTTCAATCTCCAACTGAGGATTTTAATTAGAATAATGCTCTAAAATTAATTTCAGGTCTCCCCTAAAACTAGGAAGAAAACTAGCTTAAATACAAGCCAAAGTCGGCCAGAAAATCTTGACAGATTTGCCCCTGGCGCCGCCCAGAACCCTAATTCGCGATACAGGCAGACTGCGCCACTTGGCTGAGTGGAACATGTCACTCGGCCGAGTGACGGACCCAAAGAATAACAAAGATATTGGGGTTTTTGGGGTCTGTCGCTCTGTTCCACTCGGCCGAGTGGAGTTCCTTACTCGGTCGAGTAGGCTTCTTCACTCGGCCGAGTGAGTCTTCCCCAAACTTCAGTAATTCGGCTGAGATCTCAGGAGAAAACCCCTGTCGTACTCGGGTGAGTGGACTTCGTCACTCGACTGAGTGAGATATTTCACTCGCCCGAGTGGACATTGACTTCATGTGCTCCTGTATCCGTTGTACTTGGCCGAGTACAATCTTTCACTCAGCCGAATGAGCTGTCTGCTCGGCCAAGTGAGCTGTTTCTGGAGCTATATCTTCCCATCCTCGCCTCCTCGTCGATTCTATCGAACTTCTTCCTCTTTCGCTAATCATCTAGCTCTACTAGCTCCTCAATAAGGCCACGAGCGATGCTCCGGCTTGCGTGAAAGTCCCTTGATCTCATTTTTGCTCCAGATCGCTCCATATTTCCTGAAACCCGACAAAAACAAGAAATAATGAAAAGCAACATGATATCGTCGAATAATCGTGAAAAATGCAATATGAGCGATCGAAAGGACATGCAAACATGTAGAAAAAAGGTGTAAAATAAGGAGCGATCAAGCTTCGTTGGCATTGTGGTATCTCATAACTCTCTCATTCAACAACGTAATGATGCTATTGCTAGTTATAATGAGTTGTTGATTTCGTATGACTTTCTTAAAGTAAAAAAATAAGAAGCTTGAGAGAGATGCATGCACACATACATCTTTATCATCCTACCCTCGTGATGAGACACAAATCATTGCATTGAATCAAGAAAATAGTGCTCTTGGTTCACGTGTATGCATGTTAAGTAAAGAGAATGACTCTTTTAAAACTTAAATTGAGTATGTGAATGAGAGTGTGTATACCACACATCAAGACGAACTTAAATAACTGCAAACCGAGAAAGATGGACTTCTTTCTCAGATTAGTGCATTGAGAGATGAGATTGCTTCTCTCAAACTCCAATTGGAGAATGTGCACTCGGATAGTGACTCCGTCAATCTTGAGAAGGATACTCAAATTGACGCCTTGAGAAATGAGACGTTGGCTCTCAAATCTCAATTTTTTTGAGATTAGCTCATGTTTATCCAAGAGGATGATGAAATTTCTTCACATTTGAGTAAGTGTGAGTTATTGTCTACTCAATTGAGTAAGGACAAGGTTGTGGGATCCTTGACTTTGAGTGTGACCAAACCAAGCTCTTCCTCTAGAAGCACCCAAAACAAATTTGTCGGGGAGCCTTCTAAGGGGTTAGTCACATCCAAACACTCTATTAGCAAGAAATCAATGAAGATTATAAAACCAAAGAGGAATCATACATATTTATATTCTGGTTGTGTGGCTATTGACAATCCCGTTCAAAAACATATGCATGTTGCTTCCACTCATAGGAATAATCTACATTGTTTGCATGCTAGAATTGAACATGCTCATTTGTTGCATGCTTGATCCTATGCAGGGTAGAAATATTTCTTGTGTGAATGCTTTAAATTCTCACTTGCATGTTTCACACACAGGACATGCTAATACTTATGTTTCACCTGACAAGCATGTAACACCATCTCCTATTCACGCCCCTACACAACCACCCCTTAGTAAACCCAAATCTCTTTCCTTGTGGATTCCTAATAATGTTTTTCGGCATGATAGGAACTCATATATAGAATCGTATGGTCATAATGTTACCTTTTCATGCAACTATATATGGAAACCAAACTCCATGTTTGTTTAGTTTCCACCTTGCTAGCACTCTCACACTTTTATTTATTACTTGGGCACCTTGCATGTATGCTTACTTTATGTATCCACTTTTAGTGTGAGATTGTCTATAGCTCCCATGTTTGCATGTTTCATATAATTTAGGGGGAGTATGGAACTTTTGCTTGCTAGCATGATCATTTCCATTCATATGCCATTTTATGCTATTTATATTTTGCATATGAGTATGTTATTTCTTTAACCCTTGGATTTTATCGATTTGGCACATTCCCTTTTTTGATATGCCAAATGGAAAGAAATAGTGAGGTTGTAAATATATATACCATATGCTTTTATGCATACTCTTTATTGGTATTGTTTTTACATAAATACCCATCAATATGCCTTATTCTTTAATTGTTCATTTTGTGCATATATGCATATTGATAGGGGGAGTTTGTTAGCACACACTTTATATTTCAGTGTTTATATTATATTTTTACATAATGTTTTGTCATCGTCAAAAAGGGGGGAATGTTGGTTCTTGAGTTCAAGTCAATGTTGTTTGATGATGATCAACATTATGTTGCGTGCTAATTATCTTATGTCTAAGTCTCAGATTTATTAATAATTATCTTGATGAGGAGATAAAGCATATTGGTGATGAGAAGACGGATTCAAGGCTTGGTTAAAAGCTAGCATGAAGGATATTGGTTCTCAAATGTAATTTTACATTTTCTTCATGTACTTTATTTTTCTTCACAGAATATTTGTCAAGCCTTAAATAGATGCATACACTCATATTTGCATCATTTCCCTCTCAGGGTATCTTAGAAATCATGTAGAACCCATCCCATTTGGTCCAATACTCAAACCACTCGTTATAGTGTATTTTGGAGCAGGACAAACGCCAGGTGTAGAGCCACCAGATGTTTGGCGGTTCAGCTTGACATAGCCATGGGTCAGTCGCTCGATGCTCTATGACCAGGCATCTAAAAAGTGGTTCAGGCGTCTGGAACATGAACTCCAGTCGACTGTACAACATGTGCCAACTTTCTTGTGCTCTCTATCTTTTGGACCCATATTTGGTTGCCTTCTGTAGAAGGCTTACCAGACGACAGCACAGTCTTTCAGTCGTCTAGTAAGTGTTCATCAGACTTTTGACACATGGAGATTGGACTTCATTTCTTTCATCTATCAATCTCATTCTGTCAATCGTTTGGAGTTGTAGACGTCTGAGCAGTTGATCAATCGCCTGTGAACATTTCTCCAGAAGCCTGGTCGCTCTAGAATCTGCATGTTTATAGCTGTTGGCTGCGGATTTTGAGAGTTGTTTTCTTGGGCTCTGAGCCGAGTTTGTGAGTGCTATTTAAACCCATTTGAGAGGCATTTTTGGCCATCTCTCCACATTTATAGGAATCATTTTAGAGAGCAAATTTGCTTAGAGAAAGCATTCTTCTCTCACTCTCTTCTCATATACTAAATGCATTGATCTAGTGGTGGTCAACCCTAGCTTAAGGAGAAGCTTACAAGTGCATCCAAGATTATCTTCATCAAGCACTTGGTGTTTTCAATCTTCCATGCCTTCACACACACATTGGTAAGATCTATGCAAGGCTTAGGCAAGATTGTATTTCGTTCTTTTTTATTGAAACCTAGTACTCGGGTTTTGAGTACATTGTGGGGCTTACTCCACTTGGAGGGTTTCTCCTTTGTCTCACGGTTAGGGGCTGTACTCATGAAGAGTTTTTGTACTCTGGTTAGGTAGCATTGTACAGGTTATGGATTGTATTCCTATAGTGGAAAAATTGTCAACCAAGCACCGGGTTGTGGTGTTAGTTGATGTGTGCCTGTGAAGGGCTGGTGAATTCCACGGTGTGCAATTGCAACGTGGGACTGGAGTAGGATCACCGGGTATGGATCCGGACCAGTATACCCCTTATGTTTGCATTTGCTTTGGCGTCATTTCTTTTTGTTGTTGAGCGTATTGTTTTTATTTCCAATGTGTATCGAGTTTAATTTCTAGGAACTTTTTAATTATACGCTTTGCATGTGTTAACACTATTTACGCCATTAATTAGTGTATTGTGTAGCCATAGGTCCTAACACTCACAACTCAAGAGGTATGTTAAAAACAAAATTGTATAAAAACAAGTACACACTCACCTATGCTTTGAATAGATTTACCTATAGTGAAGATGAAGGTATACAGTGCGATGAACCAAAGTTCTTGAGATGAAGCTTGGTTGCACTTGGAATACTTCTTTTCTAGATGCAAGATCAATACATAATATGAAAGTGAAAAATGAAAGAGAGAGGAAGAGAATGTCCTTTGAGTTTGGCTTAATAAAATGAGGTTCTATGATCAGCAATAGTTGGCCAAAATCTCCCTCAAAATCAAGCATAAATACCCTCTCAATTCTACACGAAAATCGAGAAAACAACACTTCAAAATTCGCAGTCATGGCTATAAACGTGCAGATTTTCAATCGACCAGACGTTTGGAGTTATGTTCCCAGGCAGCTGATCACTGCTCAGATGACTGGGAACACAACTGCAGATGACTGGCATAATGAGATGGACAGATGAAAAAAGAAGAAGTCCAGTCTCCAAGTGACAGTGGTCTGATGAACACTTATTAGACGACTGATCGACCGTGCAGTCATCTAGTAAGCCTTCTATAGATGACTGCCAAAAATGGGACCAAAAAAACAGAGAGATCATGAAAGTTGGCTCACACTGTTAAGTCGACTGGAGTTCATGTCCTAGATGACTAGACCATTGTTCAGACGCATGGTCATTGAACTTCAAGTGACTAATCCTTGGTTGTGTGATGCTAAACAAAAAGCTGTCATGCTAGGCGTCTGATGAAGACATATCGGACGTCCGATCCAACACCAAATTCACCAAAATGAGTGCTTTGGGCCAGACATCTCGTGAATATCTACCAGGCGTCTGTCCTACTCATGAAAACACTATAAAAAGTGTTTTAAGCAATGGATCAAGTGGGATGAGTTCAATATGATTTCTAGGAAATCCTAAGATGGAAGTTATGTAAATGAAAGTGTGTGTGCATCTATTCAAGACTACAAATATTTTATGAAATAAAAAACAAGATAACATGAAGATAAAATATAAAATTATAATTGAAGTCCAATAATCTTCATGAATCCTTTTGCTCCATAGCCTTGATCCATCATCCCACACCTACTGTTTTGTCTCCTCATCAAGATAATCAAATATTAATCTAAGGCTAAAACAATTAGATTCACTAGTAACTACATAATGAGCTGATCATCATCAGAACCAAAGTTGGCTAATTGGCCAATATCTAACAGATTTAGGGGATAATGATAGCTAGTTAGAAAATGTTAATTTCTCTCTTCCGTTGCATGATCTAATTGTTTAGATTACTAACATCAATAGTTTACACTCCCCCCCACCAGCCCCACCCTAGCTGCCCCATCCACCCCTGCTGCCCCCTTCCCACTCCACATCCCCCTTCCCCTCCCCCGCAGCCCCCCCGGCCTTCGCCCTCCCCAAACAAACTTCAATGGTGTGGTCTATGTGTACTGATCAATTTTAATAGCACATCCGTAAATTTTGGAATGAATATGAGTGCTAAAGACGAAGAATTTCAATGGCATACCTATAAATTATGAATGACAAACTTGTAAATAAGTAGGCCCGTGAACCGAGAAAAATGGTATGTTTGCAAAACAACTACAAAAACTATTTTTTAAAAAAAAATGGGGTTTTAAGTAATCTGTCCCCCAAATTATGGCTATTTCGAAAAGAGTCCTCTAAATTATAGCATTTGTGATTATGTCCACTTGATCATGTAAATCACTCAAAAAAATCCCTGGAGTAAAGAAGTGTTAAATCTGAAAGGAATATTTCGTCTATCCTAACAGAAAACCTGAAATACCCGTTATACCCATGCCTCTTTTCCTCTCCCATCTTCCCAACATCTCAATTGCAACGGCGAAAAGAACCCAATAAATTCAGAAACTAAAAACCAGCAAAGATGTCATCAATTAATTTGATTTTAAACGATTAGATAATGAGGAAGATAGAAATGGAATCAGTAAGTCAAAGGCAGCTTTTAAGGTTACAACATGAGTTGTATAATAAACTGGATTACTACTAATCTTCATGCTAATTGTTCTAATGCATAGACAGATTAAACAAAGAAAGAAGCTTGCAAACATTCCTGGTGAACAAAGAAACTGTTAAGGCAAAAAATGACCGAAATAATTGAGATGCTGCGTGGATCCTTCCTGCTGAGTTGGAGCCTCGTCAGTTGGTTGGGTGGGACCCTAGATTGGAAGAACCAGGGTCGTTGATGGATGGTGGATGACTTGCAATGCTCGATCGACCCCCAAACGGATTGTGCATCAGTCGGTCGATGTTAAGCTCATGTGCGACCCTCGCGTAGGATCGAGACTCGATGATCTGCACCATAAGGAAGTGTCAGGGGGTCGGATCTGGGTCCCGACCCAA